>CM053167.1:8778249-9150799 GCA_028571685.1 Heterohyrax brucei | reverse complement strand
ACTAGGAGGAGGCTTCCACTTGTTCTTTTCCTATGTAACAACCCACACTCAGCTGTGGAAAGCAGTGTAGGGATTCTACATTTTTGAGTAAGTCTGTGTTAATGATGTGTTCTAGAACTAGAGAAATGGCTACAGGGTGGATGTGAGGGCCCGCTGACCCACTCAGAGACAAACTTGAGCTAATCCTCCATTAACAGCCTAACCTCCATACACTTCTGTCTGACTGGTGGGCAGTAGTATCATTTGGGGTCTCTTGGGATTGTGAACAAATCAGTGTCCAGTAATCCCCTAAAAGTCTCTTATTTTCTTTTACCTGTTAAGAAAAGCTGAAGAGAAGATGAACAGTATGAATTTTTAGCATTTTTGGGGGATCCTTCCTGAAGGAAATCTGGCCTCCTCTGCATGCAACTGGTTGTGGATCTAATGGCTATAATTTGGGAATTGATAGAGGAGCCGTGTCTCTCTATTTTAGCAATTCAAGTTAGACTGTCATTTGGCTGAGCTAAAATTACCCCTCTTATGTAGATCAGTTAAATGTCTCGCATGTTTTATGTCTATTTTACTTCTAATTACCAGTGTTGCAAATCCATGTTAAATCAAAACCTTCTGGTTGGTGTTTCGACTCTGCTGTTTATTAGGGTAACCATACCCACAGAGTCTTTGGCGGTTAATTGTTGACATTTATTCTCTGCCACTTTGGAATATAATTAACTGCATTTTATTTAGGTTCCATAATTCAGGCAATTGCATCTGTAACATCTGACTTACAAATAAGATTCATTAAAGTAGCCTTTGAGAGTTCTATAAGTTCCTTCACAAATTTATTCCTAACAATTGTGTTAAAAGATGTTTTCTCTAGGCACTTTCTGGATAGGTGGGTGAGTCTGATGCGATAAAAGTACTCCGGCATTACAGTTTCCCTAAGCCCTTGGATATCATGGCATTTCAACATCATTTAGCATACGGTATCTTTTGGTCCATGGTTCAGTTACCCAGCCAAATAGACCGTTTCACCTTTTTCCAACCCATCAGGCTGTAAGAGTTAATGAAGAATCTCTGTTTAACAGATCCATAGCAATAAATTTAGGCTAATCTAATTTTATGCTTCATACACCGTAATTCCAAATGCTTAGTACTCATTTGCATGCATGGTTCCTAAATTTCTGTTGGTACATACTAGAAAATCAAGCAGTTTTGGAGGGTATACTGTACCTCCTCACAAGTTATGGTTTCTACCTCACCTTTTTCAGAATGATGAAATTTAAGTCCACTTATAGTTCTAGAAGAAAATACAGAAGGTGGGATATTTCCCAAGAACATTTTGTGTTATCTGCTTGGCGTTTGTTTTCGTCAAAGAGTTCTTAGACAATGCTCAGTTAATTGCTTCAGATGGGAGTGAGAGGGCTGGTTCTAGGGCAAGGGTAATTCAGCACAATTTGGAGACAGGGTCCCCAGGCTTCACAGTTATCTGTCCGTATTTTCGGGACCCTATTTCTGTACATTCAATGTCTTCACTTTAATTTGAGAACCATGTTAAGTTGGGCACTCATTTAGCACTGTAATTCAGTCATTATTAAGATTGTGGGGTTGTTTTTCGGCAGTCTTGGCTCCATTATTACAGGATAAAAATGCCTTTTTTCCCCCAAGAAATCCAAATCAAAACTACAGTGAGGTATCATCTCACCACAGCAAGACTGGCATTAAACCAAAAAACGAAAAAACATAAATACTGGAGAGGCTTTGGAGAGAACTGAATACTTACTTCTAGTGGAAATATAAAATGACACAACCACGTTGGAAGTTGATATGTCACTTCCTTGTAAAACTAGTACTAGAACAACCATATAGTTTAGCAATCCCACATCTTAGAATATATCCTAGAGCTGCCACATAAATAGAGATATGCATAGCAGTGTTCACTGCAACACTGTCCACAACAGTAAAAAGATGGAATCAGTCTAGCTGCCCATCAACAGGTGATGGTTAAACAAGCTGTGGTATATTCCCACAAATGCAATAATGTAAACAATACAGTGCAATAATGTAAACAAACAAACAAAAACAGTTGTTTTGGGCAACATCTGGTAATATGGGGTCATGTAGAAAACATTACGCTGAGGGAAATTAGTCAGTCACAAAAAGACAAATATTGTATGAGATCTATATTAAGAAATCGTTTAAGCACAGAAGAAAATAATTAGCACTGTTGTGAGGAAGGGAGGTGTGAAGAGGGGTGTTTACAGATTAGATAGTAGGTAGGAACTGGGCCAAGTGAAGGAAGGGAGAAAACGCTATCGAAGGTGGAGCAACACTACTGGACTGTACCAAAAGCTGAGAGGTTTCTTAAATACAACCCAACGTTTCAAAGATCATGACTTCAGGAGACACCAAGGTCAACTGGAATAATTCAGTGTTCTTTTAAGAAAGTGTTCTTCATGCCATTTTGTTTAGTAATGTCTGGAATTTTACAAGCTAGCAAGCTGCCATCTAAGAGTATCAGTTGGTTGCAATCCACCTAGAGTGTAAGAAAATGAAGGACATCAAAGACATGAGGAAAACAGGAGTCCAAGAGACAGAATGGGCCATGTGACTGTAAGGCTACATCTGCGTGATACTTAGAAGAACCAGATGGTGCCTGGCCACCCTCAATAACTACCCTGACAGAGTTACTGTCAGAATACAACATAGAGTCCCTGATGTAGTGGGGAAAAAAATGAGGGTGGAGATCTAGAATTCTATTAAAAGATCAAAGTTGATTATCTCTCAGATTGGAGGGTCTCCTGAGGTCACGGCTCCTGGATTTGGTACTAGCCCAGAGCTGAAACAAATACCAAAGCCACTCTTGAGATAAAGTTTGGACTGGACTATGACAAACAGTGGTGCTGGTGAAGTGTGTGCTTCCTGTCTTGAATATACATATGAGGCTATTGGAGCTGCTCCTATCCAGGGAGCAGATGTTAAGATGGAAAGGAGGGACTGGAGTTAAATGGAAGAATACAGGAAGTACAGGGTGTAAAGGAAGACTGTGCTGTCACAGAGCGCAGAGAGTATCTGAGCGCAGAGAGTGCATGTGAGGGGGTTTATACGACAAACTGACTTGGAATGTAAACTTTCACTCAAAGCGCAGCAAAATATATATGTATTTTAAATATTCTTTGGCAACATCATAGTTTGGAGGTGTCTATTCGTCTTTGGTCTTCCATGTTCTTTGCCCACTTTTGCCATGCAATTGTGAAAATTTTAAATACCATGGCTTGTGTCAGATGCACATTAGCCCTGAAAGGAACATCTTCCCTTTTCACATCCTTAAAGAGGTCTTTTGCAGCAGATTTCCCTAATGCAATGCGTCATTTGATTTCCTCACTGCTGCTTTCATTGGTGCTGATTGTAAATTCAAGCAAAATGAAATTCTTATTAATTTCAGTGTCATCTCTATCATGATGCTCCTTATTGATTGAGATTTGAGTATTTTTGTTTTTTTCTGTGAAAATATAGTCCATACTGAAGGCTGTGATCAGATCTTCATCGGCAACCCCTTCTAGTCCTGTTTACTTTCAGCAACCAAGGCTGTGCCCATGTACTGCAGCTTGTTAATAAGTCTTCCTTCAGTCCTAATGGTCTTTTCTTCCTTACACAGTCCAGCTTGATCAGCATATAGACTGAGAGGATATAACATTGATGCACACTTTTCCTGGCTGTCAGTTACGCAGTATCTCTTTGTTCTTCTCAAATGACTGCCTTTTCATCTAAGTATAGATTCCTCATGTGTACAAGGTAAGTGTTCTGATTCTGGAATTTCCCATTTTTTGACAAAATGTTATTCATTGTCAAGTGCACCATCAAATGCCTTTGTATAGTAAGTAAAACAGAGATAAATATCTTTCTGGTAGCCCTTACTTTAAATCAGGATGCTTATCACTCCCTCTCTTTCTGATCTTTCTCTCTTCTTGTCTCACCTTTTACTCCTTTCTGTTTCTTAGTTTCTTTCTTCTGTCTTCCAGCCTCTGCAGAATTGGCTATATATAACAACTTCCAGTCAGTTTAAAGTAATGGCCCACCCTCTAGCTCACAAACTAACCGATTCCCTCTGGGTACACCATAAGCACTTACCTTGTAGGGTTAGGTTAGGGTACTTCATTTACACAGTTACATTGCCTAATCTCTTTTAGGTGCATAAAATAGACCAATAACATGGTAGACTGCAGCAAAAAGTATCAGTCAAGTTGTTTACACCTTATTTGGGAAACATCTATCAACCCAGATGAACGTGTCAAATACTCTTAAGGCAGTAAGTAAGAACAAAGTAAATCCTCAGAGCTGAGTGGAAAACATCTCAACGGCAGGCTGTTTTTCCAAAGAAATACAGCAAAAGGCAACGCAATACAGTCACACCCCTTACCACTTCTCCTATCAAGCAAAATGAACAGTCACATACACTGCTAAATATTCTGCCTGTTTTTAATAGGATTTTCCTTCACTCTCTTTAAGAAAGTCCCAGAAAGGGGCTATAGTGGTGCTGCTGTCCATTTTCCAGTGAAGCCTGCATATTATGCAAAACCATCTGTAAATCGGCCACAGGTTTTCTCTTGTCTCAATCTAGTTCATAGCTTGTGTATTTTATTGACTCTTTATAAAACTAATTTTAGATTTTGTTAGTTCTTTGTATTTTTCTGTTTTCTGTATTGTTTGTTTCTGCTCTGATCTCTGTTTATGTGTTTTCTTCTGGTATCTTTGGTCTTTTTTTCCTCTTTCTTTTGTATTTGTTCAAATGTCTGCCAAAGCTATGGATTTGAATCTTTTTTTTTTTTTTTTATGTTATACTTTATGGCTATGAACTCTTGAGTATCACTTTTGCTGTGTACCAAAATTTTTGATGTATTGTGTTTGTATTTACATTTGCATTCACATTTGCTACCAAAAATTTTGAACATTGCATTTGCATTTACATTTGCCTCTGATGATTTTTTAATTTCTTCTATGACCAGTGTGTTCTCAGTAGTGTATCATGTGCTTTCCACAATAGTATTCTTACTTTTTCCTTAGTCTTTGTACTGTTGATTTGAGCTTCATGCTGTTATAGCCAGAGATGATACTTCATGTTATTTCAGTATTTTTTAATTTGTTGACACAAGTTTGGTGTGTTAGCAAATGGTCTGTTCTGGAAAATGACCCACATGCACAAGAGAAAAATACATATTGTTCTGATGATGGGTGGATATTGTTCTATAAATATGTCTGGTAAGTCCCACTGGCTTATGATTCGTTTAATTGTTCAGTGGTCTTACTGATACTTTTTTAGATGCTCTGCCCAGAATTGAAACCTATTTGTTATAGCTCCCAACTATTATTGTGAGGTTATCCATTTCTCCTTTAAGAAATACTATACTAGTATTTTGTAGCATCAGGGTTAGGTATATCTTTTCTTAAATTGTGTTTTAGGTGAAAGTTTCCAGAACAAATTAATTTCTTATTCAAAAATTTATGCACGAATTGTTTAGCAATATTGTTTGTAATCCCAAAAATGTATCAGCTCTCCCTCCCTCTTCAGTCCTGGATTCCATTTTCCTGACCCATTTTTACCTTCCTATCTCTGCTTTTAAGCAGTTGTTGTCTGTTCGGTCTCATACACTTGGTTGAACTAAGAAGCACATTCCCATATGTGTTATTGTGTTTTAAAAGCCTATCTAGACTTTTGCTGAAAGGTGAACCTCAGAAGTAGCTTCACTCCAGAGTTAGCATGTTGCAGGAACAAGATAAGCTCAGTCCACAGAGCAGAAAACACCTCAAACACCACTTTGTTTAAAGAGGAAGGGCCTTTGTTGCCAGCGGTGCAGCGGCCAGACTCAGGTCAGAAATGGCTGCGGACCCCATCCTGCTATGAAAACATCCCTTTTATACATTTTCTCAAGAAAGCAGACAAAGAAATTTCCATACAACTTTCTGATTGGCATTAGCAGTGTTACAGATCTTCATACTGCTTTTCTATTGGCACCAACAAACTTACAGAGGCAAGGATGAGCAGTGACAGTTAAGTTATAAGGAAGAAATTCCCCTTCCCTTAGAAGCAGGACTTTATCTCAAGAAATGCTGTGAGGCCACTGTAAGTGTCCTTGAGCTGGCACAGGGAGAGAAGCATCTGGGCTTCTGTGAACCTTAAAGAGAAATCTTTTAAAAAGTTTTCTCCTCTCTCGAGCAGAGTATGCAGTTACAACAGCCTTGGTGTTTCCCCTCTCCATCAGACCATTTCTGGTGAATCTGGATTTTCTTCCACATTTGTCTCTTGCTCTGTCCGGGATCCTCCCTGTCTTTCACGTGACACAAACACATTCAATTGTTTGCCCCTTTCAGAGACATTTGTCTGCAAATGTCTTCCCCATACCTCCAATTTTCCAAACATGTTCTTTCCAAGAACCTAACCATCCAGGCAAGCCATCAACCACAGTACAGTCACACCCCTTACCACTTCTCCTGTCAAGCAAAATGAACAGTCACATACACTGCTAAAAATTCTGCCCATTTTTTATAGGATTTTCCTTCACTCTCTTTAACGGAGTCCCAGAAAGGGGTTATAGTGGTGCTGCTGTCCGTTTTCCAGTGAAGCCTGCATATTATGCAAAACCATCTATAAATCGGTTACAGGTTTTCTCTTCCTCAGCCAATTGATCATAAGAAAGTACCCGTGGGACCACAGCTTACAGACTAGAAGGAAGGTAATGAGACAAAAGTGGAGACCATGGCACATTTGACTACTTCTTCATGCAACTTAAGTCCTGTTTCAGCCAATCCATTTAAAGATGTAGCGCTGCTCCATACAAGTAGCTTCATGGGTCTGTGAGGTTACATAATATCCCATTCATGATGGAAAACTCAGGTTGCATGGTGTCTTGGTGATCCATGATTCCGTCTTTATTCAGATTCCATGAATTGGTTGCACAGTGACTTGGTGGTCTGCGATTCAGTCTCTGTTAGGGCACAACCACAAGCCAAAAACTTGCTTCTCAAAAGAAAAATAGTAAACCGCAGAAAATGGCAACACTTTGCTTCAAAATGTTAAGGGTCTGCTTTATGAATTACCAATACGGATTTACCAGCAACATCAAAAAGCATCTGTATCAGCCAGTGACACTTCAAATACCATTGGATCAGCTGGATCATATGATCATATGGCAGAATGGTTTGCAGGATAGCCTGATGCAGAGGCTTCTCTTTGTTCTGAGTCCTGCCTAGAACGATCAGCTTTTCCGGTTATTTGATAAACAGCACACCACTGAGGAGTGTGTTGCCTCCAAAATCCAAAGAGCTCCACCAGGTGCTGTGCTTCTTTTGTAGTTGTTGGATGAAACCACTTCTTTATTTTTGAAAGGATATCTCAACATTCCCCACCTCACAGTTGTTGTTTGTAGGCACTGCCGAGTTTATTCTGGCTGATAAACTTTCTGTATACAATATACCAAATACTGCCAATCTGAGCCATCCTTACTATAGTTGAATCCATTTGTTGCAGCCACTGTGACAATCCATCACAGAGTCTTCCTCTTTTTCACTGACCATCTTCTTTCCCAAAGATGATGTCTTTCTTCAAGAACTACTCCCTTCTGATTACTTGTCTAGAGTACGAGAAATGAATTCTTACCATACTTGCTTCTAAGCAGCATTCTGCCTGTACTTCTGCCAAGACAGATTTGTTTGTTCTTCTGGTAGTCCATGGTATAGTCACTATTCTTTGCCTACACCATAATTCAAAGACTTCTATTCTTCTACAGTCTTCTTACTCATTGTCTAGTTTCACATGCACATGAGGTGATAGAAAATGCAGGGCTTGAGTCAGGTGCACTTCAGTCCTCAAAATAATCTCTTTACTTTTTTAAAACACTTTAGAGAAGTATTTTGCAACAGATTTGTCTAATACACATATCATTTGACTGCTTAACTTCTGCCTCTATTATGTGTCTGTTGAGCATCCAAATGAAATGAAAATACTTGACAATTTCAATATTATTTATTTATCATGATATTGCTTACTGGTCCAGTTGTGAGAGTTTTTATTTTACTTATCCTGACTTGTAATTCATACTGAGAGCTGTAGTCCTTAATCTTCATTAGTAAGTGTTTCAAGTCCACTTCACTTTCAGAGAACAAGGTTGCCATACGCATACTGCAGGTTGTTAATGAGTCTTCCTTCAAGGCTAACGCTATGCTTTTCTTCATATAACCCAATTTCTATTATTATTGCTCAGCAGACAGATTGCTTACATACACATTCTTTTTGAGCACAGTTAAGTATGCTGAAATTCCCATTCTTCACAATGTTGTACATACATTATTAAGATCCACACAGTACAATGTCATTGCACAGTCAATAAAATACAGATAAATATCTTTCTGGTATTGCCTGCTTTCAGTCAAGATGCATCTGACATCAGCAATGATATGCCTCATTCTACTTCTTCTGAATCCAATTTGAATTTCTGGCAGTTCACTCTCAATGAACTATTGCAGCTGATTTTGAGTAATCTTTAGCAATTTTAATTTGTATGTGATATTGATGATGCTGTTCGATAATTTCTGTGTTCGGTTAGATGACCATTCTTGGGAATAAGTGTAAACATTGATCTCTTCAAGGCAGTGAGTCAAGGAGGTGTCTTCCAAATGCTTTTACTGAAGCTTAGAGTTTGTCCTTCAGTGTCATAAGTTCTTGTCCTTCAGTGTCATAAGCTGCCTCTTGAAATGGTGCATGTCTACCAATCTTTTTCACACAGTAGCTCTGTGTAATCCTTCCATCTTTTTTTTGACGCTTTATGTGTCTTTTAGTATTTTCCCCAGTAGAAGGCTTTAATTTTGAGGTTTGAATCTCTTCTTTAGTTCTCTCCGCTCAAGAAATACCCAGTGTATTCTTCCCTTTGGGTTTCGTATCTCTGAGTCTTTGCACTTTTCATTATAATACTTTGTCATCTTGAGCTGACCTGGGAAATCCTTGTTCATCTCTTTCAGGTGATCATTTCTTTTTTATCTACTTTACATTTAAGAGTGAGTTTTCATTTTGTTCTTTTCCTTCCTGTCGTTTTAATGACTTCTTGCTTTCATCATTATGATTTCCTTGATGTCATTTCTCAGTAATCTTTGCATTGGTGGTAAGTGTATTAAGGCATATGGTACTGTCCTATCACTGACAGTGTTGTACTTCAGGACAGATCTTCAACTGTTCTTTTCTTTGTTTTTTCCACACTGAATGTAACATCATCATCACCTGTTCAGGATGCCATACCCAGCTTAGAAGACCACATGACTGTCTGATTCAAAATGGCAAATACCAGTATATTTCAGCTCACTGATGCTTAGGATATCAATATTTATCAGTCCATCTTATGACTGACTGAATTGTGTTTCCCCAAATTATATGTCAGATTGGTTAGGCTTATTTTCCGGAGTTGTGTAATTGTTCTCCATTTTGTGATTTATGTCACTTTTCTATATGTTGTTAATGCTAAACTCTATCATTAATGTGGTAAGATTAGATTATGTTAAAAAGGATTAAGGTAGGATGTAACCATCTTATAACGGTCACATCCCTGATTGAATGTAAAGGGAATTTCCCTCAGGTGTGGTCTGTGCCATTTTTTTTTTTTTTTTTTCATTTTATACAAGATAAAAGGAAAGAGAAGTAAGCAGAGAGTGGGGACCTCAAACCAGCAAGAAAGCAGTCCTGGTGGCAGAGTGCTTGGACCCAGAGTCCTTTCACCTGAGAAACTCTTAGTCCAGGGAAAGATCTGTGATCTTCCCACCATTGTGGGTATTTCTATTACAGCAATATTAGGTGACTAAGATAAATTTTATTTTTGATCATTTCCAATTTTCCTAAATTCATACCTGACATGTTTTATTTACCTGTTATTAATGTATGTTTACAGCTGCTGTAACAGCTGTCTCTCCTAATTTTGACTTGAAACACTTCGGCAAATGAAAATCCCAAAGCTTACTCCATCCATGTCACTAAGATCAAATCTTAGAGAGTTTTACAGAATATATTATCCTTGGTTGTTATGTTTTTTTTTCTTTCTCTCGACGGTTTACATGTGTTATCCCATTGCCTTCTAGCTTGCATATTCTACTAACTAATCATAATTTAGTCTTACTTTCTTCCCTTTGTAACTGACTTTTCTTGAGCTGGTCTCAGTGTCTTTATTTCTCTTTGGTGTTGGGATGTGATTAAATATATCTCAGTGACTATCAAATGTGGGGTTTATTGGAGTCTATTGTACACAGGGTTCTTTTAGCTTCTTGAATGGTATTTTGGGCATCTAGTACTGCTATAATAGAAATACCACAAGAGGATGGCTTTAAAAAGAAAAAGATTATTTTGTCACAGTCCTTTGACTGTAAGTCCAAATTCAGGGCATTAAGTCCAGGAGAAGGCTTTCTCTCTGTTGGCAGCAGGCTGAGCGCTAAGTGTGCTCTAGCCACAGTGGCACAGAGGTGTCTGGTAGGAAATGGGCAAGTGATGTACAGGGCTAAGTAGAAGAGAAAATGTAAAAAAAAAAAAAAAAAGAAAACGCATTACAGTAGGAACCAAAGGGTAGGAAAAAATGGAAATCAAGGACCAATGGAGAGAAGGGAGTAGCATTTGGGGTACTGGCAGCACATCACCATATGTTCAATATACTCCGTTACCATAATTTAAAGGCATGAGTTCTTCTTCTTTCCTTATTCCACATGTCCAGGTTTCATGTGCATATGATGCTGTTAAAAATGGCTTGGAAGGTCCCCTGCTAAATAACATGGAATGGCTTGGCCATGTTCAAACACAGCCAGCAACGACCCTGGACAGAGGGTATAGTAAGACAGCTTCATAGGATGTCCAACAGTAAACAGAGCGCCTGGTAACCAGAAATACGTGCTTTCTACTCCTCACCCTGCTGGCAAATAGAAGCAAGGACACCCCCTCCAATCTTGATGCCCAGTTCTTCTGTGCATAGTCCAGTTTCTCAGATCGTTTGCTCTGATGCAGACTGAAAAGACACACTGAAAGGATACAATCCTGATGCACACCTTTTCTGGCTTTAAATAGTGCAATATCTCCTTGTTCTGTTTGCATGCCTCTTGACGGATGTACAGTTTTCCCATGAACCCGTTTAAGTGTTCTGGCATTACCAGTCTCCACAATGCTTTCCATAACTTGTTAGCATCCACAGTTGAAAACCTTCACATAGACAAGAAAACACAGATAGATGTCTTCCTTTTATTCTCCATAACACAGATCAAGTTGTGTCCCCCACAAACATGTGAGCAGCAATTTAACTAGGCCATGGTTCCTAGTACTGTGTGGTTTCTATAGGCTGTAAACTCTGCATCTATGATGTTAATGATGGAAGATGGATTGCAGTTGTGTTAGTGAGTCAGGATTCACTGCATTAGATTATATTCTGTCTTGAGGCAATCTCTTGAGATATGAAATAAAGAACCTAGTAAAGAGATTTGGAGACCTCGTATGACCAGAAAGCAATGCCAGGATCAGAGAGCATCCTTTGGAAAGGAAGATCAAAAGACACAGTCTTTGTATCACAGGTCAAAAAGGCACTGCCTATGGATTACACCTCAGCATCAAGAAAACAAAAATCTTTGCAACTGGACCAACAAGCAACAACAGGATAAACAGAAAAGAGACTGAATTTGTCAAGAATTTCATTTCACTTGGATCCACAACTGATACCAGGGAATCAGCAGACTAGAAATCAAAAAAGGTATTGTATTGGGCAAGTCTGCTGCAAAAGATCTTTTTAAAGTACTGAAATGCAAAGAAGTCACTCTGAAGACTACAGCGTATCTGACCCAAACCCGGGTATTTTCAGTTGCGCCACATCCACGGGAAGGCTGGACGATGAATAAGAAAGACAGATGAAGAATTGATGCCTTTGAATTGTGATGCTGGAGAGGAATGTTGAATATTATTTAGTTCATATCAATACTATAGTTAATTTTAAAAGTACAAGTCTTGCTTCCTTGTAGCAAGAAACTTTTAAATATCTTCTTATGCTTTCAGTGAAGCATTACACAATAACTTAGGCTCCCATTCAACAGTTTCTACATGCCGTTTAGTGCTACTGATTATATTTTTCATACTCTGGGAATTCAAACATTACTCCCACTCTGGTTGTTTTGTTTCCATTGATCTAGTTTTTCTGTCCTCTTACGTTTTCATCTTTATTTGAAAATAATTGTTGACCAACTGGCCTAATACAGGTAATTTTTAAAGCAGCTAAGTGTTTACAGATGATATACATTACTTTGTGAGCTAATCTGTTATTTGGCTACAAGGTGACCTTGTGGGTGTTTCAGCTCAAAGTCTGAAGCATATCTCAGGGCAATAGTCTTGGGGAGTGATACTGTCTCAACCAGCTAAAATGTGGAGGTGAGTGTTACTGAGTTTTGCTGAGATCAGAGTCAGATAGGCACTAGAACCCAACCCAGTGAAGAGTTTTAGAACCTTTCCATTCTCCAGAAATAGAAAAGTATATCAAACAGGCAACCCAGGGGGAAACAATTAACTCCCTCCCAACAACAGGCACAAGAGGACAACAGCAGGCACAAGATTACACTTGAAGTAAGGACAGAAGATACTCCTACCCTAGGCCAACAAAATAAGTCCCACACCTGAGCAACCAACCACAGAGAAATGTGAGGGATGACTGACCCAGGGTTGCAGTTGTCTAGGAAAATATATACTAACTCACAGATTTTGGAGAAAACTTCATACCCTAGTAACATCAGCTTACTTTGGGGAAAATCACCCAGAATTGACACCAGAGAGAACTTGACAAAACGCCTAAAACCTGTAAAGTCTAAACAAGAATGCTATGCTAACAAACAACAGCAATCTCTCAGATTTTAGTCACTGGAAGAACTCAAGGGCAAGAGTATCTCACAGTGAAAGAAAAGATAAAAATGTTGTTGTTAGATGCTACTGATGCAGTTCTGACTCAAAGCAACCCTATGAACAACAAAACAAAACACTGCCCGGTCTTGCGGAAAAGGTGAAATTACAAAGTTCTGAGTTCCAGATTATCAAAGTAAGATATCATAATGTCCCGCATTTATTGCAAATTTTTAAAACATACACTGCCACAGGATAAGATGGCCCAAACAAAAGGAAACTATAAAGCAGAAATTTCTCCTATGGAGACCAGGTTAACGGGAAAAATAGAAGACCTACAAGCAACAACCCTCGATGCTTTCAAAGAACACACAGAAAACAAACTAATGGAAATGAGGGGGAAAAGTTAGGAACTTAATTAGGGTATTCAAAACAACAACAAGAAAATACTAAAACTGAAGAATTGTTTTTAGGTGGCGTTAAATGGATTCCATCTCGTAGCAACCCTATGCACAACAAAATGAAACACTGCCCAGTCTTATGCCATGTCCACCGTAGTTTTGATGTTTAAGTTTATCATTGCAGTCACTGTCTCAATCCATCTCCTTTTTTACTGACCCTCTACTCTGCCAAGCATGGTGTCCTGTTCCAACAACTCATCCTTCCTGACAATGTGTCCCAAGTAAGTGAGATGCAGTGTCACTACCTTTATTTCCAAGTACCTTCAGTGTTCACCTCCAACACTACAATTCAAAGGCATCAATTCCTTTTCTGTGTTCCTTATTCATTGTCCAGCTTTTGCATACCTACGGTACAACTGAAAATACTATGGCTTGGGTCATACACACCTTAGTCTTCAAGGTGACATTTTTACTTTGGGGCACTGTAATGAGGTCCTTCACAACAGATTTTCCCAGTGCAATGTGTCTGTTGATTTCTGGGCTGCTGCTTCCATGGGTGTTGATTGTGGACAATCTCAATTCTTTATTTGTCATGATGCTGACAGGATTTTTGTTTTCTTGATATTCAGGTGCAAACCACACTGAAGGCTGTTGTCTTTGATCTTCATCAGTGTTTCAAATCTTCTTCCAGAAAGCAAGGTTGTGTCATCTGCATAACGCAGGTTGTTAATGATCTTCTTCCAATCCTAACACCTCATTCTTCTTCACAGAGTCCAGCTTCTCAAATAATTTGCTCAGCATACAGATTGGACACAAACCTGACACACACCTTTCCTGGCCTCAAACCTTTGCAGTGTCCCCTTGTTCTGTTTGCTTGACTACCTCTTCGTCCGCATAGATTCCTCACAGGCACAATTAAGTGTTCTGGAATTCCCATTCTCTGCACTGTTATCCACAGGTTGTTATGATTCACACAGTATATTTCCTTGTTAACGGAACACAGGTAAACATCTTTCCAGTATTCCTTGCTTTCGGCCAAGAGCTATCTGACATCAGCAATACTATTCCTGATTCCACATAATCTTCTGAATCTTGCCTGAATTTCTGGCATCTCTCTGTCAACATAGTGGCTGCAGCCACTGTTGAATGATCTTCAGCAAATCTACTCAAATGTTACATGAATAATAAATATTGTTAGACGGTTTCCACATTCAGTTAGATCATCCTTCTTGGGGCTAGACATGCATACGGATTCCTGCCATTTAGGTGGCCAGGTACCTCTCTTCTAAATTTCTTGGCATGGACAAGTGAGTGCTTCCAACAATGCATCCATTTGTTGAAACATTTCCACTGATACTCCGTCAAATCCTGGAGACTTGCTTTTTGCCAGTTCCTTCAATGCAGCTCTGATTTTTTCCTTCATTGTCAGTTCCTGATAATCTGCTATTTCTAGAAATGGTTGAGTGTTCACCAGTTCTTTTTGGTGTAATGACTCTGTATATTTCTCCCATCTTCTTTTGACGCTGCCTGTGTCATTTAGTATTTCCACTGTAGAATCCTTCACTATTGCAACTCAAGGTTTGAGTTTTTTCTTCAGTTCTTTCTGCTTAAGAAATATAGGGTGTGTCCCGCCCTTTTGGTTTTCTATTTCCGGTTATTTGCACGTCACTATGATACTTTGTCTTTTTGAGCTGTTCTTTGAAATCTTGTGTTCAGTTCTTGTTATTTATTCTTCCTTTTGCTTTAGCTACTCAGCATTCAAGAGCAAGTTTCAGACTCTTTTCTGACATCCAGTTTGGTCCATTTTTTTTTTCTGTCTTTTTAATTAACTCTTGCTTTTTTTATGAATGGTGTCTTTGATATTACTAGTGTTCATGACATTAAATCTATTTTTGAGATGGTTTCTAAACTCAGGTGACATATAGGCGGTGTTGCACTTGGGTTCCTGTGGACTTGTTCAAATTTTCTTCAGTTTTACTTTTAACTTTCATATGAGCAATTGATGGTCTGTGCTGCAGTCAACTCCTGGTCTTGTTCCAAGTGATGCTATTGAGATTTTCCATTTTCTATTTCCACAGAGGTAGTTGATTTGATTCCTGTATGTCCTGTCTGCCAAGGTCCATGTTTATAGTCACTACTTATGTTGGTGAAGCAAAGTTTCATTTCAGTTGCCAACTTTCGCATTCCAATCACTGGTAATTATCAGTGCATTCTGATTGCATGCTTGGTCACTTTTGGAACGCAGAAACTAGTGCACATCTTCAACTTCTTAATCTATAAATTTGGTGTATAAATTTGAATAATAATCATATTAACTGTAGGCCTATGGATATCATCCTATTACTGACAGCATTGTCCTTCGGGACAGATCCTGAAATGTTCTTTTAATGATAAATGTAACACTATTCCTCTTCAAGTTTTCAGTCCTGACATAGTAAGAACATATGATTGTGTGATTCAGCACAGCTCATACTTGGCAATTTCAGCTCACTAATGCCTAGGGTACTGGTATTTATGCATCCCATTTGATTTTTGATGACTTCCAATTTTCCTAGATTCATACTTTTTGCCTCACACATTCTGATTATTACTGGATTTTTGTAGCTGTTTCTTCTCACTTTGAGTCATGCCACATTAGCAAATGAAGACCGCAAATACTATACTCCACCCACATCATTAAAGTTGATTCTACTTTGAGGAGGCAGCTCTTCTCTAGTCATTTTCTGAGTGCTCTCAAACCTGGAGAGCTCATTTTCTGTCACTGTATCTGACAGTGTTCACTGTCATTTGTAAGGTTTTCACTGGTTAATTCTTTTCAGAAGTAGACTGCTGGGTCCTTCTTCCTAATATGTCTGAGTCTAGAAGTTCATCTGAAATCTGTCCACCATGGTTGACCCTGCTCGTATCTGAATACTGGTGGCATATCTTCCAGCATCATAACAACATGCAAGTCCCCACAGCATGGCAAACTAACAGACAAGTGGGGGAAGAAATAAATTACAAAATACTAAATTTGCCATAGATTCTGCTGCTTCACAGGGGTGGGACAGCTTGACCGGGACACCATCTTGTTCAACTGTGAGGTAGAGTTACCCAACTGGAGGCCTTGGCAGGGGCTAATTCCCAGGCTGAGAGGCAGGCTCTTATGACATTGAGGAATTTGTCTTTTACGCCTATTTTGCTGGCAGTTTTTAGCATCAATGGGTGCTGAACTTTGTCAAATGCCTTTACTGAATCAGTTGAAAAATACGGTGATTTTTATCTTTTGCATTATTTATGTGGTTGATCACATTGTTTTTCTGATATTGAACCACACTGTATCCCAGCTATGAATCCAACTTGATTGTGATGAATTATTTTTTTGATATGATGTTAAATTCTACTTGCAAGGATTTTCTTGATGATTTTTGCAACTAAGTTCATGAGTGATATTGGTCTGTAATTTTCCTTTTTTGTTGGGTCTTTCCCTGGCTTTTGTATCAGGGTTATGTTGACCTCATAGAATGAATTTGGGAGTAGTCATCCTTTTCTATGCTGTGAAGTAGTGTCAGTAGTATTGGGGTTAACTCTTCTCTAAAAACTTGGTAGAATTCTGCAGTCAAGCTATCTGGGCCGGGACTTTTTAGCTGGTAATTTTTGGATGACTTTTTCAATCTCTTCCTTTACAATGGCGTTATTAAGCTATTCTACTTCTCCTTGTGATAATTTTGGTAGGTGATATGAATCAAGGAATTTGTCCATTTCCCTTAGGTTTCTAGATCTGTTACAGTACAGTCTTTCATAGTATTCTGTCATGACATTTTTTATTTCTATTGGATCTTTTTGTGACATCTCCCATCTCATTTCTTAGTCAGCTTATTTGTTTCCTTTCCTGTTTTTCTTTATTAAGTTTAGCCAATGGTTTGTCAGTTTTGTTGATCTTTTCAAAGGATCAGGTTTTGGTTTTGTTAATTTTTTCAACTATTCTTCTAGTCTGTAATTCATTCAGTTCTGCTCTAATGTTTATGATCTGTTTTCTTCTAGTGCCTGAAGCATTCCTCTGTTGCTTGCTTTTTACTTTTTCAAGCTGTTGGGTTAATTCTTTGGTTTCTGTCCTTTCTTCCTTCTGAATGTGTGCATTTATAGGCACAAATTGACCTCCAGGTGTTGTTTTGGCTGTATCCCATAGGTTACGGTAGGATGTTTTCATGCTCATTAGAATCCATAAATTTCTTTATTTCATCCTACATTTCTTCTATAACTCATGGCTTTTTGAACAAAATGTTGTTCAGTTACCATAAGTTCCAACTTCTATCTATATTTTTTTCTGTTATTGATTTAGACTTTTATGGCTTTATGGTCCAAGAAGATATTTTGCAATAATTCAGTAGTTCGGATTTTGTTGACATTTGCTTTATGTCCTAACACATGGTCTATTCTGAAAATGTTCTATATACAGTGGAGAAGAAAGTGTAGTTATCTGTTGATGGATAAAAAGTTCTGCATATGTTGATGAGGTCTAATTGGTTAATTGTGGCAATAAGGTCTTCTGTGTCTTTTGTGAGCTTGTCTCTAGCAGATCTGTCCAAAACTGAAAAGTGAGTGTGGAAGACTCCTGTTATTATTGTGGAGTGATCTGTCTCAATTTTCAGTGTAGTCAGTGTTTCTTCAATATATTTAGATGCTTTAGTATTGGGTGCATAAATACGTAATATTGTTAAGTCCTGCTTGTGTATTGAAACTGTCAGCAATAAATAATGATCATCCTTATCCATGATGGTGGATTTTACATTAAAATCTATTTTCTCCGAGATTAGTATTGTCACACCTGTTGTGCTTTGTATATTGTTAGACTGATATATACTCTTCCATTCTTTTATTTTCAGTTTGTTCATATCTTTAAACCTAAGGTGAGTTTCTTGTAATATTGATGGGTCATGTCTTTTGATACAAGATGTCACTCATTGTCTCTTTACTGTAGCATTCAGTCCATTTGCATTCAGTGTAATTATTGGCCGGTATGTGTTTACTGCTGTCATTTTGATGTATTTATTTTTGTGTTGGTGTTTTCTCTGTTGCTCTTAGTTTTCTATTCCGGGTCATTCTTTATGGGTTTATTTTTCACTATTTTCAGTGTTGGTTTTGTGTTTGTTGAGACTCTTGTGTTGTATTTCTTGTTTTGACATGCTACATCTTTATTGTACTTTGCATCTGTCCCATAACCCCCCTTAATAATCTAAGTTTAAACCCAATTTTAAAGTCTATGTATCTATTAACTTCCTCTGCATCTGAAAGGACTATAACTACTGTAGTCTAACCCTCTTTTTAATGTGATGGTATCTTAGTTTTTATGATATGATCACTAGATACCTTTTTAAAAAATAATACATAATTTTTTATTAAATAAAAAATGAAAGTGTACATTCTCTGGGCTTACAATACTCAGTTAAGAGAGGAGGAGTACACAAGTTGTGTCAAAGTCCCAGTAATATTGATCTTCTTACTAATGTGTACTGTCACCAATTTCACCCAAACAAATTTCTAATAACTAATCTAAACCCTCGCCCTTGCCCTCCTGCCCTCCCACTCTCCTTTTAATATTATAGCTTTGATTGAGTTTTGTGCCTTCCCTAACTGAGTAGGTTTCTGGATGTTGTGTCTAGCATTGTCTCCAGAAATATACACTTAATGGTTTTGTTTTTCCTAAGCCAAGAGCTTCTTTCAGTATTTCTTGTAGGTTCAGTAGAGTTTTTACAAAATCTGTATGTTTCTATTTATCTGCAAATGTCTTAATCTCATCTTCATATGGGAATGATAGTTTTGCAGGATATGTAATTCTTGGTTGGAAGTTTTTCTCCTTCAAGGTTTTGAATGTATCATCCCACTGCCTCCATGCTAATTTTGTCTCTGCTGAGAAGTCAGACAAAGCTTGCATGGTCTCCTTCCAAATGTTAGCTTTGCTTTGATTCTTGCGGCCTTTAAGAACGTCTGTTTATGTTTCCTTTTGTTAAGCTTGATCATAATATACTTTGGTGCCTTTCTTTTGGGGGTCCATTTCATGGTGGCATTCGATACATGTCTTAGACATCAGTGTTCTCTTCTTCATAATTTCAGGGAAGTTTTCTGTTAACAACTCAACAATAATATTCTATGTGTTTTGAAATATCCCCCCCTGCTCAGGAACTCACCTAATCATAGAATTGTTCCTCTTGAACAAGTTCCACTTATTTCTTAATGCTTTTTCATTTTTCTTGTTTCTTTTCTCTGATTTCTTCACATAAATGCTGGTGCCAGTAGCTTTATCTTCAAAGTCAGTAAGTCTAGTTTCCAGTTGTTCAGATCTACTCATTTGGCTTTGAATTGAATAACCTAATTCTGTAATTTTGTTACTGATTCTTCAGATTTCAGAATGCTGATCTTCCATCAGCTGGATAAGATTGCTTAATTTTTCATTTTGCTCTGCTGCATTTTATATAATTTCTGGGAGGACTCTCTATATAATTCTTTTGTACTCAACCTCTAATAGTTTCAGAAAGTCTTCTTCATGTGGGAAGTTCTTTGATTATTTTGGGAGTTTTCTTGTGTCATGGATGACTTTTAATTTAATGTTTAGTTAGGGTTTGTTGCTTATGGGACATTTAGAGGCTGTCTAGTTTCTCTGGTCTTGCATTAACAGGTGCTGAGGCGCAATTCTGAGAAGCAAATTGACCCCCGGCCACCTCTGTGTACTCCACTGACTGGGCCCAATGGAATCTCTGTAGTAGGCTCCACCACTTAGCTAGCAAAGACAGAACCCTACTTGCAAAGTTACTGGGGTACTGCCAGCCACCTGTGATGTGGGTTGGTAAAGGCAAGAAGAGGTGCTGTCAGCCTGAACCACAGTTATTTCTGTAGGCAGTGTTATTTTAAAAGATAAAAGGTAACTTATTGCTTCCAAAATCAGTCAGGTGGGCAGATGTGGGAAGCCTCTCCCTCCAGCTGAGAACAGGTGCACCTGTTCAACTGTCCTCAGAAAAGTGATATGACTCAAGAGATAGACTACTGCTCTGATGACATTCCATGTTGAAACCCAGAAACTGAGTGCCTTTGAATCAATTCTATTCATAGTGACCCTATAGGTTAGAGTAGAACTGTCCCATAGAGTTTACAGCCCTACCATAGGCTATACCATGGTAAACACAGCTTTACTGCTGGAGAAGCACTCTCTGGTATGGGACTGCCTCTCAGCCTGGGAATTAGCCCCTGCCAAGGCCTCCAGTTGGGTAACTCTACCTCACAGTTGAACAAGATGGTGTCCCGGTCAAGCTGTCCCACCCCTGTGAAGCAGCAGAATCTATGGCAAATTTAGTATTTTGTAATTTATTTCTTCCCCCACTTGTCTGTTAGTTTGCCATGCTGTGGGGACTTGCATGTTGTTATGATGCTGGAAGATATGCCACCAGTATTCAGATACGAGCAGGGTCAACCATGGTGGACAGATTTCAGATGAACTTCTAGACTCAGACATATTAGGAAGAAGGACCCAGCAGTCTACTTCTGAAAAGAATTAACCAGTGAAAACCTTACAAATGACAGTGAACACTGTCAGATACAGTGACAGAAAATGAGCTCTCCAGGTTTGAGAGCACTCAGAAAACGACTAGAGAAGAGCTGCCTCCTCAAAGTAGAATCAACTTTAATGATGTGGGTGGAGTATAGTATTTGCGGTCTTCATTTGCTAATGTGGCATGACTCAAAGTGAGAAGAAACAGCTACAAAAATCCAGTAATAATCAGAATGTGTGAGGCAAAAAGTATGAATCTAGGAAAATTGGAAGTCATCAAAAATCAAATGGGATGCATAAATACCAGTACCCTAGGCATTAGTGAGCTGAAATTGCCAAGTATGAGCTGTGCTGAATCACACAATCATATGTTCTTACTATGTCAGGACTGAAAACTTGAAGAGGAATAGTGTTACATTTATCATTAAAAGAACATTTCAGGATCTGTCCCGAAGGACAATGCTGTCAGTAATAGGATGATATCCATAGGCCTACAGTTAATATGATTATTATTCAAATTTATACACCAAATTTATAGATTAAGAAGTTGAAGATGTGCACTAGTTTCTGCGTTCCAAAAGTGACCAAGCATGCAATCAGAATGCACTGATAATTACCAGTGATTGGAATGCGAAAGTTGGCAACTGAAATGAAACTTTGCTTCACCAACATAAGTAGTGACTATAAACATGGACCTTGGCAGACAGGACATACAGGAATCAAATCAACTACCTCTGTGGAAATAGAAAATGGAAAATCTCAATAGCATCACTTGGAACAAGACCAGGAGTTGACTGCAGCACAGACCATCAATTGCTCATATGAAAGTTAAAAGTAAAACTGAAGAAAATTTGAACAAGTCCACAGGAACCCAAGTGCAACACCGCCTATATGTCACCTGAGTTTAGAAACCATCTCAAAAATAGATTTAATGTCATGAACACTAGTAATATCAAAGACACCATTCATAAAAAAAGCAAGAGTTAATTAAAAAGACAGAAAAAAAAAATGGACCAAACTGGATGTCAGAAAAGAGTCTGAAACTTGCTCTTGAATGCTGAGTAGCTAAAGCAAAAGGAAGAATAAATAACAAGAACTGAACACAAGATTTCAAAGAACAGCTCAAAAAGACAAAGTATCATAGTGACGTGCAAATAACCGGAAATAGAAAACCAAAAGGGCGGGACACACCCTATATTTCTTAAGCAGAAAGAACTGAAGAAAAAACTCAAACCTTGAGTTGCAATAGTGAAGGATTCTACAGTGGAAATACTAAATGACACAGGCAGCGTCAAAAGAAGATGGGAGAAATATACAGAGTCATTACACCAAAAAGAACTGGTGAACACTCAACCATTTCTAGAAATAGCAGATTATCAGGAACTGACAATGAAGGAAAAAATCAGAGCTGCATTGAAGGAACTGGCAAAAAGCAAGTCTCCAGGATTTGACGGAGTATCAGTGGAAATGTTTCAACAAATGGATGCATTGTTGGAAGCACTCACTTGTCCATGCCAAGAAATTTAGAAGAGAGGTACCTGGCCACCTAAATGGCAGGAATCCGTATGCATGTCTAGCCCCAAGAAGGATGATCTAACTGAATGTGGAAACCGTCTAACAATATTTATTATTCATGTAACATTTGAGTAGATTTGCTGAAGATCATTCAACAGTGGCTGCAGCCACTATGTTGACAGAGAGATGCCAGAAATTCAGGCAAGATTCAGAAGATTATGTGGAATCAGGAATAGTATTGCTGATGTCAGATAGCTCTTGGCCGAAAGCAAGGAATACTGGAAAGATGTTTACCTGTGTTCCGTTAACAAGGAAATATACTGTGTGAATCATAACAACCTGTGGATAACAGTGCAGAGAATGGGAATTCCAGAACACTTAATTGTGCCTGTGAGGAATCTATGCGGACGAAGAGGTAGTCAAGCAAACAGAACAAGGGGACACTGCAAAGGTTTGAGGCCAGGAAAGGTGTGTGTCAGGTTTGTGTCCAATCTGTATGCTGAGCAAATTATTTGAGAAGCTGGACTCTGTGAAGAAGAATGAGGTGTTAGGATTGGAAGAAGATCATTAACAACCTGCGTTATGCAGATGACACAACCTTGCTTTCTGGAAGAAGATTTGAAACACTGATGAAGATCAAAGACAACAGCCTTCAGTGTGGTTTGCACCTGAATATCAAGAAAACAAAAATCCTGTCAGCATCATGACAAATAAAGAATTGAGATTGTCCACAATCAACACCCATGGAAGCAGCAGCCCAGAAATCAACAGACACATTGCACTGGGAAAATCTGTTGTGAAGGACCTCATTACAGTGCCCCAAAGTAAAAATGTCACCTTGAAGACTAAGGTGTGTATGACCCAAGCCATAGTATTTTCAGTTGTACCGTAGGTATGCAAAAGCTGGACAATGAATAAGGAACACAGAAAAGGAATTGATGCCTTTGAATTGTAGTGTTGGAGGTGAACACTGAAGGTACTTGGAAATAAAGGTAGTGACACTGCATCTCACTTACTTGGGACACATTGTCAGGAAGGATGAGTTGTTGGAACAGGACACCATGCTTGGCAGAGTAGAGGGTCAGTAAAAAAGGAGATGGATTGAGACAGTGACTGCAATGATAAACTTAAACATCAAAACTACGGTGGACATGGCATAAGACTGGGCAGTGTTTCATTTTGTTGTGCATAGGGTTGCTACGAGATGGAATCCATTTAACGCCACCTAAAAACAATTCTTCAGTTTTAGTATTTTCTTGTTGTTGTTTTGAATACCCTAATTAAGTTCCTAACTTTTCCCCCTCATTTCCATTAGTTTGTTTTCTGTGTGTTCTTTGAAAGCATCGAGGGTTGTTGCTTGTAGGTCTTCTATTTTTCCCGTTAACCTGGTCTCCATAGGAGAAATTTCTGCTTTATAGTTTCCTTTTGTTTGGGCCATCTTATCCTGTGGCAGTGTATGTTTTAAAAATTTGCAATAAATGCGGGACATTATGATATCTTACTTTGATAATCTGGAACTCAGAACTTTGTAATTTCACCTTTTCCGCAAGACCGGGCAGTGTTTTGTTTTGTTGTTCATAGGGTTGCTTTGAGTCAGAACTGCATCAGTAGCATCTAACAACAACATTTTTATCTTTTCTTTCACTGTGAGATACTCTTGCCCTTGAGTTCTTCCAGTGACTAAAATCTGAGAGATTGCTGTTGTTTGTTAGCATAGCATTCTTGTTTAGACTTTACAGGTTTTAGGCGTTTTGTCAAGTTCTCTCTGGTGTCAATTCTGGGTGATTTTCCCCAAAGTAAGCTGATGTTACTAGGGTATGAAGTTTTCTCCAAAATCTGTGAGTTAGTATATATTTTCCTAGACAACTGCAACCCTGGGTCAGTCATCCCTCACATTTCTCTGTGGTTGGTTGCTCAGGTGTGGGACTTATTTTGTTGGCCTAGGGTAGGAGTATCTTCTGTCCTTACTTCAAGTGTAATCTTGTGCCTGCTGTTGTCCTCTTGTGCCTGTTGTTGGGAGGGAGTTAATTGTTTCCCCCTGGGTTGCCTGTTTGATATACTTTTCTATTTCTGGAGAATGGAAAGGTTCTAAAACTCTTCACTGGGTTGGGTTCTAGTGCCTATCTGACTCTGATCTCAGCAAAACTCAGTAACACTCACCTCCACATTTTAGCTGGTTGAGACAGTATCACTCCCCAAGACTATTGCCCTGAGATATGCTTCAGACTTTGAGCTGAAACACCCACAAGGTCACCTTGTAGCCAAATAACAGATTAGCTCACAAAGTAATGTATATCATCTGTAAACACTTAGCTGCTTTAAAAATTACCTGTATTAGGCCAGTTGGTCAACAATTATTTTCAAATAAAGATGAAAACGTAAGAGGACAGAAAAACTAGATCAATGGAAACAAAACAACCAGAGTGGGAGTAATGTTTGAATTCCCAGAGTATGAAAAATATAATCAGTAGCACTAAACGGCATGTAGAAACTGTTGAATGGGAGCCTAAGTTATTGTGTAATGCTTCACTGAAAGCATAAGAAGATATTTAAAAGTTTCTTGCTACAAGGAAGCAAGACTTGTACTTTTAAAATTAACTATAGTATTGATATGAACTAAATAATATTCAACATTCCTCTCCAGCATCACAATTCAAAGGCATCAATTCTTCATCTGTCTTTCTTATTCATCGTCCAGCCTTCCCGTGGATGTGGCGCAACTGAAAATACCCGGGTTTGGGTCAGATACGCTGTAGTCTTCAGAGTGACTTCTTTGCATTTCAGTACTTTAAAAAGATCTTTTGCAGCAGACTTGCCCAATACAATACCTTTTTTGATTTCTAGTCTGCTGATTCCCTGGTATCAGTTGTGGATCCAAGTGAAATGAAATTCTTGACAAATTCAGTCTCTTTTCTGTTTATCCTGTTGTTGCTTGTTGGTCCAGTTGCAAAGATTTTTGTTTTCTTGATGCTGAGGTGTAATCCATAGGCAGTGCCTTTTTGACCTGTGATACAAAGACTGTGTCTTTTGATCTTCCTTTCCAAAGGATGCTCTCTGATCCTGGCATTGCTTTCTGGTCATACGAGGTCTCCAAATCTCTTTACTAGGTTCTTTATTTCATATCTCAAGAGATTGCCTCAAGACAGAATATAATCTAATGCAGTGAATCCTGACTCACTAACACAACTGCAATCCATCTTCCATCATTAACATCATAGATGCAGAGTTTACAGCCTATAGAAACCACACAGTACTAGGAACCATGGCCTAGTTAAATTGCTGCTCACATGTTTGTGGGGGACACAACTTGATCTGTGTTATGGAGAATAAAAGGAAGACATCTATCTGTGTTTTCTTGTCTATGTGAAGGTTTTCAACTGTGGATGCTAACAAGTTATGGAAAGCATTGTGGAGACTGGTAATGCCAGAACACTTAAACGGGTTCATGGGAAAACTGTACATCCGTCAAGAGGCATGCAAACAGAACAAGGAGATATTGCACTATTTAAAGCCAGAAAAGGTGTGCATCAGGATTGTATCCTTTCAGTGTGTCTTTTCAGTCTGCATCAGAGCAAACGATCTGAGAAACTGGACTATGCACAGAAGAACTGGGCATCAAGATTGGAGGGGGTGTCCTTGCTTCTATTTGCCAGCAGGGTGAGGAGTAGAAAGCACGTATTTCTGGTTACCAGGCGCTCTGTTTACTGTTGGACATCCTATGAAGCTGTCTTACTATACCCTCTGTCCAGGGTCGTTGCTGGCTGTGTTTGAACATGGCCAAGCCATTCCATGTTATTTAGCAGGGGACCTTCCAAGCCATTTTTAACAGCATCATATGCACATGAAACCTGGACATGTGGAATAAGGAAAGAAGAAGAACTCATGCCTTTAAATTATGGTAACGGAGTATATTGAACATATGGTGATGTGCTGCCAGTACCCCAAATGCTACTCCCTTCTCTCCATTGGTCCTTGATTTCCATTTTTTCCTACCCTTTGGTTCCTACTGTAATGCGTTTTCTTTTTTTTTTTTTTTTTACATTTTCTCTTCTACTTAGCCCTGTACATCACTTGCCCATTTCCTACCAGACACCTCTGTGCCACTGTGGCTAGAGCACACTTAGCGCTCAGCCTGCTGCCAACAGAGAGAAAGCCTTCTCCTGGACTTAATGCCCTGAATTTGGACTTACAGTCAAAGGACTGTGACAAAATAATCTTTTTCTTTTTAAAGCCATCCTCTTGTGGTATTTCTATTATAGCAGTACTAGATGCCCAAAATACCATTCAAGAAGCTAAAAGAACCCTGTGTACAATAGACTCCAATAAACCCCACATTTGATAGTCACTGAGATATATTTAATCACATCCCAACACCAAAGAGAAATAAAGACACTGAGACCAGCTCAAGAAAAGTCAGTTACAAAGGGAAGAAAGTAAGACTAAATTATGATTAGTTAGTAGAATATGCAAGCTAGAAGGCAATGGGATAACACATGTAAACCGTCGAGAGAAAGAAAAAAAAACATAACAACCAAGGATAATATATTCTGTAAAACTCTCTAAGATTTGATCTTAGTGACATGGATGGAGTAAGCTTTGGGATTTTCATTTGCCGAAGTGTTTCAAGTCAAAATTAGGAGAGACAGCTGTTACAGCAGCTGTAAACATACATTAATAACAGGTAAATAAAACATGTCAGGTATGAATTTAGGAAAATTGGAAATGATCAAAAATAAAATTTATCTTAGTCACCTAATATTGCTGTAATAGAAATACCCACAATGGTGGGAAGATCACAGATCTTTCCCTGGACTAAGAGTTTCTCAGGTGAAAGGACTCTGGGTCCAAGCACTCTGCCACCAGGACTGCTTTCTTGCTGGTTTGAGGTCCCCACTCTCTGCTTACTTCTCTTTCCTTTTATCTTGTATAAAATGAAAAAAAAAAAAAAAAAATGGCACAGACCACACCTGAGGGAAATTCCCTTTACATTCAATCAGGGATGTGACCGTTATAAGATGGTTACATCCTACCTTAATCCTTTTTAACATAATCTAATCTTACCACATTAATGATAGAGTTTAGCATTAACAACATATAGAAAAGTGACATAAATCACAAAATGGAGAACAATTACACAACTCCGGAAAATAAGCCTAACCAATCTGACATATAATTTGGGGAAACACAATTCAGTCAGTCATAAGATGGACTGATAAATATTGATATCCTAAGCATCAGTGAGCTGAAATATACTGGTATTTGCCATTTTGAATCAGACAGTCATGTGGTCTTCTAAGCTGGGTATGGCATCCTGAACAGGTGATGATGATGTTACATTCAGTGTGGAAAAAACAAAGAAAAGAACAGTTGAAGATCTGTCCTGAAGTACAACACTGTCAGTGATAGGACAGTACCATATGCCTTAATACACTTACCACCAATGCAAAGATTACTGAGAAATGACATCAAGGAAATCATAATGATGAAAGCAAGAAGTCATTAAAACGACAGGAAGGAAAAGAACAAAATGAAAACTCACTCTTAAATGTAAAGTAGATAAAAAAGAAATGATCACCTGAAAGAGATGAACAAGGATTTCCCAGGTCAGCTCAAGATGACAAAGTATTATAATGAAAAGTGCAAAGACTCAGAGATACGAAACCCAAAGGGAAGAATACACTGGGTATTTCTTGAGCGGAGAGAACTAAAGAAGAGATTCAAACCTCAAAATTAAAGCCTTCTACTGGGGAAAATACTAAAAGACACATAAAGCGTCAAAAAAAAGATGGAAGGATTACACAGAGCTACTGTGTGAAAAAGATTGGTAGACATGCACCATTTCAAGAGGCAGCTTATGACACTGAAGGACAAGAACTTATGACACTGAAGGACAAACTCTAAGCTTCAGTAAAAGCATTTGGAAGACACCTCCTTGACTCACTGCCTTGAAGAGATCAATGTTTACACTTATTCCCAAGAATGGTCATCTAACCGAACACAGAAATTATCGAACAGCATCATCAATATCACATACAAATTAAAATTGCTAAAGATTACTCAAAATCAGCTGCAATAGTTCATTGAGAGTGAACTGCCAGAAATTCAAATTGGATTCAGAAGAAGTAGAATGAGGCATATCATTGCTGATGTCAGATGCATCTTGACTGAAAGCAGGCAATACCAGAAAGATATTTATCTGTATTTTATTGACTGTGCAATGACATTGTACTGTGTGGATCTTAATAATGTATGTACAACATTGTGAAGAATGGGAATTTCAGCATACTTAACTGTGCTCAAAAAGAATGTGTATGTAAGCAATCTGTCTGCTGAGCAATAATAATAGAAATTGGGTTATATGAAGAAAAGCATAGCGTTAGCCTTGAAGGAAGACTCATTAACAACCTGCAGTATGCGTATGGCAACCTTGTTCTCTGAAAGTGAAGTGGACTTGAAACACTTACTAATGAAGATTAAGGACTACAGCTCTCAGTATGAATTACAAGTCAGGATAAGTAAAATAAAAACTCTCACAACTGGACCAGTAAGCAATATCATGATAAATAAATAATATTGAAATTGTCAAGTATTTTCATTTCATTTGGATGCTCAACAGACACATAATAGAGGCAGAAGTTAAGCAGTCAAATGATATGTGTATTAGACAAATCTGTTGCAAAATACTTCTCTAAAGTGTTTTAAAAAAGTAAAGAGATTATTTTGAGGACTGAAGTGCACCTGACTCAAGCCCTGCATTTTCTATCACCTCATGTGCATGTGAAACTAGACAATGAGTAAGAAGACTGTAGAAGAATAGAAGTCTTTGAATTATGGTGTAGGCAAAGAATAGTGACTATACCATGGACTACCAGAAGAACAAACAAATCTGTCTTGGCAGAAGTACAGGCAGAATGCTGCTTAGAAGCAAGTATGGTAAGAATTCATTTCTCGTACTCTAGACAAGTAATCAGAAGGGAGTAGTTCTTGAAGAAAGACATCATCTTTGGGAAAGAAGATGGTCAGTGAAAAAGAGGAAGACTCTGTGATGGATTGTCACAGTGGCTGCAACAAATGGATTCAACTATAGTAAGGATGGCTCAGATTGGCAGTATTTGGTATATTGTATACAGAAAGTTTATCAGCCAGAATAAACTCGGCAGTGCCTACAAACAACAACTGTGAGGTGGGGAATGTTGAGATATCCTTTCAAAAATAAAGAAGTGGTTTCATCCAACAACTACAAAAGAAGCACAGCACCTGGTGGAGCTCTTTGGATTTTGGAGGCAACACACTCCTCAGTGGTGTGCTGTTTATCAAATAACCGGAAAAGCTGATCGTTCTAGGCAGGACTCAGAACAAAGAGAAGCCTCTGCATCAGGCTATCCTGCAAACCATTCTGCCATATGATCATATGATCCAGCTGATCCAATGGTATTTGAAGTGTCACTGGCTGATACAGATGCTTTTTGATGTTGCTGGTAAATCCGTATTGGTAATTCATAAAGCAGACCCTTAACATTTTGAAGCAAAGTGTTGCCATTTTCTGCGGTTTACTATTTTTCTTTTGAGAAGCAAGTTTTTGGCTTGTGGTTGTGCCCTAACAGAGACTGAATCGCAGACCACCAAGTCACTGTGCAACCAATTCATGGAATCTGAATAAAGACGGAATCATGGATCACCAAGACACCATGCAACCTGAGTTTTCCATCATGAATGGGATATTATGTAACCTCACAGACCCATGAAGCTACTTGTATGGAGCAGCGCTACATCTTTAAATGGATTGGCTGAAACAGGACTTAAGTTGCATGAAGAAGTAGTCAAATGTGCCATGGTCTCCACTTTTGTCTCATTACCTTCCTTCTAGTCTGTAAGCTGTGGTCCCACGGGTACTTTCTTATGATCAATTGGCTGAGGAAGAGAAAACCTGTAACCGATTTATAGATGGTTTTGCATAATATGCAGGCTTCACTGGAAAACGGACAGCAGCACCACTATAACCCCTTTCTGGGACTCCGTTAAAGAGAGTGAAGGAAAATCCTATAAAAAATGGGCAGAATTTTTAGCAGTGTATGTGACTGTTCATTTTGCTTGACAGGAGAAGTGGTAAGGGGTGTGACTGTACTGTGGTTGATGGCTTGCCTGGATGGTTAGGTTCTTGGAAAGAACATGTTTGGAAAATTGGAGGTATGGGGAAGACATTTGCAGACAAATGTCTCTGAAAGGGGCAAACAATTGAATGTGTTTGTGTCACGTGAAAGACAGGGAGGATCCCGGACAGAGCAAGAGACAAATGTGGAAGAAAATCCAGATTCACCAGAAATGGTCTGATGGAGAGGGGAAACACCAAGGCTGTTGTAACTGCATACTCTGCTCGAGAGAGGAGAAAACTTTTTAAAAGATTTCTCTTTAAGGTTCACAGAAGCCCAGATGCTTCTCTCCCTGTGCCAGCTCAAGGACACTTACAGTGGCCTCACAGCATTTCTTGAGATAAAGTCCTGCTTCTAAGGGAAGGGGAATTTCTTCCTTATAACTTAACTGTCACTGCTCATCCTTGCCTCTGTAAGTTTGTTGGTGCCAATAGAAAAGCAGTATGAAGATCTGTAACACTGCTAATGCCAATCAGAAAGTTGTATGGAAATTTCTTTGTCTGCTTTCTTGAGAAAATGTATAAAAGGGATGTTTTCATAGCAGGATGGGGTCCGCAGCCATTTCTGACCTGAGTCTGGCCGCTGCACCGCTGGCAACAAAGGCCCTTCCTCTTTAAACAAAGTGGTGTTTGAGGTGTTTTCTGCTCTGTGGACTGAGCTTATCTTGTTCCTGCAACATGCTAACTCTGGAGTGAAGCTACTTCTGAGGTTCACCTTTCAGCAAAAGTCTAGATAGGCTTTTAAAACACAATAACACATATGGGAATGTGCTTCTTAGTTCAACCAAGTGTATGAGACCGAACAGACAACAACTGCTTAAAAGCAGAGATAGGAAGGTAAAAATGGGTCAGGAAAATGGAATCCAGGACTGAAGAGGGAGGGAGAGCTGATACATTTTTGGGATTACAAACAATATTGCTAAACAATTCGTGCATAAATTTTTGAATAAGAAATTAATTTGTTCTGGAAACTTTCACCTAAAACACAATTTAAGAAAAGATATACCTAACCCTGATGCTACAAAATACTAGTATAGTATTTCTTAAAGGAGAAATGGATAACCTCACAATAATAGTTGGGAGCTATAACAAATAGGTTTCAATTCTGGGCAGAGCATCTAAAAAAGTATCAGTAAGACCACTGAACAATTAAACGAATCATAAGCCAGTGGGACTTACCAGACATATTTATAGAACAATATCCACCCATCATCAGAACAATATGTATTTTTCTCTTGTGCATGTGGGTCATTTTCCAGAACAGACCATTTGCTAACACACCAAACTTGTGTCAACAAATTAAAAAATACTGAAATAACATGAAGTATCATCTCTGGCTATAACAGCATGAAGCTCAAATCAACAGTACAAAGACTAAGGAAAAAGTAAGAATACTATTGTGGAAAGCACATGATACACTACTGAGAACACACTGGTCATAGAAGAAATTAAAAAATCATCAGAGGCAAATGTAAATGCAAATGCAATGTTCAAAATTTTTGGTAGCAAATGTGAATGCAAATGTAAATACAAACACAATACATCAAAAATTTTGGTACACAGCAAAAGTGATACTCAAGAGTTCATAGCCATAAAGTATAACATAAAAAAAAAAAAAAAAGATTCAAATCCATAGCTTTGGCAGACATTTGAACAAATACAAAAGAAAGAGGAAAAAAAGACCAAAGATACCAGAAGAAAACACATAAACAGAGATCAGAGCAGAAACAAACAATACAGAAAACAGAAAAATACAAAGAACTAACAAAATCTAAAATTAGTTTTATAAAGAGTCAATAAAATACACAAGCTATGAACTAGATTGAGACAAGAGAAAACCTGTGGCCGATTTACAGATGGTTTTGCATAATATGCAGGCTTCACTGGAAAATGGACAGCAGCACCACTATAGCCCCTTTCTGGGACTTTCTTAAAGAGAGTGAAGGAAAATCCTATTAAAAACAGGCAGAATATTTAGCAGTGTATGTGACTGTTCATTTTGCTTGATAGGAGAAGTGGTAAGGGGTGTGACTGTATTGCGTTGCCTTTTGCTGTATTTCTTTGGAAAAACAGCCTGCCGTTGAGATGTTTTCCACTCAGCTCTGAGGATTTACTTTGTTCTTACTTACTGCCTTAAGAGTATTTGACACGTTCATCTGGGTTGATAGATGTTTCCCAAATAAGGTGTAAACAACTTGACTGATACTTTTTGCTGCAGTCTACCATGTTATTGGTCTATTTTATGCACCTAAAAGAGATTAGGCAATGTAACTGTGTAAATGAAGTACCCTAACCTAACCCTACAAGGTAAGTGCTTATGGTGTACCCAGAGGGAATCGGTTAGTTTGTGAGCTAGAGGGTGGGCCATTACTTTAAACTGACTGGAAGTTGTTATATATAGCCAATTCTGCAGAGGCTGGAAGACAGAAGAAAGAAACTAAGAAACAGAAAGGAGTAAAAGGTGAGACAAGAAGAGAGAAAGATCAGAAAGAGAGGGAGTGATAAGCATCCTGATTTAAAGTAAGGGCTACCAGAAAGATATTTATCTCTGTTTTACTTACTATACAAAGGCATTTGATGGTGCACTTGACAATGAATAACATTTTGTCAAAAAATGGGAAATTCCAGAATCAGAACACTTACCTTGTACACATGAGGAATCTATACTTAGATGAAAAGGCAGTCATTTGAGAAGAACAAAGAGATACTGCGTAACTGACAGCCAGGAAAAGTGTGCATCAATGTTATATCCTCTCAGTCTATATGCTGATCAAGCTGGACTGTGTAAGGAAGAAAAGACCATTAGGACTGAAGGAAGACTTATTAACAAGCTGCAGTACATGGGCACAGCCTTGGTTGCTGAAAGTAAACAGGACTAGAAGGGGTTGCCGATGAAGATCTGATCACAGCCTTCAGTATGGACTATATTTTCACAGAAAAAAACAAAAATACTCAAATCTCAATCAATAAGGAGCATCATGATAGAGATGACACTGAAATTAATAAGAATTTCATTTTGCTTGAATTTACAATCAGCACCAATGAAAGCAGCAGTGAGGAAATCAAATGACGCATTGCATTAGGGAAATCTGCTGCAAAAGACCTCTTTAAGGATGTGAAAAGGGAAGATGTTCCTTTCAGGGCTAATGTGCATCTGACACAAGCCATGGTATTTAAAATTTTCACAATTGCATGGCAAAAGTGGGCAAAGAACATGGAAGACCAAAGACGAATAGACACCTCCAAACTATGATGTTGCCAAAGAATATTTAAAATACATATATATTTTGCTGCGCTTTGAGTGAAAGTTTACATTCCAAGTCAGTTTGTCGTATAAACCCCCTCACATGCACTCTCTGCGCTCAGATACTCTCTGCGCTCTGTGACAGCACAGTCTTCCTTTACACCCTGTACTTCCTGTATTCTTCCATTTAACTCCAGTCCCTCCTTTCCATCTTAACATCTGCTCCCTGGATAGGAGCAGCTCCAATAGCCTCATATGTATATTCAAGACAGGAAGCACACACTTCACCAGCACCACTGTTTGTCATAGTCCAGTCCAAACTTTATCTCAAGAGTGGCTTTGGTATTTGTTTCAGCTCTGGGCTAGTACCAAATCCAGGAGCCGTGACCTCAGGAGACCCTCCAATCTGAGAGATAATCAACTTTGATCTTTTAATAGAATTCTAGATCTCCACCCTCATTTTTTTCCCCACTACATCAGGGACTCTATGTTGTATTCTGACAGTAACTCTGTCAGGGTAGTTATTGAGGGTGGCCAGGCACCATCTGGTTCTTCTAAGTATCACGCAGATGTAGCCTTACAGTCACATGGCCCATTCTGTCTCTTGGACTCCTGTTTTCCTCATGTCTTTGATGTCCTTCATTTTCTTACACTCTAGGTGGATTGCAACCAACTGATACTCTTAGATGGCAGCTTGCTAGCTTGTAAAATTCCAGACATTACTAAACAAAATGGCATGAAGAACACTTTCTTAAAAGAACACTGAATTATTCCAGTTGACCTTGGTGTCTCCTGAAGTCATGATCTTTGAAACGTTGGGTTGTATTTAAGAAACCTCTCAGCTTTTGGTACAGTCCAGTAGTGTTGCTCCACCTTCGATAGCGTTTTCTCCCTTCCTTCACTTGGCCCAGTTCCTACCTACTATCTAATCTGTAAACACCCCTCTTCACACCTCCCTTCCTCACAACAGTGCTAATTATTTTCTTCTGTGCTTAAACGATTTCTTAATATAGATCTCATACAATATTTGTCTTTTTGTGACTGACTAATTTCCCTCAGCGTAATGTTTTCTACATGACCCCATATTACCAGATGTTGCCCAAAACAACTGTTTTTGTTTGTTTGTTTACATTATTGCACTGTATTGTTTACATTATTGCATTTGTGGGAATATACCACAGCTTGTTTAACCATCACCTGTTGATGGGCAGCTAGACTGATTCCATCTTTTTACTGTTGTGGACAGTGTTGCAGTGAACACTGCTATGCATATCTCTATTTATGTGGCAGCTCTAGGATATATTCTAAGATGTGGGATTGCTAAACTATATGGTTGTTCTAGTACTAGTTTTACAAGGAAGTGACATATCAACTTCCAACGTGGTTGTGTCATTTTATATTTCCACTAGAAGTAAGTATTCAGTTCTCTCCAAAGCCTCTCCAGTATTTATGTTTTTTCGTTTTTTGGTTTAATGCCAGTCTTGCTGTGGTGAGATGATACCTCACTGTAGTTTTGATTTGGATTTCTTGGGGGAAAAAAGGCATTTTTATCCTGTAATAATGGAGCCAAGACTGCCGAAAAACAACCCCACAATCTTAATAATGACTGAATTACAGTGCTAAATGAGTGCCCAACTTAACATGGTTCTCAAATTAAAGTGAAGACATTGAATGTACAGAAATAGGGTCCCGAAAATACGGACAGATAACTGTGAAGCCTGGGGACCCTGTCTCCAAATTGTGCTGAATTACCCTTGCCCTAGAACCAGCCCTCTCACTCCCATCTGAAGCAATTAACTGAGCATTGTCTAAGAACTCTTTGACGAAAACAAACGCCAAGCAGATAACACAAAATGTTCTTGGGAAATATCCCACCTTCTGTATTTTCTTCTAGAACTATAAGTGGACTTAAATTTCATCATTCTGAAAAAGGTGAGGTAGAAACCATAACTTGTGAGGAGGTACAGTATACCCTCCAAAACTGCTTGATTTTCTAGTATGTACCAACAGAAATTTAGGAACCATGCATGCAAATGAGTACTAAGCATTTGGAATTACGGTGTATGAAGCATAAAATTAGATTAGCCTAAATTTATTGCTATGGATCTGTTAAACAGAGATTCTTCATTAACTCTTACAGCCTGATGGGTTGGAAAAAGGTGAAACGGTCTATTTGGCTGGGTAACTGAACCATGGACCAAAAGATACCGTATGCTAAATGATGTTGAAATGCCATGATATCCAAGGGCTTAGGGAAACTGTAATGCCGGAGTACTTTTATCGCATCAGACTCACCCACCTATCCAGAAAGTGCCTAGAGAAAACATCTTTTAACACAATTGTTAGGAATAAATTTGTGAAGGAACTTATAGAACTCTCAAAGGCTACTTTAATGAATCTTATTTGTAAGTCAGATGTTACAGATGCAATTGCCTGAATTATGGAACCTAAATAAAATGCAGTTAATTATATTCCAAAGTGGCAGAGAATAAATGTCAACAATTAACCGCCAAAGACTCTGTGGGTATGGTTACCCTAATAAACAGCAGAGTCGAAACACCAACCAGAAGGTTTTGATTTAACATGGATTTGCAACACTGGTAATTAGAAGTAAAATAGACATAAAACATGCGAGACATTTAACTGATCTACATAAGAGGGGTAATTTTAGCTCAGCCAAATGACAGTCTAACTTGAATTGCTAAAATAGAGAGACACGGCTCCTCTATCAATTCCCAAATTATAGCCATTAGATCCACAACCAGTTGCATGCAGAGGAGGCCAGATTTCCTTCAGGAAGGATCCCCCAAAAATGCTAAAAATTCATACTGTTCATCTTCTCTTCAGCTTTTCTTAACAGGTAAAAGAAAATAAGAGACTTTTAGGGGATTACTGGACACTGATTTGTTCACAATCCCAAGAGACCCCAAATGATACTACTGCCCACCAGTCAGACAGAAGTGTATGGAGGTTAGGCTGTTAATGGAGGATTAGCTCAAGTTTGTCTCTGAGTGGGTCAGCGGGCCCTCACATCCACCCTGTAGCCATTTCTCTAGTTCTAGAACACATCATTAACACAGACTTACTCAAAAATGTAGAATCCCTACACTGCTTTCCACAGCTGAGTGTGGGTTGTTACATAGGAAAAGAACAAGTGGAAGCCTCCTCCTAGTTCTTAGTTTCCTCATATTGTCAGGAAGAATCAGTCTCTGTAGAAAAATATCATGCTTGATAAACATATGGGGTCATCTAGTGTTGCCTTAATGGAAATACTACAAACAGACAGCTTTGAAAAAGAAATTTGTTCTGTCTATCCAGTAGATTACAAGTCCAAATTCAGGGTGTCAGCTCCAGAAGTAGACTTGCTCTGTTGGCTGTGGAGGAAGGTCCTTGTTGTCAGTCTTCCTATGGACTAGAAGCTTCTGAGGCACGCGGACCCTGGCCCTTTTCAAAGGTTCCACTCTTCGCACAATAGTGCTTTCTTAGTTCTACAAAGCCCTCAAATCTCCACTTGCCTCCCTTTCCTTTAAATCTCAAGAGTCTGCTCCAACTGCACAACACAATCCCATACACTGAGTCCAGCCCTAACAACACAACTGACATCCATCCTTCCTCATTAACGTCATTAAGTGAGGATTTAAAACATAAGGGAACATTGCACAATACCAGAAATCATGGCCCAGCCAAGTGCCACACATATTTTGGGGGAACACAGCTCAGTTCTTGACAACCGAGACAGGTTGACCCAGTGGCTGCAACAATGGGCTAAAGCATAACAGTGGTTATGTGCATGGTACAGAACTGGGCAATGTGTTTGCTGTGTTATGTAGAATCACCGTGAGTCAGATCTGACTTGACATCACCTAACAAAGGAAAATAGTAAAGAAAAGCAATACTGCATTTCTGGAGAAAGCATGGCGGTTAGTGCCAATATCAAGGGCATGCAGAAAGCAGAAGCTGTGATTCCCACCATATCCCATCCAACCTACCTGTCTGGATTGTGCAGAGAATAGACAGATCTTGAAGAATACCAGTGGATTCTTATAAATTTACCCAGGGTGGCAAATCCAGTTGAAGCTACTGTATCATATATAGCTTCATTGCTTGAACAAATCAATAATCTGGTACTTTATACAAGCTATTGAGCTCGCTAATATATTTTTCTCTATTTTTTGTTGATTACATTGATTGTTTTTCTGATGTTGAACCAACTTTGCATCCCTGCTGTGAATCCAGCTTGGTCATGGTGGATGATTTTTTTTTTGATATGTTGTATTCTATTGGCAAGAATTTTGTTGAAGATTTTTGCATCTAGATTTGTGAGTGATATTGGTCTGTAGTTCTCCTTTTTTGTTGGGTTTTTCCCTGGCTTTGGTACCAGGGTTATGCTGGCTTCATGGAATTAATTTGAGAGAATTCCGTCCCTTTCTGTACTATGAGATAGTATCAGCAGTATCAGAGATAACTCTTCTCTAACAGCTTGGTAGAGTTCTGTGGTGAAGCCGTCTGGGCCCAGGCTTTTTTCATTGGTAGTTTTTTAATGACTGTTTCAGTTTCTTCCCTTGTGATGGGTTTATTAAGTTGTTCTGCTTCAGCTTGTGATAACTTTGGTAGCTGATACGAGTGAAGGAATTTGTCCATTTCCTCTAGGTTTTCGAATTTGTTAAGAGTACAGTCTTTCATAGTAATAGGTTATGATATTTTTGATGTCTGTTGGATCTGTTATGACAACTCACGTCTCGTTTCTTATTTGGGTCGTTTGTTTCCTTTCCTGTATTTCGTCACTAAGTTTAGCCAATGGTTTCTCAGTTTTGTCGATCTTTTCAAAAAACAGCTTTGGTTCTTTTCAATTTTTTCAACTGTTCTTCCGTTCTCTAACTTGTTTGGTTCTGCTCTAATCTTTACCATCTGTTTTCTTCTGGTGCTTGAGGAGTTCAGCTGTTGTTATCTCTCTCCTTGTTCAGGCTGCAGGGTTAGTTCTTTTATTAGGTTTCTTTCTTCCTTCCAGATGTGTGCATTCATGGAGATAAACTGACCTCTGAGCACTGCTCTTGCTGTATCCCAGAGGTTCTGGCAAGAAGTGTTTTCAGTCTCATTGGAATCTATCAATTTCTTTATTTCATCCTTCATTTCTTCCATAACCCATGGCTGTTTTAGCAAGATATTGTTCTGAGTTACACTTTCTATCTATGTTGTTTCTCCTATAGATTTCGATTTTGTGACTTTATGATCTGAGAAGATGTTTTGCATTAATTCAGTGGTATGAATTTTGTTGAGAATTGCTTTACGTCCTAACACATGGTCTATTCCGGAGAATGTTCCATGTGACTGGACAAGAAGGTGTAGTTGTTCACTGATGGATAGAAAGTTCTGTATATGTTGATGAGGTCTAGTTGGTTAATTGTGGCAATAAGGTCTTCTGTGTTTTTCTTGAGCTTTTTTCTAGATGACCTGTCCAAAATTCTGAGTGCAGTGTTGAAGTCTCCGACTATTATTGTAGAGCAATGTATCTCATTTTTGAGTAGTCAGTGTTTCTATGATGTATTTAGGAGCGCTCGTATGAGGTACATAAATAACATTGTTAAGTCCTGCTTGTGTATTGAAACTTTGAGCAATAGGCAGTGTCCATCCTTGTCCATGATGGTGTATTTTACATTAAACTTGATTTTATCTGAGATTGGAATTGCCACACCTGCTCTTCCTTTTGTATTGACAGCTTTCATCCTTTAATTTTCAGTTTGTTCATATGTTTAAGTGCAAGATGAGTTTCTTGTAGGCAACCTATGGATGGGTCGTGTCTTCTGATCCAAGAAGTCACTCGATGACTCTTTACTGGAGTGTTCAGTCCATTCACATTCAATGTGATTATGACAGGTATGTGGTCAGTGCTGCCACTGTGATATGTTTATTTCTGAGTTGATGTTTTCGCTGTTGTTCGTATTAATCTGTTCTGGGACATTGTTCTTTGTAAGATGATTTTTCACCTTTTTCAGGGTTGGTTTTGTGGTTGTTGAGACTCCTGTACTGTGTTTCTTGATTTGATATGTTGCGTCTTTATTGTGCTTTATGGCTGTCCCTAAGATCCCGCTTAGTAAACTATACAGAAACCCAGTTTCAATTACTATCAGTCTTATTAACTTCCTCTTCATCTGGAAGGGCTATAACGACTGTAGTACATCCCTCTTTTTAATATGAGTCGGATCCAACTCGACGGCACTTGGCTGGCTGGCATCATAGTTTTCGTGATATGATCACTAGATCATTCCTTTCACTATTATAGCTTTGCTTGAGTTTGGAGCCTTCCCTAACTGAGTAGGTTTCTGGGTGATGTGTCCTGTATTAGCTTATAAAATGTAAAGTTAGTGGTTTTGTTCTTCTAAGCCAAGAGATTCTTTCAGTATTTCTTGTAGCTTTGGTATGGTGTTTACAAATCCCCTGAGCTTCTGTTTGTCTGCAAATGTCTTAATTTCATTCTCATATTTGAAAGATAGTTTTTCAGGGCACACAATTCCTGGTTGGAAGTTCTTCTCCTTCAAGGCTTTGCGTGTGTCATGCCACTGTCTCCATGCCAGCATTGTTTCCGCTGAGAAATCCAATGAAAACCTACAGGGTTTCCCTCTGACTGTTAGCTTTGCTTTGAGTCTTGCTGCCGTTAAGAGTTTCTGCTTATGTTTCATTTTGTTCAGCTTGTTTATGATATGTCTTGGAGTCTTTCTTTTGAGATCTATATTGAGCGGGGTTCAACATGCATCTTGGATATGTATATTCTCTTCTTTCATAATTTCTGGGAAGTTTTCTGTCAGCAGCTCAGCCACAATATTCTCTGTGTTCTCAGGTGTCTCGCCCTGTTCAGGAACTCCAATTACTATTAGGTTGTTCCTCTTAATAGAGTCCCACATGCTTCTTAACGCTTCTTCATTTTCCTTGTTTCTTTTTTCTGATTTTTGCCTCGTAGATGCTGGATTCAGTAACCCTCTCTTCCAAATCACAAAGTCTCTTTTGCATTTGCTGCATTCTGTTTTCTTGGCTTTGAGTTGAAGTTTCTCTGTCTTTGATTTTGTTCTTGATCTGTTGGATTTCAGAGTACTGGTGTTCCATCAGATCAAACACCTTGCTTAATTTCTCATCATGCTCTGCTGCATTTTGTATAAGGTCTAGGAGGGCTCTCTGCGTAATCCTTTTGTGTTCACCCTCCGATAGTTTCAGCAAAGCTTGTTCGTCTGGCAAGTTGCGAGGTGCTTCCTTTTGGGGCTTTCTGATGTCATGGGTGATTTCTCGGTTACTGTTTTCTCCAGAGTTGGTTGCTTTGGGGGCACATGTGAGGCTGGGAGAGATGCTGTGAGGATGGACCGCAGTTGTTTCTCTAGGCCATCTTCAGTTCCTGCAAGCCCGCGCTCGCCAAGAGTGAGGTCAGTGAAAGAGAGGAGGTTCTGCGTACAGTGGTATGACGTCCAAATTAACAGCCCTATGCCGCATCCTAGGGCTCACTAAGTGTCCAGGAGGTTCCATTTAATTGTCATTTCAGGTCTTCGTTTCCAGAGGGATTTACGGAGACATGTGTTTAGTCCAACATCTTGACTCCGCCTCCTATTTTTTTCTATTCTTGATTGTAATCCATCAGAAGCAGTTTAGCCACTGCTATCAAGGCCAGCAGTACAGCTTCACAGGCCTGCCACAGGGGGCTACCAACTCTCTAGTCCTATGTCATACAGTGTTGCTATGAGTTGGAATGAACTTGATAGCAATCGGTTATGTGATAATGTAGTACTCAGGAGTATTAATTGCCTTTCTCTTGCACAAGACAACGTACTGGTTCGTTACACAGATGTCATTATGCTGACTGGCTCCAGTCACAAAAAGTACCACTGACTCTGGACTTCTTGGTAAGACATTTGCATGCCAGAAAGTGAAAAATTAACCCACATTAATGAGGCAGCTTCCAATATGGTGAACTTTGTATGGACCTACTGGTACGGGACATGTTGAAATATTCCTTCTAAACCAAAGAATAGATGGCTATATCTGACACTTTGTGGAACTAAAAACAAGGCATAACACTTGGGCCTTTGCAGACTTTGGAGACAACACTGTGTTGATTTGGGGGTGGTACACCAGCCTGTGTAGCACATGACTAAAAATTCTTCCAATTTTAATTGGGTCCCAGAGTAAGAGAAGGCCCTGCAACAGGCTCCGGCTGCCATGCAAGCTGCTCGGTGACTTGGGTCACATATGATTCGGCTGATCCAGTGGTGCTTGGGGTCTCAGTGGCAGACAGAGATGTTGTTTAGATACAGAAGGCTGCTGCTGATGAATCACACTGAAGATCTTTGGGATTCTGGATCCAAGCCCTGTGCCATCCTTGGCAGGTAACTAATGTGTTTTTGAGAAAAAGATTTTGAGAGACTGAGTGCTGAACGGTCAGCCACCAAGTTGCCAAGCAGCTTGAGCTGCCTATCATGAATTGGTTGTTGTCTAACTCACGGAATCGTGTAGCTGAATGTGTACAGGAGCACTCCATCACTAAATGGAAGTGGCATATAAGAGAACAGTCCTGAGTGGGCCCTCAAAGAAAATTAAATGATAACAATTGTCCAAACGCTCATCATTTCACTCCTGTTACCTTATCTTCTCTCGTCTCAGTCTGCCTGTGGGGACTCTTGCTTAGTTACTTACACCAAGTTACGTAGGAAGAGAAAACTCAGAGATGGTTGTGTGTGATATGTTGGTATCATTTGGAAGTAGACAGTTGAAGCACTGTAGCATCTTGCTGGGACTTCCAGGACAGGGTAAAAGGAATGTTACCCTTTGGTGAAATTATTTACCAAATATGCATCAGTTAGAATTATGCCCAATGGACATAATTTTGAGCAGTGAGCCTGGCTGTTTGAGCTTCTTGGAGGAAGAAATGGCCCTATTTGTGATTGCATATTGATTCATGGGTTGTACCAGTGGTTTCACTGGATGGTCCTCCACTCAGAAGGAACATGATTGGAAAACCGGTTACAAGGCAGTACGAGAAAGGTTTGTGGATAGACCTGCCTGAATGGGTCAAAACACGAAGGTGTTTGTCTCTCGTGTGAATCCTCACCAAAGGATGACCATGACAGACTATTTCAGTCAACAAGTAGATAACATAGTGTGCCAGCCACTCTTGTCATTGCCAAGTGGGCTCATGAAAAAAATGATCATTGCTGTAGGGTTGGAAGTTACGCAAGAACTCAGCAACATGGACTGCCGATTACCAAAACCAGCTTTGCTACGGTCACTGCTGAGTGCTCAGTCTGTCAACAGCAGAGAAACAACACTAAGTCCTTGATACAATGCCTTTTTTGAGTCAACTAGCCAGCAAGTTTGTGGCAGATTGATTACACTGATGATCTCCCATCATGAAAATGGCAGCTTTTTGTTCTTACTGGAATTGACACTTACCGATGTAGATTTACCTTCTCTACATGCAATGCTTCTGCCAAAAGTATCATCTGGGTCTTATAGACTGCTTTACCCACACTCATGACATCCCACATAGCAAATGAAGCGAGGCAATGGGCCTGTGGTCATGGAATTGAATGGTCTTACATATTCCCTGCCATTCTGAAAAGCTGGCTTTATCAGAACAGTGAAATGGACTTAAAACAAAAAACAAACAACAACAAAACTCATCTGTGCCTCTTCTTCCCGTCATCCCATGCCTTGTGGGCCTGAAAGTCTCAGTTCGAAAGTGAGGAATACTGTTTCCAGAATACACAAAGCAATTTCACTGAACTGAAAGTTAAGAACGCCAGTGGGTTACTCACGCCTTTGAATCAACAAACAAAGAAGGGCATTCCCATAGTGGTTGTATGATTGATTCTGACTATAAGAAAGAAATTGGACTGCTGCTACATAATGCAGGGAAATGATAGTATGTCTGGAATATAAGACATCCCTTAAGGCATCTTTTAGCACTCCTGTGCCCGGTGATTAAAATTAACTTAAAGCTACATCAATCCAATTTAGACAGTACCAGATCCTTCAGGAATGAAGGTTTGGGTCATTTCACCTAAGAACAGCAGACAGCTAAAGTATTTGCAGAAGGGAGTATAGAATGCATTGTAGAAGAATGTAGATCTAAATACAACCATAATTACGTGTTGGAGTTTCAGAAATCAGGACTGTAATTGTTAGACTATTTTTCCTTATTTTGATATGTTTTGGTGTATGTTTCCCCCTCTGATCTCATTACTTATGAAATACAGCTGTACAAGGGCTAGTGAGTTTTTGGTTTTACACATGGCTTTATAATTATCTTTATTTGAAGATTACATGTGGTTTAAGGAAAAGCATATCGGTGCCAACTTGACAGTGAGTGGACTGTGATGGCTGATTTTGTGTATCAGCTTGCCTGGTCTAGGCCTCTTAGTGATTTCACCAGATGTTGTACTACTGCTGTTATATAACATAATGCAACATAATCACCACGTTTGATGTGATTTGATGTAGTAAACTAACCAGATGAAAGGGAGTTTTCTTGAACATGTGATCTGCCTCAGGAATATAAATGAATGTTCTGGTAGAGCTCATTCACTCTTGAGGCTGCTCTCTTCTCGTTGCCTAACCTCTGGATATTGGAGCATAAGCCTGCAGAGGTCTCTGGTCTGCCACCTGACCTGCAGATTTGGACTTTGATATCTTGACACGTCCTTGAGGTGGCAGAGGTCTCCAGCTCTCTTTGACCTGTGGATTTAAGACTTACCAATGTCCTTGAAGTAAATCTCCAGAGGAAGAAATTCAGTAAGAAGTATATATATTTTGATTTTTTTCTTTAGAGAGCTCGAGTAAGATATTTTGGTACTGAGAGCAGTTCAAGAGAAGCAAATTCTAAAGACTGTGACTGAAAAATATTTTGTATCATTTACATTTTCTTAATTTTATCGAGACTTGTGTTTAAGATTTAGTACGTCTTCTGTCCTGGCGAATGTTTCATGTGCACTAGTCATCTATCTTGGAGAATGTTTCATGTGTACTAAAGCAGCGTGTGTATTGCCAGGCTATTGTGATGAAGTGATCTGTATATGATATGTCTGTTAATTCCAGTTAGTTTATCAACTGTTTTTCTTATTGATCTTCTCTCTAGATATCCTGCGAGGCACTAACAAGGGTGTATTGAAATTTCCTCCTCGCATTGTGGAAAACCTGGTGGTACAGTGCTTAACTGAAACGTTGGCAGTTTGAATCCACAAGGCAGTGCTTGGAAACTTGAGGAGGCAGTTCTACTCTGTCCTGTAAATATCAGTGGTTTTGCAACTCTACTCAGTGTTTGCTTTACATATTTGGGTGCTGTTATGTTGGGTGTGTATATATTTACAATTGTTATCTCTTCTTGATGGATTAAGCCCTTTATCGTTTATCCTTACATAATGTCCTCGTTCATCTCTTTAAAAAGATTTTATCTGATATTAAGATCACCACTTCTGCTCTCTTTTGATCATGTGTGAAATATTTTTTGATCCTTTCACTTTCAGTCTATTTTCATCTTTGAGCTTAAGGTGCATCTTCTGTAGACAGCATATAGATAGGTTACATACATGTACGCACATATAAATTACGTGAGTGCATGTATACATCTATGTACAGACATACATACAATACATATGTCCCCGTTCTACCATTCTTTGCATTTGGACTAGAGCTTCAGCCCATTTACATTTATCACAATTACCAGTAAGAAAGAACTTACTTGTGCCGTTATGTAATTTGGCTTGTGTGTTTGGGTATATATGTTATATAGTCTTTGTCCTTTATTATCTTTATTTTTAAAATATTTTATTGTACTTTTAGTAAAAGCTGGTGATCCAAGTCAGTTTGCCCTATTAAGACCCTAGCACACACCAGTGTGCTACCCTAAATGCTCTTCCTGCCTCCCCAGTCTATGAAAGCATGCTCCTCCTTTCTGCCATATACTTTCTATGTTTAACCAACTCCTGTCCCCCTCCTACCTCTCTTCTCACCTCTGGAGAGGAGCTACTGAGGCAGTGTCACCAGCATCAGTCTATGTCTTATAGTCCAGTCAAGTCTTTGTCTGAAGTGCTGGCTCTGGTTGTGGTTTCAGCTCTGGGCTAACAGAGTCCAGGGACCATGTCCTCAGGGAACCCAGTCTGATGCAGCTTTAATTCTGTACACCCATTTTTCTCCCGCTACATAAAGGACTTTATACTGTGTTTCCTGTCATGACAGCTGGTGGTGAATAGGCAACATCTAATTCTCTAATCTTGTGATGAAGGAATCTCTGGATCACATAGCACTTACTGTATGCTGGGCTCATATTTTTCTCTTGTCGCTGACGTCTTTCATTTTCCTCTGCTCCAGGTGAATTGGGACCAATTGTTGCCACTTACCTTGCTAGCTATTAAGACCTCAGATGCCACTCACCAAAGTGGTCTGCAGAAAAATAAATTTAGTTATGTAAACTAGCCTAGATGTCACCTGGAAGCATGGTCCCTGACCCCCTGTCCCTGCTATTCTGTCCTTCACAATGTTGGACAGTGATTAGGAAACGTTTTACCTTTTGGTGGAGACCACTTACATTAATTTCCCTTCCACTGCATGGTGTCACACCCTTCATCCAATCTAATTCCCATCTACTATCTAATCGATGTCTACCCCATCCTTCCCCTGCTACCTTTGCAACCATCAAAGATTATGTTCTTCTGTGCTTAAGCCTTTTCTAAATTCTTTATAATAGTGGTCTCAAAATATTTGTCCTTTTGCATGTGACTTATTTCACTCAGCCTAAGGTGCCCTAGAGGATTCCACATTATGTGGTATTTCCTAAAATCGTTGTTGTTCTTTATCATTGTTGAGTATTCCGTTGTATGACTATACCATAGTTAGTTGATCCATTCATCTGTTGATGTGCACCTAGTTGATTTTGATGACATTCAGGGCATCAAGAGGAATATGACAAAAGCTCTGATGGCTGTTCCAGAAAAAGGGTTCAAAATTGCCTTGAAAGGGGGACTAGGTGCTGGCAGCTGGTGCGTAGCTTCCCAAAGGGACTACTTCGAAGGTGACTGTAGTGATATTCAATCCGCCAGGTACTCCTTGGAAAGTGCCAAGCAGTTCTACTCTGACTTCTAAGGTTGTTATGAGTTGAATCCAACTCAACAGCAATGGGTTTGGTGTTTGGTTTGGTTTGTAGTGATATACAACTGTGAGGTATGTAGCACTTTTTCTAGAATGAGTTCACAAACTCAATTGGCAGGTAATGCATGTCTACGAGGTCAAGTGGGTTGATTGTGGCAATTTGATCTCCCATGTCTTTGAGATTTTTACTAGCTGTTCTGTCCTTCACTGAGAGAGGCATTTTGAAGTCTCCTATTATTGTGGAGCTGTCTATTTCTGTTTTCAATGCAGATAGTGTTCATACATTTTGGAGCCGTGTCATTAGGTGTGTAGATATTCAATATGGTTATGCCCTCCTGGAGTACTGAGTCATTAGCTGCTGTATAGTGTCCTTCCTTATCAAATGTGGTAGAGTTTACTTCGATGTCTATTTTACCAGAAATTAATACTGCCATGCCTGCCTTTTTTGTGTGTGTTTTGTGTGACTGTTTTAGCCTGATACAGATCTTTTCCATTCTTTGAGCTGTAGTTTGTTCGTGTCTTTGAGTCCAAGGTGTGTCTCCTGTGGTCAGCATACAGATGAGTCATATTTTTTTTTATTCAATCTGCTGATCTCCATCTTTTCACTGGTGCCATCTAGAGTCCATTTACATCCAGTGTGACTATTGATAGGTATGAGCTTAGTACTGTCATTTTTACATCTTTCTGTGTGGGTTATAGACAATTCTATTGTTTCATTTAATTTTCCATGCTGAATCTTTTTCCTTTACGTGCTTTCTTTTCACTTTTTTCAATGTTGGTGGCTCTGTTTTTGTTTTTGTTAATTTTGATGCATAAGATTGATAGTTTTCTCTGTGTTAACCTTAATATTTATCCTTAGGTTTCTAAATTTAAGCAAGTCATTCATTTCTTTATATAGTCCCTCTTTTTTAATATAATGTTTATGTAAAGATAATCTCTTTTTCCCTATTTTCAGTGTTTTTGCTAAGGTTTACGTTTGTGATTTCCCTACTTGAGTTGACATCCAGCTGCTCTGTTCTGTGTTCTGGTTTTGGGTTGTCATCTGGTGTTACTGGCTTTCTAAACAAAGGAGTCCCTTAAGTATTTTTTGTATTTTTTTTTTCACATTCCCCAAATTCCCATTTTTCTGGAAATGTCCTATTTTTACCACCACATCTGAGAGGTATTTTGCTGGATAGATTATTCTTGTCTGGCAATTATTTGCCTTCAGGTGTTTTTATGTGTCATCCCACTGCTTTCTTGACTGTATGACTTCTATAGAGTAATCTGAGCATAGTCTAAGGGACTCTTTTTTGTAGGCTATTTTTTGTTCATCTCTAGCCATTTTTAATAGTCTCCATATCTTTAGTTTTGGCAAGTTTGATGATAGTAAGCCTTGGTGTCTTTCTTTTGGGATCTATCTTACTTGGAGTTCAGTGAGCATACTAGATAGCTATCTTCTTATCTTTCATGATAGCAGAGCCATTCTCTCTCAGCAGTTCTGTGTCACTTCTCTCTGTACTTTCAGTAATCCATGCTTGTTCTGATATTTTAATCACCATAGATTGTTCCTCCTCATGGAGTTCACCGTAATTCTTAGTGTTTCTTGATATTTTAAATTCTTCTGTCTGATTTTTCCTCAAACATGATGATACCATGTGCTTTACCTCTAGTCTCACTAATCTGGGCTACCATTGCCTCAATCCTGCTACTTTGACTTTCTGCTGAGTTGTCTAATTCTGTAATTTTGTTATTAGTTTTCTGAACTTCTAATCCTTGCCACTCAATGCTTTCTTGCAGCTTGTTTAATTTGTCATTAAGCTCTGCTGCATTTTGCCTCATCTCTTTCCTCATCTCTTGAAGGTGTGTAAATATTAGTCTTTTGTGTTCTACTCTGCTAATTCCAGGAAGCTCTCTTCATCTGAAAAATTTGATTCTTTGGGGAATCTTTCTGAAGAGATCATGGTCTGCCCCTTTAAGTGTTTTGATATGGACTGTTGTTTCTGAGCTATCAGTGAATTGTAGTTATTAATATTATGTTTTCCTACTGTGTTCCAGCTTCTTGTTGCAAAAGGTACAGTTCACTTTTCTTATATAGATTCAGCTCTGGTGTCCTGGTGGTCAGTTTCCCAGTGCATGGTGCTTGCTCTCACCCAGATGGGCTGGGGAGATTGTTGTAGCCACAGTGGTCTGAGAAAGGCCAGAGGCTAATAGCTGTTTCTGGGTGTCTGTGAGGCTGATGTATGCCTTTGTGTCTGAGTCTAGGTGCTAAAACAGTTTCTGCCCTGATTTTCTGGCTTAGAAGAGTCAGCTCAGAAACAACAGTCCATATCAAAACACTTAAAGGGGCAGACCATGATCTCTTCAGAAAGATCCCCAAAGAATCAAATTTTTCAGATGAAGAGAGCTTCCTGGAATTAGCAGAGTAGAACACAAAAGACTAATATTTACACATCTTCAATAGATGAGGAAAGAGATGAGGCAAAATGCAGCAGAGCTTAATGACAAATTAAACAAGCTGCAAGAAAGCATTGAGTGGCAAGGATTAGAAGTTCAGAAAACTAATAACAAAATTACAGAATTAGACAACTCAGCAGAAAGTCAAAGTAGCAGGATTGAGTCAGTCCCCATTTTTATCTTCCCCTCCTTCTCCAAGTTTGCTCAACTATTTCTCCTTCCAAGTCCCACGGGTGGCCCAGCACAAGCTTAAGGACTGTTCTTCTAGCCTAGTCAGTGGTGCCGGATTCCAGAGCCAGGCACAATGCAGAGAAGAGAGGGAGGGAATGGCTCAGGGCAGACTTGCAGAATTTTACTTCTAGCTCAGTCAGCGGCATCAGACTCAGCACTAGGCGCAGATCAGAGAAGGAAGAGGAAGGAAAGATTGAAATCTAAGCACTCTAAATTACATTCAGCAACTTAACTCTCAATGATCTGGTGGTCTAGAGGTGTGAGTGGATTCTCCAAACAGTCACCTCCATGCTGCCTGCCCTGTGTGACTTCTTCCCAGCAGGTCAAGCCTGTGGAAGCCTGTGTATTTTCAGTGCTATTCTTCGTTTCTCTTTGATCAGCTCCATTTCTCAACTTTCTTTTGAAGTTCAGACCTCCCAGGATGTCATATGTACTGGATTCATTTGCCCTTTGGGGTCTTTGTTGCTAGGGACCGTGCAAGCAAGTGTTCTCTTTCCACCATCTTGGCTTTGTCTCTTCTAAAAGAAAGTGCACTTCAAATGACGGTTTACACAACAAACCAGTTTCTCATTGAACGGTTAGTACACATATTGTTTTACAAGAATAGCTAAAAACCCACAACATGTCAACATTTTGTCTTCTCAACATTCGGTTGTCCATTGCCAGCTTTCCTGTCCCCTCTTGCCTTTTAGTTCTTGCCCTTGCACTAGCAAGCTCCTTTAGTACCGTTTGTTTTATAGACTGACCCAATCTTTGCTTGAAGGGCAGAACCTCATGAGTGATTTTATTAACGACCTGAAAGGGTGTCCAGGGGCGATACTCTCAGGCTTTCTTTAGTGTCTGTCTTGCCAGCAAGTCTTGTCTTTTGGAGTTAGTGTTTTGTTCTTCATTTTTCTCCATCTCTGTCCAAAACCCTCTATTGTGCTCCGTGTCAGATCTGTGCCAGCTGAGAGTCGTCTAGTTTTACTGGACTCAGTCTGGTAGGGACTGCAAAAGACGTGATACATTAATCTTCTGGACTAATCTCTCCCTTGTAACTTTAGTTTTCTTCATTTTTTTTACCTTATCCTGGAAAGGGTGAAACCCTTATAATATACCTGGATTACTATTCACATGCTTCTAAGACCCAAGATGCTACACACCAAAGTCAAATTACCTTTTGAAGCCATGTTATACCAATTAAGCAAGATGTTCCCTGAGACCATGGTCACTATAGTCCCCAGCCCTGCAATTCAGAACTTTAGGGAGTTGGGACATATCTACAGAGCTTCTATGATGTTGTGTTGGTCAAGTTGGGCTGGCTTCTCCAGTGTTGTGTTCTGTCATAGTCTCCATCAGTTACCTCTTACCTATTGTGTACATATTTATTGTTTTTTCATGTACCCTCATAACTATCAGATATTGTTGATTTGAGTGTGTAAACCTTTTCATGAGATTTCACAGCACTGGTCTCACACGGTATTTGTCCTTTGCTATTGACTTATTTCACTCAGAATGATGCCCTCCAGATTCATCCATGTTATGAGATGTTTCACAAATTCATCATTTTTCTTTATTGCTGCATAGAAATCCATTGTTTGCACACACACATATTTATCTGTTCGTCCCTTCATCTGTTGATGGCATCTAGATATTTCCCATTGTTTTGCTGTTGTGAACAATGCTACAGTGAACATGGATGTGCATGTCTGTTATTATGTGCCTGTGTTATATGATTCTTATTTCTCTAGGATATAGTTCTAGGCATGGAGTTGTGGGATGACATGGCACAGCTATTTGCAGCTTTATAAGGAAGTAGCATATTGTTTTCAAACATGGCTGTATCACTTAGCATTCCTGCCAGCAACACATAAGAGTTCTAATCTTTTCTTCAGTGTCTCCAACACTTGTTACTTCTTGTTTTTTTGATTCATGCTAATAATGTAGTGGTAAGATGGTATCTCATCGTGGTTTTTACTTGCATTTCTCTAATGGCTAGTAAAGATACCACCTTGAAGACTAAAGTGCACCTGACCCGAGCCACGGTTTTTAATTGCACTATTGTGCATGTGAGAGCTGGACAATGAACAAAGAAGACAGTAGAATTGATGCCTTTGAATTGTAGTGCTGGAGAAGAATGTTGAAGGTACGTGAACCACCAAAAGAACAAACAGATGTGTTCTGGAGGAAGTACAATCAGAGTGCTCCTTGGAAACAAAGATGGCAAGACTGTGTCTTACATACTCCAGACCTGTTGTCAGGAAAGATCAGTCCCTGGAGAAGGGAAAGGGGAGGGTCACTGAAAAAAAGGAAGACTCTCAGTGAGGTGGATTGACACAGTAGTCACAATAATGGGTTTAAACATAAAAATCATGTGGACCTGGCACAATGCTGAGCAGTATTTGGTTCTGTTGTTCAGAGGGTCACTATGAGTCGGAACAAACTCGAAGGCACCTAACAACGACAGCAACAACAATGACAACGACTACTGATTGTGGGCATTTTTTCACCTGTCTGATAATCACTTGAAAGTCTTCTTCAGTCAAGTGTCTGTTTGCATTCTTCTCTAATTTTTTAAAGAAATCATTTAGTGTATCTTTCTAATGGAGAGGTGCTGGATTTTCATGTTGATTTTAGAGATTACAACTTTGATTTGTAATAGTAACTTTTTTTTTTTCCCACAGCAGCTCTCTTTTTGCTCTTTTGGTGAAGTCTTTTGATGAGCATACAAATGTTTAATTTTTAGAAGATCCCAGTTACTTAGCTTATCATCTGGAGTATGCACATTGTTGGTTATGGTTTGGTATCCTGTTAATGCCATATATCAGAGCCCCTAGCTTTGGTCTTACTTTTTCCTACATGAACTTTGAAATTTTGGGCTTTACATGAGACTTTTAGTCCATTTTAAGTTAGTTTTCAAGCATGGTGTGACGTATGGGTCCTGTTTCTCATCAGTGATGGGCAGGTTCCAGTAGGCCTTGCCTGTGCTGCACAGTAGTGTGATGTTCAGTGCATGACACAGGTAGGTGGGAAGGAGGCAGTGGTTGTAATGTATAGAGCTAGAAATGGGAGAGAGGAGAGTGAAACAGGAATCAAAACCAAACAAAGAAAATGAGTGCTACGGTAGCTTACAGTTGGAGTGGAGAGATGAGAAACTGTGAAATGGTGAAAAACATGGAAAAAAAATGAAGAAAAATAATCACATAAATCTTTAGAGGAAAATAGAGGGGAAACTTGTGGGGGGGAGGACAACTGCTCAGGGGTACCACTGTTGTGGCTGTGACCACCCGGGAAGTATATCCCAGTTGGCACAACACAAACAGGGAAGGGTATAGCTGTCCAGCAGTGTCAAGCATTGAGAAGAAAGGAAAAGAAGGTAAACATGGATAGGTAAGCACTGAGAAGACGAAAAAAAGGAAAGGAAAGAAAAATGTCCCCAGGGATCCTGCTGATACAGCTGCATAGACTGGATGCTTGTACAGTCTGGCTAGAAAGGGCTCCCAATCCATGAAAAGAGAAAGGAATTTAACAAAAGAAAACCGTAAAAAGAAAAACAAAGGGAAAGAGAGAGTGCCCTGGGGATTCTACCAGTATAGTCCTGTAGGCCAAGGGGTGTGGTATTCTATTGAACAGCACTTCACAACCTTTCAATTAGAAGCAGTGACGGCACATGGAGCCTTGTGTTCAAGAGAAAGGAAGGGCAGGTGGTGGGAAGAAACCAAAAGAAACAGAAAAAACCACCAGCAACAGACAAATTGTATTCAGGGATCTAGCCATTGTCAGTAGGGCAAAACCCACTACTTCCAAGAGACCATGCCAGTGGGAAGCAGAGAAGGCCAAGAAAAGTGAGGCACGGGTGGAGGGGGCTAAGGGGTAGAAGAATAGAGTGGTAGGAAATAGCATATTGCTGTTCTCTGGGTGTTCTGCTGGAAGTCTGTGAAGCTGCTTCCCATTCTCCCTGTCAGCTGATCTCTGACGTGGATAGGGCAAATCCAAGTTGTACTGATGCTACGTTTCTGCCAGACAAACCACCACAGGCAGCTAAGAAGCAGATGAGGTGAATCAACGTTCTGTTCTGTCACTAAGAAATTCCATCTGATGCTTGGTTGAGTTTTGTCTCTCTTCATTTGACACTGTTTGTTCCAGGATTGATATTTGTCTCTGTATTACTTAGTTTCGGTTCTTTGTTGTGGAGAGACGGTGTGGTGTTTTTGTCCCCTTTACTATCTTCAGCGCTACTTTTCTCATATGTGTTGGTGTGGCCTTGCCTGAAGTTATCTTACTTGATGTTCACTGAGCTTCTTGAATAACTAGTTCTATATCGTTTGTTGAACTTGGGTTTCTTCTTGTCATTATTTTTTTGAAAACACTTTTTGTGTCTGCCTTTTCTGTTCTTTACCTGGAATTCCCACCAAGAATATGTTGGTTTGCTGACTGTTGTCCCGTAGTTTCATTGTGCTCAGTGATGTTCATCCTTCTCCCTCCTTGTTTTTTGGTCTGTAATATTTCATTCACCTGAAATTCAGTATCACTGATTCTGGCTTCAATTTGCTCAACTTTAATATTTAAATTTTCCATGAAGTTCCTCATTTTGTTTATTCTCTTCCTTTCATATTTTTTCTGTGTTTTTGCTTATGGCTTTTATCTCTTGTTTCTAATTTCCTTCAGTCATTTTTTTTTCCCCCTATTTGTTTTCTTTTCTTTTCTTTTCTTTTTTTTTTTTTTTTTTTTTTTTAGTTCTATGACTTGTTTAACTATCCTAATAGCGGTGATGTGACACCATATTCTGATTTTGTTATTGGAAAGATTCTGGTTGCAGACTCATGCTATCTGTCACTGTTAAGCTGAAGTTCAGAGACAGAGATTAAATTTCTAAACGTGGTATATGCAGATGGCCAGCAATCTGATAAGAGGCAAGTTAGCTCGTAAAAGGCATTTTAACATTCATTTCAAGGTGGCAAGTTTTATGGAGGAGTTTTCAGAGAGAGAAGCGGGACATTTGAGGAGTGCAGGTATGCTGATGTTCAAAGGAAGCAGGGTCAGTGAATACAGTTTCTCTGTCACAAGGCAAATTGTCGTTGATGTCTGCAGGCTGGTTACTTTTCTCAGGAACAGTGGATTGCGAATTGACATCAGTCTGTCCTGCTATCGGTTAAGAATAGCCAATAGCCTGGGAAAACAAACTCAAACTCTTAGTGAGTACTGATCAGAAAGACATTACAATTTTATTTATGTGTCACTTTTCCTAAGACAGAAGGGGGTTTTAGTATTAACAAAGAAGCTAGCTAAGAATTTTTCTACAGCTATTACCCGTATCAGTTTGATTTACATCTCCTTATGCCTAATGACAGTGAGCATTTATTTCTGTGCTTGCCTGTTGTTTGAATTTTTTCTTTGGTAAAATATATATTCATGTTAGTTTGACTGGCATTTATTGTTGATGGCTTCATAATAATTACTAATTGACTACTGATGCATATCACAACATGAATGGACCTCGAAAAAGTTCTACTGAGTGAAATAGGTCAGTGTAAAAGGACAAATGCTATATGACCTTATGTATAGGAAATAAGCAAATATGTGAATATCATTATGTAGTTGTCAAATTATATTATTACAGAACTGCCAAACAACTAAGAATCATGGACCAGCCAAGTTGACAAACAACCCTAACCATCACAATGTTGTAAATTTTCTTCTGAAGGCTGCTTGTTCTGAATCCCACAATTTTGCCATGGTGTGTTTTCATTTTTGTTTATCTCCTGGCAATTTAAATTTTCACTTGATTCTTTTCCTTGATCCAAAGTATGTTATTTAATTTCTATAAATTTTATATTTTCTAGTTTTGTTTCAGTTATTTATTTTACATTCTTTTGTGGTCAGAGAAGAAGCTGTATGTAATTTCAGTCCTTTAAAATTTGATATGAGTTTTTCTTTTTCATTTAGTATATGGTGTTTAGTGGAAAATGAACTGTATGAATGGAGAAAACGTGTGTTTTTCTGACGATGGGTGGAGTGTTCTCTATATGTCCATTAGGCCTAACTGGAAGTCCTTTATGTATTCAATTACTGATCTTCTTTTTAGATATTTTGCCCTGAATTTTAGGTGCTGTATTGAATTTCCCACATAGTATGGCACAGTTACGTGTTGCTCATTTCATATTGAATATTATTGGTTTAGTTATTTTGGAGACTGTTGTTAACTTTATGTATATTTGTAATTGTTATGTAGTCTTGATGAATTGACCCTTTTGTTATTGTATACCAAAACAGTTTATGTCTTACAGTATATTCTGACTTGAAGTCTTTTATCTAATCTTTTTTATGGCCATCTCTGTGTTATTTACTAGCTGCATGCAGTATTCTTTTTCATCCTTTTAATTGTGGTGTGTTCGTATCCCTTGTGTAAGTTGTGTCTGTTACAGGTGGTGTGAGGATTGGTCACATTTTTTAAACCCATTCTGTCACCTGTCTGTTGAATGTGAAGTTTAGACAACTTAGATTTAAAGTATTTACTGAAAATAATGTATTATACATGACGTAGGAGCCACGAACATCAAAAGGAAACATTAGAAGTCAGACTAAGTGACAGCAAAGGGAGAATGGGTCCAGAAGTACCTAGAACTGGCCAGACCTGACACACCAGGCATTGGCTGCAACTTGCATGATAAATGCAGCAGTGGCTTTGGTGAATCTTTTCCTCAATGGGAGAGACTGAACAGAAGTGAAGAACCCACTTCTGGCACTCCACCAACAAAAGCTAAGTTGCTGGCATTTAAATTACACAGATCTAAAACTTCCCTTTGGGATACATCTCTCACTTTTTCCCACTGCTTTCTCCTTGCTTCTCTACATTGTGCCCCTGTGCAGGAATCTGACTTCATTAAGTAAGAGAGACGAAGTACTCCTTGTGCATTCCCTGAGAATTCTCCTAGACTGGGAGTTTAACATGTTTTTTGTTTGTTTGTTTCAGAAAAGGATTATTTAAAAAAAAAAAAAAAAAATTCACTTTAAGTGAAAGTTGACAAGACAGTTCAATTTGTCATACAATACACTGCACACACTGCTGTGTAGCTCTAGCCTCTTTCCCCACCCTGTGATGGCATACTGTTTCTTTCCACCCTGCATTTGCTGTGTTCATTCAACCAACTCCTGTCCCTTTCTGCCTTCTCATCTCACCTCTAGACAGGAGCATGGTGTGTATACACTCAGACCAAGGAGCACACCTCAACCAGTTTCATTTTATGTCTTATAATCTAGTTCAATCTATGTCTGAAGAGTTGGCATTAGGACTAGTTTTAGATCTGGGCTACTAGATAGTCCAGGGGCCATGTCTTCTAGGGACACTCCTGTCATCACACAGTCAGGTTCAGTCTTTTAATAGAGTTACATATTTCTGCACATTCATTTTTCACCTGCTATGTCAGAGACAGTATGTTGTTGGGACAATCATTGGTGGTGGCCAGGCACAGTCTGGTTCCTTTGCCATCATGGTGAAGTAGTCTCTGGGTTATACGGTCCTTTCTGTTTACGAAGCTTGTATTTTCTTTGTGTCTGTGGAGATAGTTTAGCACCAACTGAGGCTACTCAGATAGCCATTTGCTAGTTTTTAAGTCCCCAGATGCCACTCACAAAAGTAAGATACAGAACAGTTTTTTAAGTAAAAACCTTATGTGCCTTTTACCTAGAAGTCTCATGAAACAGTGATTCCCACACCACATCTCTGCTACTCTGCCTTTAGAAGTTTGGCATTATATTTAGGAAACGTCTTAGCTTTGGAACTAATTCTGCTGTGCTGACCTCCCTTGTACTGTGTTGCCACTCCCTTTACCTAACTCAATCCTTAGCTACTATCAAATCTGTGAATGCCTTTCTTTCTCCCTACCCATTCTTGTAACCACCAAAGACTGTTTTCTTCTGCGTGTAAACATTTTCTTGAGGGTTTTTAATAGTGGTCTCATACAGTATTTGTTCTTTTGCAACTGATTAACTTTAATCAGCATAGTATCTTCCAGATCCTCCATATTATATCTCCTAAAATCATCACTGTTCTTTATCCCTGTGTAATATCCACAGAGGGAATATTTTAACAAATGTAAAAAGGGGAAAAATTGCCAGCTCATTAGAGCTGGAAATTTAGAGCTGACACAATTCTTTCAGAACAGGAATAATGGGGAGACTTTTCTCATAGACATGTAGAGACTACTGTTACTGGCCTGGCATTTTTAGCACTTGCAGCCAGATATCTACCCTTACACAAGTCACCCCTACCTATCTAGGACCATAGGGGAGAGGTTGCACCACCACACAACCTGTGACTAACTACCTGAACACCTGCGCTGAACCCACACAGGAAAAGCAAATGGACTCCTGGGATCACATGTCTATTAACAGCTCTAACTACCTGGGAGCAGGACATTAGGGCTTCAGAGGCACCAGGAACCAAACACATATGACCAGCCTATCCGGGGACATTTCAAATCAAAGCTAGAAGCCAGAACACAGTAGGCCAACGTGAAACAAGTAATTGCAACAACTTACTAATGGCTTGGAGCTGAGAGTCAGTATGAAATCACTTAAAGAGGCAGAACGTGATAGCTTCAAAAAATTCCCAAAGCAAATAACTAAGAAATTTTTCAGATTAAGAGAAGTTCTTGAAATTATTGGGAGTAGAATTACAAACATTAATGTTTAGAACTGTTCAAAAGATCAGGAAGGATATAACACAAAATGCAGCAAAGCATAATGAGAAATTGAACAGACTGCAAGAATGCATACAGAGGCAAGAATCAGAAATTCATAAAATTACAGAATTAGATAACTCAATAGAAAGTCAAAAGAGCAGAAATGAGGCAGTGAAAAGTTGAATTAATGATATTGAAGATACCAAAATATTTTAGGAAAAATCAGATAAGAGAATTTTAAAAAATCAAGAAAAACTAACATTTATGTGGGCCTCTATAAAAAGGAATAATATACAAGTGATTGAAGTATAAGGATATGGGGGAATAACAGAAAATCAGAGAAAAATATTGATGATTTGTTGAAAGAAAACTTCCCTGATAGCATGAAAGATAAGAGCATATCTATCCAAGGTGTTCATAGAATGACACACAAGGTCGATCCCAAAAGAAAGACACCAAGGCAAATTATAATTATACTTACCAAAACTAAAGGCATGGAGACAATTTTAAAAATGGCTAAGGATAAACTTAATCTCCAAACACAGCCAATAAAATCAGCTTGCGTGATACAGGGAGGAAGACAATAGGATGACAATAGGATGACATGCATAAAGCCTTGAAGTAAAAAAACTTGCCAGTAAAGAATTTTATATCCAGCAAGACTATTTTTCAAAATGATGGCAAAATTAGAATATTTCTGATAAACAAAAATTCAAGGAATTTGCAAAAACCAAACCAAAATTACAAGAAATACAAAAGGGATTTCTTCCTTAGAACATTAATAGCATCAGATAAAAACCCAATACTAGAATGCAGAACACAGCAACTGTCTATAAATCCAGATAGAAAAATTACAGAACTAAATTCAAGACAAAACACTGAAAATAGGAAGCCAGAGATGTCATTCTGTAAAAGATGACATCACAACAAAAAAAGATGAACTTACAAAAATATAGTTAAAGTTTCTTAAATGGTGATCAATTTAAGGCAATACAAAGAAATTAAAGGCCGATTTAAATTTACAAAGACAGTGGTAAATATTAAGGTAACCATAAAGGCAGCTAACAATACTACACATCAAATTAAAAAAGAGAAAAAAACAAGAAAAACATGAAGTGTGAACAAATACCAAACCCAAAATAATGGAAGAGATGAAAACAAACAGCACACACACACACACACACGCGCACAGAAATAAAAATGACTCAGCATAGAAAATTAAGTGGAATCAAAGAACTATCTATAATGCACAAAATGACAGCAGTAGAATCATATCTATAAAGCACACTTCTTTTCCAGTGCACATAGAACATTCTCCAAAATTGAGGATATAGTAGGCCTTAAGAAAATTCAAACCACTGTACATTAAAACGCATATTTTCAAACCACAAGGCATGAAATTAGGAATAAGTAACAGAAAAGGCAAGGAAAAAAGTAAAACACATGGAAACTGAATAACAACTCGATAAAGAATTACTGGATTATAGAAGAAATCTAGGATGGAATAAACAAATTCATAGAACAAAACAAAAATGAAAATGCATCATAACTGAACTTTTTAGATACATAAAAACAGTACTTAGTGGTCAATTTATCTCTATAAATATACACATTAAAAAAAATAAGACAGGTTAGAACCTGATCAACTAGGAAAAGAGAAGAAAACAAAGCCCTTGGGCACTAGAAGAAGACAACTAATAAAAATTAAAGCAACACCAAAAGAATCAGAGGACAGCAAAAAAACTTAAATAGCATGCAAGACCAAAAACTGGTTGTTTGAAAAGACAAACAAAATTGATAAACTTTTGACCAAACTGACAAAAGAAAAACAGGAGAGGGCAGCAAGTAACCTACATAAAAAATGAGATGGATGATATCACAACAAACCCAAATGAAATTAAAACAATCATAACAAAATGTATAAAAAATTATACTCTAACAAATTTGAAAACCTAAAGGAAATGGAAAAATTTCTGCAAATACACTACCTGTCTAAACTAACACAAGTGGAGCTAGAACAACAAAATAAACACATAGCAAAAAAAAGAGCTTAAAAAGATATTTTGAAAACTCCCAACCATGAAAAGCCGTGGGTCTGATAGCTTCACTGGAGAATTCTACCAAATTTTTAGAGAAGAGTTAGCATCACTGCTACTAATGGTATTTTAGAGCATAGAAAATGATGGAATATGGCCATATTCATTTTATGAATTCAATATAACCCTGATATGACAACGACAGATAGTAAAAAAAAAAAAAAAAATGAAAATCATGGAAGACCAATATCTCTCACATATTTAGATCCAAATATCCTTAACAAAATTCTAGCTAATAGACCTCAACAGCATAACAAAAAAATAAGTAGCATTTATACCAGGGAGACAGTGATGGTTCAACATTAGAAAAACAATCAATGCAATCAACCACATAAATAGAAGAGAAGACAATAGCCACTTGCTTATATAAATGGATGTGGAGAAGACATTTGACAAAATCCAGTACCCATTTCTGTTACAAACTCTCAGCAAAGTAGAATGGAAATTCCTCAACAGAATAAATGCTTTTTGTAAAAAAACAACAATAGCCAACAGCACCCTATGTGGAAAGAGTCTGAAAACATTCCCATTGAGAATGGAAACCAGTTAAGGCTGCCCTTTGGCATCATTTTAATTCAAAACTGTGCTGGATGTTCTAGCCAGAGCAATCAGGTGAGATAAAAAATAAAAAGCACCCAAATGAGTAAGGAAGAAGTAAAAGAATCTCTACGTGCAGACGATATGATCTTATACATAGAAAATCCTAGGGAACACCCCTCTTCCAAATGATGGAAATCAATAGAAGAGTTCAGCAAAGATCAGGATGCATGATAAACATACAAAAATCACCTGGATTGCTTTACATCACCAAGGAGAACATCAAAGAGGAAACCAGCAGATCAATACAATTTACAAAAGTCTTCAGGAAGATAAAACACTTAGGAATAAATTTAACCAGAGACATAAAAGACCTATACAGAGAGAATTACAAGATACCATCATAAGAGACTTATGTAAGTGGAGAAACCTGCAGTGCGCATGGAGTAGGAATAGTCACCATCACGAAAATGTCTTTTCTGCTCAAAGCAATGTATAGAAAAAATGCAATCCCAATACAAATTCCAATGCCATTTTTTTAAAAGTGAAATAGAGAAACAAATCCCAAACTTCATATAGAAAAGGAAGAAGTCTTAGATAAATAAAGCTTTACAGAAGAAAAAGCACAGAGTAGAGGCCTCATGTTACCCGACTGTAGAACATACTATGCTGCTATTATAGTCAAATCAGCCTGGTGCACTGCTACTAAAGCAGATCTATGGACAAATGGAATAGGATTGAGAATCCAGACATAAAATCATCCACCTATGAACAGCTGATATTTGACAAAGGTCCAAAGTCCATAAACTTAAGAAGATTGTTTCTCTAACAAATGGTGTTGGCATATCTGATGATTCATATGCAAAAAAGAAAAAGAAAAACAACACATGTGTCTCATATCACACGCAAAAAACAGCTCAAAATGGATCAAATACTTAAAAGTTAAGTATAAAATTATAAAGATTATGGAATGAAACTACACACAATGCTGGAAGCCATACTACATGGTGTAAACAGAATACAAAACATTAGGGGAAAAAAGCACAAATGCCAGAAAACAGATAACTGAGAGTGCCTAAATATCAAACACTCATTCCATCTAGAGACTCCACCAGAACCCTAAATAGCCCGTAGACTAAGGAAAAAAAATTGGCTACGACAAATCTGATCAGGTTCTAATCTCCACAGTCTATAAAATACTGCAATAGCTCACCAAGGAAAAGACAACCTAATTAAAAAACGGGCAAAGGAAATAAACAGGCATTTCACAAAAGATGACATCAAAGTGGCTGATAGATACATGGGGAAATGCTCACAAGCATCAGTCATTAGAGAAATCCAAATCAAAACTATAGTAAAATATCATTTCATCCCAAAAAGTTGGTGTTAATCCAAAAACTCAAAGAAATACACTTTCGCGAGGCTCTGGAGAGAACTAAACACAGTCTGCTGAGAACATAAAATTGTAAAACCTCTTTGTAAATCAATCTGGTACTATCTGACAAAGCTAGAAATAGAAATATCATAGGATCTAGCAATCTATCTTCTTGGAATATATCCTAGAAAATTAAGGGCTGTCACACAATAAACAAGCATGTTAATGTTTATTGCAACATTGTCCGCAACAGCAAAAGGATGGCATCAACATAGGTGCCCATTAGCAGATGAAAAATAAAACTATAGTTTATTTACATAATGGAATATGATGCAACGATAAAGAACAGCAATGATCTTGAGACACATTTCCTAATATGGAGGAATCTGGAAGGCATTATGCTGAGTAAAATGATGCAGTTGCAAAGGACAAATATTGTATGAGGACACTATTGTAAGGACTTGAGGCGAAGTTTAAACACAGGAGAGCTTCTGATGATTATAAGACTGGAGAGGGAAGGAGGAGAGAATGATTAGACAGTAGATAGGAAATGGTTTAGGTCAGGAAAGGACAGCACACAGTACATCAGCACTTTAGAAAGACTATCTCTACATTTTCCACATCACTAGACCCCTTTGAAATGTCAGTGAGGTGGAAGGCACCTAAAGTTTTGTGGGATTAATTTCCCACCTCTGCTAACAAACGGTAAACCTGATGGAGCAGTGGCTAAGAGTCTTGGCTGACAGTTAAATCCACCAAAGACTCCTTGGAAAACCTATAGGTTAGTTCTAACACATCGTCATGAGTTGGAATCTATGTGACAGCAACTGGTTGTTTTTTCTTTTTCTATTTTTTTGGTTGTAGCACACAAATATTTAACCAATGAGTATAGAATCTTTGATACTTCTTCCATATTAGATCCAGACACCATAATGTCATCCATGTAATGAACTAGTGTGAAATCTTTTGGAAGGGAAAGTGACTGAGGTCCATGCAGACTAAATGTGGACATAGAGCTGCAGAACCGATGTAGCCTTGAGACAGAAAATTGAAGGTATTATTACTGGCCTTGCCAACTGAAAACAAGTTGCTTCTGGTGGTCCTTCAAAACAAATACGGAGGGAAAAAATATTAGCAAGATCAGGAAGTGTGTATCAGTCACCAGGAAATACATTAACTTCCTCAAGCACTGAAACTATATCTGGAAAAGCAGTTACAATTGCAGTCACCACTTAGTTAAGTTTTTAATAATCCACTGTCATTCTACATAATACTTTTTTTCTTTAGCACAGGCCAAATAGGTCAGTTGAATAGGGAGGTGGTAAGAATGACCACTCCTGTATCCTTCAAGTCCTTTACAGTGGCAGTAATGTCTGCAATACCTCCAGGAATGTGATATTGCTTTTTGTTTACAGTCTTCCTAGTTGGGCAGTTCTACTTGGCTCTTCCTACCATGATGGCCCTTACTCCATTTGGTAGAAGTCTAATGTGGGTGTTCCACCAGTTTCAGGGTATATTTATTCCATCCTGGAACAGGAGAGATAACCACAGGAAAGGTTGTAGACCCACTAGAACAACTGTGGGGTGGACATGAGCTAACAGTCCATCACTAACCTGACCTCCATAGGTACTCCCTCTGAATGGTGGGGCAGAGTGCTGCTTTGAGGCTCGTGGAATTAGTGTTGATTCAGAGCCAGTATCCAGTAAATTCTGAAAAGTCTGATTGTTTCTTTTTCCCCAGTAAACACTTTCGTAAAAGGCCATAGATCCCACTGATGACAGCTGAGAGAAAAAACACTATAAATTTTTGGTTGTGTGTTGGAGTTCTTCCTCAAGGAAACCAGACATCCCCTTCATTCACTGGATCAGGAATTGATTCAGGGACTGTTATTCTCAATCCAGGTGATTTGACTTAGATTCCTGTTGAATTGACCTAGAATTCATTTGCTTGTATAAATCAAGTGAATGTTTAGCAGATTTCCTGTTTCCTTGACTCAGTAATAAGTGACCAACACCATAAATCATAGAAATCAGGTTATTCTGATTACTGCTTTGACTCCACTGTTTAATATGGTACCCATGGCCATCATGTCTTTGTTAATTGAGTGCTGCCACTTGGTTCCTACCACCACAGAGTCCAGCAAGTCCCACTAAAGCCAGGTGTCTTTAATTCAGTTATGGCAGTTGCTGTTATCAAGTCTGACTTATATGAAATAGCAAATACAACAGTTTTCAAGGACTCTGGGACTCCTTTCAAAAATACTTCTGACAATTGTGGTAAAAGTTGGGTCCCTTGGACATTCTGTGTGCAGATCAGTGTATCTAAACTGGTAAATTCCCTTTAATATGTCAGTTCACTCAGAGGATGTTTCACCAGTACCTGACCCATTGGTGGTAATGTTTTTCTTTTTTTATTGCCACCTTGTGCCATGAATTAGTAGTGCTTCTTTACCATGGGAAACAGAGTCATCAACATCTTTAAGACCAATCAGACTTGAAAACAATTTAGAAAACTCATTCTTACAATTTGGACCCCATTTTGGGGTCCAAATGTCTTAGGCTCGCCTCCCAGAGAAGTAAAACCAGTACATCATATAATTATGTATAGACAGAGGATATAGAAAAACGGAGAGAGAAAATGATACATATATATTAAGGAAATGGCTCATGCAATTGTAAAATCTGGAACGTTGTAAGTCTGAGGGTCAAGAGAGGGGCTCCCTCTGATTTACTAGTCATGGGGGCCAGAAAACCCAAGTCAGACAGCCAGGCTTATAAGGCATTAAAGATCAACAAATGCAAAGACAGGCAGGTAAGATAGCAGGTAAACTACCAGCATAAGTCTCAAGAACCAGATATCAGATAAACAGGAGCCAGGTACAGGAATCAGACAAGCAAAAGTCCATGAACCTTGCCAGAAAGTCTACTTACACTGAGGACAAGCCAGAGTCCCAAGAAAACTCCATTTCAACTGATTGGCTCTTCACAGCTGCCCTCCATGGAAGAGATCCATTCTATCATTTCTCACATGGAAGTAATTACACCATCATAGGACTGCCAAATCACGTTTTTCTGATGGTTGATGATGCTGAATATCTTTTCACGTGTTTGGTGGTCATCTGATATCCTCACTGGTAAAATGTCTATTCAAGTTCTCTGACTCGTTTTGATTGAGCTGCTTGTCTTTTTGTTTAGTTGTAGAACTTGTATGTTTGTTTTGAATATTAGACTCTTATTTGATAAATGACTCTCAAATATACTCTCCAACTTGGCTCTCTTTTCGTCTTTTGGTACAGCCATTAGAGGAACATTATTATTATCATGAGATCCTGTTTACTTATTTTCCTTTGCTGTTCAAGCTTTTATTATTACATTAGATTGTCAGAAGTTTGCCTCTATGTTTTCTTTCAAGAAACTTATGGACTTTTTTTTTGCACATTTCGTTCCTCATTTTTTAGTTTAATTTTGTGCATGACATTAGTAATGGATCCAGTTTCCTTCTTTTCCAAGTGCTAATCTAGTGTGCCTAACAATATATCTTGACAAGATTCTAATTTCTGACTAAATAGACATAGCAACTTTGTCAAAAATCATTTGAGCATAGATGTGCAGGTTTATATCTGAATTTTCTAATTCATTCTGTATGTGCCTGTAAGCATACCACAATAAGGCTGTTTTGATTACTATTACTGAAATTTATTTTTGAAATTAGAAAGCATGAGCCCTCCTATTTCTTGTTTTTCTAAAATTTCTTTTGGCATTTGGGGACTCTTGCCATTTGAAATAAAATGGTTTTTCCATTTCTGTACAGAAGATTGTTGGGATTTTTATGAGATTGCACTGGGGAGTACTGACAGCTCAACAATATTAAGTCTTCCAATCTGTGAACACAAAATGTCATTCCATATAGTTAGATGTTCTCTAACAGCTTTGAACAATTGTGCAAGTCTTTCACACCCTTGGAGTCATGGGTCGACTTGCGTTCCCCCCAAAATATGTGTGGCAGTTGGCTGGTCCACGATTCCTAGAACTGGGTGATGATCTTCCATGTTGTAAATTCTGCCTCTATGTTATTTTTTGTTTCTTTTTTTTTCTTATTAAATAAAAAATGAAAGTGCACATACTCTGTGCTTACAATATTGGGTTAAGATGGGAGGAGTACACAAGTTGTGTCAAAGTCCCATTAATATTGATCTTTTTACTAATGTATATTGTCACCAATTTCACCCAACCAAATTTCTAACAACTATCTAATCTAAACCCTCACCCCACAGCCTCCTGCCCTCCCACCCTTCCCACAGTCAAAGAGTCTTTTCTATTATGTATGAGTCTGCTTTTAAGTTTTTATCACAGGGGTCTCATATAGCAACTGTCCTTCTGTTGCTGACTAGTTTCACTCAATATAATGTCCTCCAGTTGAGACCAAATTGAGAGATGTTTCCTGCTATCATTGTTGTTCTTCATCAATGCATAGTGCTCCACTGAGTACATATACCAACGTTTACGCATCCATTCTTCTGTTGCTGAGCATCTGGGTTGATTCCATCTTTTTGCTGTCGTGGACTGTGCTGCAATGAACACTCATGTGCATGTATCCACTGGTGTGAATGACCTCGATTCTGTAGGATATATTCCAAGCAGAAGAATTACTGGGTTAAATGGTATATCTATATCTGTTATTTTAAGGTAAGGCCAAATTGCTTTCCAAAGAGGTTGCACCATTCTGCAATCCCACCAACAGTGTAGGAGAGTTCCAATCTCTCCACAGCCTCTCCAACATTTATTGTTTTGCGTTTTTTGGATTATGGCCAATCTTGTCGGGGTGAGATGGTACCTCATTGCTGTTTTGATTTGAATTTCTTTAATAATTAATGATCTTGAGCATGTCCACATGTGTTTTTTGGCTGCCTGGATCTCCTCTTTAAAGAAGTGTCTGTCCATCTCCTTTGTCCATCGCTTAATTGGATAATTTGTCTTTTTATTATTGATATTCTGTAGTACCTTACAGATTATGGAGATCAGGCGTTGGTCTGTTGCTTGTCTCAGGAATATCTGGGGCATTGGTCCTCTCAGGAACCATCCAAGGCCCGTCTTCTGAGTCCCAACTCCAACCCTGAGGTCAACACAGAGAGGGGCAGACCTCAGACTAATAGGTACCCCAAGAGGACTTTAGACATAGGTCTTAACAACTCATTTTGGAAAGAAATTGTGTTTGGTACTGGTGGTGCCTCTGGAGGGTGTAGAGCAGAGCAACATTCTCCGTGAGGTAAACGTGACCTCTAGTGGCCACTTGCTGGAATAGTCACCAATCAACCATGGGCTTTAACTGCAGGGCCACTGAGTTTCCAGTGGCCAATCCTGGAGAAGCCCATTTTTATCATCATCATTATTTTTTTTTTTTACTGTAAAACACTTGTCACACAGCCAATAAATAGTGAAGCAGGGGGAAGTGGATGACCAACAGGTTGATTTGGATGTTGGTATACGAGCAACAACGGGCATCTGGGTCCTCAGAGCTGTCTGCCTTCCTCAGTCAGGTTAGCGGTTTTACTGGGTTGCTTAGATCTGAGGGATGCAAGAATGTGGGCAACCTGGGAGTCGGTCCCTGAGATGAGCAACTAGTGAGAAAGTACGCATCTGGAACCTGGGGTTCATCCAGGGATTGACATCTGGGATCTGGCAGACACATGCATCTGGAACTGGGGGGATCTGTCTGGAGGCTCTTGGTAGTAGTCATCTGGGCAGGGGGTCAGTGACTACACCCTCCACTTGTTTTAATGATCTGAAGAATAGAAAGCTGTAAAGATTTTATCTCAGTGACTCTTACAAGCTAATGTGTAACTTCTGGAACTACACTGTGCTAGGAATCAAGGACTTGTAAGAAAAATAGGTATACATGGAAAGAAATGGAGTTAGTCCTGGCTCCTTACTTCAGTACAGCCAGAATGCTACTGAGAAACAAGGATGATGAGACTAGTTAACAATAGTTTCAGATATGTTATCAAGAAGGATGAGTCCCTGGAGGACATTATGTTTGGTAAAGTAGAAGTTCAACCAGGAAAACAGGGAAACCCTCAAAGGGATGACTGACACAGCAGCTGCAATAGTAGCAACAATTGTTAAGGATGGCACAGGACTAGTGTTTTGTTCCACTGTGCACAGACTTACTATGAGATGGAAACGCCTCAACAATACCTAATAACAATTCAAACTCCACCTATTACTAGGCACTGTTACTTAAAATCAAAAACACTTGAAAATTTTAACTGGTCATGTTGAGAGCTCTTTGAGGACATTACACAAGTGTTTAATGAATTCTGTAAGCTCATCAGAAGACAAAAATAGTGATAGGACTACCCTTCCAGAATTCTAGAAGGAAACAGACTTACAGAACTGCTTAGCTGCAAACAAATAACATTCTTCAATGCATTCAAAAGTGTTATTTGATATGAATGGTTCATTACTACCATCCAGAAGGCAGAAAATATACTATTTCACATGCAAAGAAAATGTTAGTTTTATTAAGTTCTAAATTGTTTTGAGGATTTTAATAATATGAGGCAATTTACAACACTTGTTTTAGATTCCTATCTGTGCTATAAAAAAATTATCACAAAGTAATGGCTTAAAAATAACACAAATTATCTTACAGTTCTGAAGCTCAAAAGTCCAAACTGGAAAGCAGGGCATTATATTCTTTCTGAATTCTTGGGGATTATTTGTTTCCTTGCCTTTTCCAGCTTCTGTTAAAATAAAAACAAACCAAAACAAACCCATTGTCACTGAGTTAATTTCAACTCATTGTTATGCTATAGAAAGAACTGTTCCACAGAGTTTCCAAAGAACACCTGAAAGATTTCAGTTGCTGATCTTCTGGTTAGCAGCTGTAGCACTTAACCACTAGGGCACTTGGGTTTTATAGGCAATCGAATTTCTTGATTTGTGGCCTGCCATCACTCCAGCTTGTGCTTCTAGCATCTCATCTCCTTCTTTGACTGACACTCCTGTTTTCCTCTTACAGAAATACACACCCACTGTCAATGAGTTGATTCCAACTCATAGCTACCCTTCAGAACAGAGTAGAAACACACCATAGAAGTTCCAAGGAGCACCTGGCTGATTCGAACTGTTGACTATTAGGTTATCAGCCACAGCACTTAACCACGAGGCCACCAAAGCGTCCTTCCCTCTGTAAGGACTCTGTAATTACACAAAACCCATACGGATAATTCAGGGTAATCTTACTACCCTTAACTGTATCTGCAAAGTTCATTTTCTCAGATAAGGTAACAATTTACTGTTTCCAGGAACAGGACAAATATCTTTGGATAAAGCATGATTTTCCTTATAGTTTCCAAAAATTCGTGTTCAGCTCAACATTTCCAAACGTACTATTCCAAGACAAAGTCCAGAATTTCATCAAAATCTCAGTTCCTCTAAATCGCTGGATGTGTGAGGTTCTGAGCATGATCCAACCAGGAGCAAAGTTCCTCTCTGTCTATGGACCTGTAAAGCTGAAAACAAGCTTATTTGCTTCCAAAATAAAATGGTAAAACTGTTACAGAAACTCTATGAGATAGTTCTACTCTGTCTATAGGGTTGCTATGAGTTGAAATCGATTTGACGGCCTTGATGGTAGTTCAAATTATAGAATTCAGGACATTGTGGTTCAAGAAAGTTGAAAATGAAAAAGTCACTGTCTGATGAGTTAACAGTTCTATCAGGCAATGTCCACTGTTTGAAGGCTTGGAAATGACACAGTACATTTCAAAGTTTCAGAGATCCATCCTCTAGAGTACCAGCTATACCCTGTGATATTGACACTCTGCTTTTGTAGTTACTCCTTGACCTGTTTTTTGTTGTTGTCATTTTTTTTTTTGAAAAGTGTTATTTGTTTGCAGCTGAACAGTTCTGTTCAATAAGCTTGTTTCGTGTCTAGAATTTTGGAAGGATTATCTAATCTCTATTCTTGTCTTCTGATGAGTTTAGGGAATTCGTTAAAATTTTTGTAACATCTTCAAAGAGCTTTCAATATGACCAAGTATGTGATCTTTTTTATTTTTATTTTTTGGTAATTGTAATTATATAATTACAAATTAAATTATATAATTAAAAAAGAATTGTAATTCCTTTTTGGTAATCGCTTTATGTGAGAATTTACTGTGCAAACTAGTTTTTCATTAAAAATTTATACACAAATAGTTTCGTTACAGTCCCCATGGTATCTCAGCACTCTTTCTTCTCCTTTCCACCTCAGATAGGTGTTCCCCATTTGGTCTCATTCAGTTGACTAAAATAAAACATGTTCCTTACGTGCACTGTTTGTTTTATATGTTTGTTCACTTTTAGGTTGAAAGGTGGGCTTCAAGAGTTGCTTCAGTTCTGAATTAACAGGATGTCCAGGGGCCATAGTCTGAAGGTTCTTCCTCTCTTTGTCAAGAAGTCTAGTCATTTTTTCTAAACTAGGTATTTTTCTATATTTTTCCCCTTATTTGGTGTGGAGTCCTTAAAGTGTGATCCCTACATCTGAACACTAACTAGGTCTTCTAAGTTTAAGGTGGTAAAGGATGTGGTTCGTGTGACTCTTAGCCTTGTAACTAGTATTTTCTTCTGTCTGGTTGTCTTAATTCTCTTTTCGTCCAGATGGAGTAGGACTAATAGAATTATCTTAGATGGCTGCAAAAGTTCTTGAGATTCCAGATGTTATACACCAAAACAGAATGAAGAATATTTCCTCATGAATTGTGTTATGTTAGTTGACACAGTCATCTCCCAAGGCCCTAGTCTCCAGCTTTCAGTCCCAGTAACTCGGTCCCTCAGGACACATGAGTGTGTCTAGAGGTTTCTACAACTTTGCTGTGGTCAAGTTGTGCTCATTTCTTGTACACTGTGTGCTGTCTTTCCCTTCAGCAAAATTACGTTGTTATTTTCCTTCCCCAGCCCTTACCTCCCTTGTAACCATCAGATTTTTACTCCCCTGTGGGTACATTTTTTCCTGGATTTTTATAATAATGGCCTCATACAACATTTGTCATTTTGTGATTGACTTATTTCACTCAGTATAATATTCTCAAGTTTATCCATGTTGTCAGACGTTTCACACTTGCCATTGTTCTTTGTCATTATGCAGTTTTCTATTAGTGTGTGTACCATAATTTGTTTCCTCATTCATCTGCTGATGGGCACTTTGTTCTCATCTTTTTTGACATTGTGGAATGAACATGTATGTGCAAATGTCTATTTGGGTGATGGTTCTTATTTCTCGAGGATATATTCCCATGAAGTAGAACAGCTGGATCTTACAGTATTTGAATTGCTAGCTGTTTAGGGAGGTGCTACTCTCATTTTCTACAGTGGTTGTACCATTTTGTATGCCCGTTAGTAGTGCGTAAGAGTTCCAGTCTCCATACAACATCTCCAGCATTAATTGTTTTCTGAACTTTTGATTAGTGCCAGCAACGTAATTGTATTTAATAGCTCAGGCTGTTAACCAAAATTGGACTATCCAAGTCCACAAGCAGCTCCCTGGAAATCTTATGGGGCAGATCTGCTGTATCTTACAGGGTTGTTGACTCAGAATCAACTTGATAGAAAAACATTTTTTTTAAACGTTGGAATGAGATGACATCATATGATCACTTTGATTTGCTTTTTTTTATGATTAATGATCATGCATGAACACTACTCATGTGTCTGTTAATTGCTCAACTTTTATGTTTGGTGAAATGTCTCCTCATGTCTTTTGTTTATTTCTTACTTGGGTTGTCTTCTGGTTGTAGAAGTATTGAAGAATTCCACAGAGTTTTAGGAATCAGACCTTTGTAGCATTTGACATAGCAAAGTACCACCTCCCACCCCAAAGTCTGTATGTTCTCTAACCTTTTGATAAAGTCTTTCAATGAGAGGAAGTGTTTGATTTTTAGGAGCTCCTAATTATCTAATGTCTCTTGTGGTGTTTACACATTGTTATCTATGGTTTGTATTCTACACTGTTGTTACTACTGTGGCTACACAATACGTTTTTAGATCAAGTAGTGTGAAGCATACCACTTTCTCCTTTTTCTTCCATAATACTGCGCTTATCTGTATGCTGTTCCCCTCCTCTACGAAGTTGATTGGTTTTTGCATCTTTTTCAAGAATGCTGTTGGTATCTGGATCAAGACTGAATTACATCTTTAGATTGCTCTGGGTAGAACTGACATTTTCACAATACTGAGTCTTTCTATTCATTTATATGGTATGTTTTTCCGTGTATGTTGGTCTCTTGGTTTCTTGCAATAGTGTTCTGTAGTTTTCTTTTATGTCCCTGGTTAGATTTTTCCTAAGTGTTTTATCTATTTAGGGGCTAGCATAAGTAACATTATTTTCCAGATTTCTTTTTTATAATTCTTTTTGATGGTGTATAGGAATCCAACTTATTTTTGTATATTGATTGTGTATCTGGCTACTTTGCTGAATCTTCCTATTAGTTCCAGATGTTTTCTACTGGAATGTATGATCTTCTCTATGTATAGTACCATAACATCTACATATAATTTTTTTCCTCTTATTCCATTTCAGTGTCCTTTCTTTTTCTTACCTTATTATTCTAGCTAGGACTTCCAGCATAGTGCTAAATAGGCATGGTTATAAAGGACATCCTTGATTTGTTTCCATTTTTTGGTCTTTCTAAGGTATTACCAAGAACTTTACCAAAGACTAGTTTTTTCTTTACAAGGTAATTCCTGATAGTGATTTGCATAATTTTTGTGTGTTTCATAAGCTGAAAGTCCTGATTTATTTGTGCTTAACAGTTCTTTCCTCAGTCATCTCTTTTCTTTTGCATTTCACTATATGTACAAGAAACTGGTCTCAACACTTTTGGGGGGACTCTCAACTAATAATTCAAGTTTATCTTGTCTAAATGATGCTTTCCACATAACAGGACACAATCCAACAAAGTTTTCTGTCACTATATATTCAAGCCCCTTTTCTTTCAGTTTTCAATATCATGTACCTCATTTCTATCTGAGCCCTCATTAGAAGTAGCTTTAACTCAATATTGTGACCAGCAGTGTTCATGAAGACAAGGGCACTCTGCCATGAAATTTTTTGGCCATGCATCTGTCACCTATGTCCTCATTGTTAGTATTTAATATTGCTGTTTTTATGAACAGTGTGACAACAAACAAACAATAACAAAACCAATAAAACCAATAAAAAGGTGTACCTTCTCCATCATGTCTCAAAATTCTTTCAGTTTCTGTGCACTGCTCAACTCACAACTACTTTCACATGTTTTGTATTTATTACGGTGTCATCCAACCTTCAGAAACCAAAATCTGTATTAGTCTTCTATTGCTTCTATGCCAAATTACCATAAACTTAGCAGCTTAAAACAATACAAATCTATTGTCTATGGTTCAGCAGGTTCACAATTTGGTTGGCCCAATTGTGTTCCTTTTGGAGGCTTTGGGGAATGATTTCTTTGTTTTATCTAACTGTCAATATCCCTTGACCTGATCTACCATCATCATATGTCATCTGACCCTTTGCAGCTCTTTTTAAACAATGCTTTGTGATTATACTGTGTCTTTATGGATCATTTAGAACAATCTTGTCATCTCTAGCACTTAATTACACTCAGAAAGTCATCTACCATGTGATATAACATATTCAGGGATTAGAAGATTGGCACATTTGGGGCAGTCAAATAATGCAGCAATAATCAGCATTATTATTCTTAATTCCACATTGTATAATTTTTATCCAGTTTATGCAAATTATAAAACTGGTTAACAACAACAAAAATTAGTTAATATATGGAATCATTCATAAAAGGGGCAATACACTTAACAACTAATCAACCAAACTGATTAAACAGTGAAATTTCTGATAACCATAAAAAAGTCAGCACATTATGAAATAAACACTATAGTGGTGGTAGAGGAAATTCTGGTGGCTTAGTGAGTTAAGTGTTATGTTTGCTAATCATAAAGGTTAGCAGTTCAAATCCACCAGGTACTCCTTGGAAACTCTATGGAACAGTTCTACCCTGACCTATATAGTTTCTATGAGTTGGACCCAATTCAATGCAGTGTTTTGTTTCTTTTTCTTTATGCTGGTGGAGTAATTAAAGTGGTTGCCACTAACCAAAAAGTCATTGGTTCAAACCCACCAGCTGCTCCGTGGGAGCAAGATGTGTCCAGTCTGCTTCTGTGCAGATTTACGGTCTTGGAAACCCTATGGGGGCAGTGCTACACTGTCTGTAGTCAGAATCAACTCAGTGTCAATGGGTTTTTGAGGTCATACATTGAAACATTAGTGAATATTAAGGAATATTCATGATTAAAATAAATGTGAAACAATGCAGGAAAGCCATTTAAATTCCTAAGATGTATTAGCTGGTAAAAAAAAAAAAAAAAAAAAAACCGGCAAGTTATTAAAATATTTTTCAAATCAATAAACTTCAAAGTTTTTTTAAACTGTGCATTCTATCACTAATATTCACAAAACAATCACATAAGCACTTAAGTTACTAACAGTCTATGCTGAAGCAATTCTGTTGAATGTAACATCTTTTTCTATCACATCCTCATTTCTGCTCATAGACTTAGTTTTTCTGCACTCCTAAGAGAGAGACTACTGAATTTGGTGAGGAAATTGGTGGTATAATTTGGTTAAGTGCTCAGACATTAACAAAATAATTGGTGGTTCAAACACACCTGCTGATCTGCTCCACAGCAAAATATAGCTGATGGTGAAGCTAAGGCAGTGCTACAGATATAAGCACCGAAACATCCCTCTACAGCTATCAGAAATGGATACTGCCACGGATGGTTTTTGGCACAAACTTGAAACAACAAAAGACAGGATCAGTGAAACTGAAGATAAGTTCTTGAACATCGCTTTGAAAACAAAATTATAGAAGAGAATGAAAAATGAAGAAACCAGGAAAATGATACAGCAAAGAATATGCATGTGGTCAGAATTCCAGAATGGGGTGAAAATGACAAACACAGAGGATCTTCAGTGATAAAAAACTTTCTAATATCATGAAAGATGAAAAGCTGACCATTCAGAAAGATCAGAGAACCCCCACATAGGACAGATCCTAAAGGAAAACATCAAAGCATATCATAACTGAATTCACTAAAACCAGAGACAAAGAAAGAATCCTGATAGTAGCTCAAGAAAACTTAAAAGTCCCTTACAAAGGAAAAACAATTAGACTAAGCTCTGATTCCTCCACAGAAACAATGTAAAAGGCAGTACGGTGATACACTCAATAAACCTTGGAAAAAGCCAACCACTGAAATGTAATTGTGAAATTTGCACATTGCCAGATAAACAGAAATTAAGGAAATACGTAACAATCAAAATAAACTTACATGCATCAATAAAGGAAATCCTTCAGATGGACAATCAACATCAGACAGCAACCTGAAGGTAGGAAACAAAACAGCATCAGCAAGATGCCAAACTGGACAATAAACTCTGAAATATAAAACAAAAGATTTAAATCTAACCAGAGAAACAACAGACCTTTACAAAGAGAACTACAAGCCCTTACTACAAGAAACTAAGAGACACTTAGATAAATGGAAAAACCTACCCTGCTCATGGATAGGAAGACTTAACATTGTGAAAATGTCTATTTTACCCAAAGCAATTTATTTATATAATGCAATCCCAATACAAGTTCCAGCATCATTTTTTAATGAGATTGAGAAACAAATCACCAATTTTGTTTGGAAAGGGAAGAAGCCCCGGATAAGTAAGGTACTACTAAAGAAGAAGAACACACTGGGAGGCCTCTCATTACCCGACCTTAGAACATATTACACTGCCACGGTGGTCAAAACAGACTGGTACTGGTACAAGAACAGACAGATCGATCAATGGAACAGAATTGAGACCCCGGAGATGACACCATCTGCCTATGAACAGTTGATATTCGACAAAGGCCCTAAGACATTAAACTGGGGTAAAAACAGTCTCTTCAACAAATGGTGCTGGCAAAATTGGTTATCTATTTGCAATAAACTGAATCAAGATCCATATCTTACACCTTATACAAACACCAACTCCAACTGGATAAAAGACCTAAATGTCAAACCTAAAACGATAAAGCTCATCCAAGAAAAGGTAGGAACAACAATGGAAGTTTTAATATGCAATGAAGACAGACTCCAAAATCTGTCAAAGAAACCTCAATCAACAGAAGAGAAAATAGATAAATGGGAACTATTAAGAATCAAACACTTTTGTTCATCCAAAGACTTTATTAATAGAATTAAAAGAACACCCACAGAATGGGAAAAAATACTTGGCAACTCTATGTCAGACCGACGCCTGATCTCCGTAATCTGTAAGATACTACAAAGTATCAAGAAGAAGAAGATAAACCATCCAATTAAGCGATGGGCAAAGGAGATGGACAGACACTTCACTAAAGAGGAGATCCAGGCAGCCAAAAACCACATGCAGACATGTTCACGATCTTTAGTTATTAAAGAAATTCAAATCAAGACAACAATGAGATATCACCTCACCGCAACAAGATTGGCCATGATCCAAAAAATACAAAACAACAAATGCTGGAGAAGCTGTGGAGAAATTGGAACCCTCCTACACTGTTGGTGGGGTTGCAAAATGGTCCAGCCTCTTTGGAAGGCAATCTGGCACTTCCTTAAAAAAAGTGGATGTTGATATACCATTTGACCCAGTAATTCCACTACTTGGAATATATCCGACAGATTCAAGGCCTTTCACACCAACGGACATATGCACCGGAATGTTTATCGCAGCACAGTCCACAATAGCAAAAAGATGGAATCAACCCAGATGCCCAACAATAGAAGAATGGATAGGTAAACTGTGGTACATATACTCAATGGAGCACTACTCAATGATAAAGAATAACGATGATTCCAGGAAACATCTCCTAACCTGGTTTCAACTGGGAGACATTATGTTGAGTGAAAGTAGTCAGCGACAAAAGGACAAATACTGTGTAAGACCTCTACGATAAGATCTGAAAAACAGACTTGTGTATAGAAGAAAAGACTCTTTGACAGCTGCAAGGGAGGGGAGGGAGGGAAGGCCAGTGGGGGAGGGTTTAGTTTAGGTAGTTACTAGCAATCTAGTTGGGAGAAAGCGGTGACAGCACACATTAGGAACAAGAACAACATTAAGTGGACTTCAGCGTAACTTGAGTACTCCTTCCATCTTAACTCAATACCGCAAGGATAGAGTAGCTGGGGCGGGGGGCGGGGGACCATGCTCTTAGGCGAATTCCAGGCCAGTTGGCACAACTAGCATTTTGATAAGAGAGCTCTCTGCACCCCACATTGGTGAGTGGCGTCTGGGGTCTTAAAAGCTGCCAAGCTGCCATCCGAGGACACAGCAAATGGTCCCAACTCAGTAGGAACAGATGCTCACCGAGGGCCAAAATGGCATGCGGTAAAACAACTGACAAGACAGAGAGACCCACAAGAGTGGGTGCCTACATCGACTTGGGACCGGAAGAACCAGATGGTGCCCGGCCACCACCAGTGATAGCCACGACGGAGCTCACAGAGAGGAGCCTCACTGGCAACACAAGAATAAAAAGAGGTGCACCATGAGATCTCCACTAAAAGACCTCAATTGATGGTCCAGCGGTTTTGGGGTTCCTCGGAGAGCATGGCCCCCTTCCCTGATGCTGTCCTTTCCCATAAATTATAACAAATTTCCACTCTTTGGACAGGAATGGATTGGACTTGGCAAAGCAGAGTAACCGTATATTGGAAGCACTTTATGGTTCTATACATCTATAGGATATCATCTTGCTGACCTCTGGTTGGAGGAAGGGGAGTGGACGGAGAGGAGGGGAAAGGAGACTGTTGGGAGGATGAGACATGTATGAAGCAGAGAGGAATAGTGTGCAGTCACCGGACAGGGAGAGCAGTGGAAGCTGCATATAGGTGGGCATGTAAATTTATACATGAATGTACATTTTCACTCAGTTATGTTAAATAAAAATAAAAATAAAAGATTTAAAATAGGGAACAAGAAACATTAATCTGTAAATGCAAACAGCGTCAGAGCAATAAAAGAGGAATTAAACGGTGTACTGATAGAACTTTCAAATGAAAAGGTAGTTAAGGTGATACGCAGTCATATAAAACTGGCATGAGTTTAAGTTTAAGTTACAAGATAACCACAAAGAAAAACCTACTCATCAAAATAAAGAGGAAAAACAAAGTCTAAGTAACTGCAACATCTATGAAAATAAGAAATACTAACAAATGTATTTAACATGGAATAGAAAGGCAAACCAAAAAAAAGTATATACTACAAACAAAAGCACTGTAAAATGACAGTAATAAACTCGTAAATATTGACAATCCTACTAAGCATAAATGGCTTAAAATACTCATAAGAGACAGGGGTACAAGACGGTGGAAGATGTGATGGGGGTAAACCAATATCTGACACTATACTGTCTACAAGAGACACATCTTAGAAACAAGCACAAAAATGTACAAAAAAATCAAAAGAAAAAATGTATCAAACAGCAACAAATCAGTAGGAGTGGTAATACTAATCTCAGATAAAACAAGCTTTAAAACAAAATGCACTGTAAAAACAAGTATTGTCATCATATAACTAATAAAGAGGAAATCCACCATGACTAATAAATGTCTATGCAGTAAAAGACAGTGCTCCAAAATACACAAAAGAAACTCTAAAAAAAGTGAAAAGAGAAACCAATAGTTCTACAGTGTTACTACAAGACTTCAACCCACCATTCGGGAGTAAAGGACAGAGAATGTAGAAAGAAAATGAACAAATATACAGAAGATCTAAAGGTCACGATCAATGAAATTGACCTCACATATACAGAACACTACACCTAACAGTAGAAGAAGAACACATTCTTTTAGAATACACGTACAATGTTCTCCAGAAGAGATCACATCTTAGGCTACAAAACATGGAGATAATGCCGAGCATCTTCTCTGATCCCAAAGCCATAGTGGTGGAAATTAATAGCAAAAAGAACAAGAAAAAAAAGTTGAATATATAGAGATGGATGACACCGTGTTTAAAAGCCACTGGGAAATAGAAGAAATCAAAGAAGCAAGAAAAAATTTCCTAGAATCATACGATAAAGAAAAAGCACAATGCAAAAATCTTTAGAAAACAGGAGGCAGTGATAAGAGGTCAGTTTATAGCAACAGATATACACTTCACAAAAGAAGATAGGGACAAAAATCCCATAAATAGAAGAATGCATGTCCGTGTTCACTGCAACACAACTTAAAATAGCAAATATGCACAGTGGAAGTTCTGGAAGAAGGATAACCAAGGTGCTCCTTGGAAACAAAGATGGCAAGACTGCATCTTACATACTTTGGACATCTTGTCCGGAAAGATCAGTCCCTGGAGAAAGACATCATGCTTGGTAGAGCAGAGGGTCAGCAAAAAAAAGAAGACCCTCAATGAGATGGATTGATGCAGTGGCTGCAACAATGGGTTTAAGCATAAAAACAACAGTGGACATGGCGCAACACGACGAGGCAGTGATTTGTTATGTTGTTCACAGGGTCACTATGAGTCAGAACAGACCTGACAGCTCCTAACAACAGCAGTAACAATAAAGAACAACAATAAATCTGTAAAACATCTCACAATATGGACATATCCTGGAGATATCATGCTGAATGAAATAAGTCAATTGCAAAAAAAAAGGACAAATAGTGAAGAAGAGCACTTTTATAAAATTCATGAAAACTTTACACACAAAAAGAAACAATTCTTGATGGGTACTAGGGAAGGAATAGGTAGGGAAGAAAAAACCCTAACTAGACAAAATATTAATGATCACATTGATGAAGGGTAAGGCAACACACAATACTATGTATGCCTCCACAGCAAGTTCATAGACAATCACCAGAGACACATTCAAACTCCATGAGGGACCAAATTAATAGGATGAGTGGTAGGGACCACTGTCTCGTGAGACATCTAGCTCTATTATCATGATACAGTTTAAAGAAGATATTCTATAACCTACTTTGGTGAATAGTATCTAGCAACCCAAAAGCTTGTAAGCAGTCAGCTAATGCAATGCACTGGTCCCAGCTCACCTGGAACAAAGTAGAATGAAGAAAACTAAAGATACAAGGGTAAACTTAGTCCAAAGGATTAATGAACCCCACCTACCACAGTTTGTGTTAGACTGAGGCTACTATATGGTGCTTGGGTTACCATGACTGGCTGCTCTGACAGAAGTCACAAGAGAAGGTTCCAGACAAAAGTGGATAAAAATGTAGAACAAAATTCTAACTCACTGAAAAACGCCAGATTTAAACTTACCTGACGGACAATGGAGAAGCCCTCAGAGGATGGCCTGCTAAACACTTAGTAGGCTCAGCAATGGAATTGCCGAGGTTCATCCTTAAATCAAAGATTAGACAGGTCTATAAAACAAAACAAGACTAAATAGGCACACTAACCCAGGGACAAGGATGAGAAGAAAAGGAGGGAGAGGAAAGATGGTTAAAGGAACTCAAATTCTAGAAGGGGAGAGTGTTGACTTACCATGGTATTGACAAACAATAAAACAATACATGCATCAGTTGCTTAATGAAACTAATTTGCTGTGTAAACTTTTATGTAAAGCACACAATGGCTGATTTAAGTGAGGCTAAAGCTACTTAAGGCATCTCGGGTGGCACAAATGGTTAAGTACCAGTAAACGAAACTTCAGCAGTTCAAAACCACTCAAAGTTACCTTCAAAGAAAATCCTGGAGATTTGCTTCTGAAATGTCACAGACATGAAAACCTTACAGAACCCAGTTCTACTCTGATATACACAGGACAGCAACCAGTGAAAGTAGACAGAGAGCACCTAACAAAAACAAAAAAGAAACTTAAGTTTAAGAATCTTCTCTTGCAATGAATTATTTGAAACCTGTATTTTAATTTCCTAAAGAGAGAGTTCTGACTATATATGTAACTTGAAAGACAAAAATCTAGACGAACTTACCACAGTGAAATCTCTGAGAACTGTAGCTTGACAGAACTTCCTGTTTTCCTCAGTTTTTAAGTTTTGATCTTTGACACACACAAACTGCCGGGGAGAGCTGCTGCTATGTGGCAGATCAGGTTCCCCTCCCAACCTTATCCATTCAGTGCATGCTCTATAATGCAAACCATGACCTTTGTTACCCCTAGAAAACATTAGATTCTGGAATAGAATGTGTTAGTACGTGGCGACAGAGATCAGGTTCCCTAGCTAAGCTTGGCATGTCCGCCTGAGGAGACACGGGCCTGAAATTTTGAGGGGAACATGGAAGTTGACTTCTCTTTGGCTACTTCCTGCTGTTTGGGGCATAGTCCTACCTACACGTCAGATGCATGTACCTCTAGTTTCCTATCCAGAAAATATTTGTAGCTGAAACAATTAGGTTCGTCCACACGTCACTATAACTGACAAGTGCAGAAACAGAGTAGAGTTCAAGATACAATTTATTTGTAGGTTTCTGCAGCAAACTTGGAGAAACAGTGGCCAATTCAAGCCATCTCCTTTGAGTTACATACTCTAGGGGTTTTGATAGCCAGATTTCAAAGGGGAGAGGATTTATCACAAAACAGTAGTCAGGAGTTACAAGACTTATTACATCACAAGGTTTCATTATATCTAACAAACAGTGTGAGTTGTCTAAAGTTTGTCGAGGAAGATCAAACAGAGTAAACTAATATTTATATCTGACAAACACTGTTAATTGCCTGAAAGTCTGTCAGGGAAAATTAAACAGTGCAAACTTAAAGTCTATCACAGAATAATCAATCAGAGCAGATTTAATGTCACAGAATAATCCAGCAGGGTAAACTACTCAGAAATTTTGTCTCCCTCTCGGGTTTTAGTAGACTGTGTAGCCTCCAAAATTGTGACAGGACAAGGTATGAGAGGAATGTGAACCTGTTTGTCCAGTTAAAATGTAACTTAATATCCAAAGTGAGCTTTGTCAGCCCCTTGTATCCACCATCACCTCTGAGGTCTCAGTTAGCTACATTTTCAAAGGATCAGGGGAGCAAAAGACAGGGAGAAGGATCCAGACCTGTTTGTCTGGTTAAAATGTAGCTTAATAAACTAAGTGGCCTTTGTCAGGTCCTTGCATCCACCATCATATCAAGGTGCCTGATCTCTTGCCTGGTTGGTACCAGTACTGGCTGGTATTCTTATAGTTTAATTTGAAATTGCTTAACTTGAAACTGTAGCCTGGAAAAGATAAAGTAAATTAAGGCATTAGGAAATAGGACCCCAAATGTAAGGATAACCAAAAAGATTGATAAGGGAATTAACCAGTGGCACTAACAGTGACATTAGCCAGTTTGGTTTTTTAGCCAGTCTATGCCCAGTATGTAAGTGGAGGACAAATTAGGGCTGGGGATCTGAAGTATTTCCTTTTTGGATGGCAGCTGCTTGTCCCTTGGTTCAATTCTCTGGTACTGACTGTAGCTTTCTGGTACCCACATTGGAAGTATGTGTAGAAGTGGAAACACAACTTCTGTGCATGTTCCCAGAGGTGGTTCCATCTGTAAAACAACTTCTAGGAAGTTTACACAAATGTTTGAGGATTTATCTCAGTGTCCCAGGACACAGTTAATACTGCTTGTCACTAGTTTTAGTCAGAGGATTTTGGGCTCCCTGACTTACTCTGACTATTGACTCAAAAGGAGTGCTGCATTTTCCATAAGGTTTCCATTGTGTGTTTCCTCACAGACTATACTGTCTGCCTAATCTCTCAAACTTTTTATATAATCTGACAGAGAACTTATTTTGGTATATGCCCTTCTAGTTTTTTGCCCCGTGCCACAGAATCAATAGAGTTTTAATATACAAGCCAACGGTATAAGTAATCCTGAGTCCTCATTTCTTATATTTAGTCTAGTTTTTAAATGTATGTGTCCCCAGTTCACTTAGTAATTTTTGTCCAAGCCATACAACAGGACAGTCAGGGATATCTAGAAAAGAATGCCTTGGTAATTGTGACCCTGTCAGACATAAGAGGAAAATTTCTTTCACCTTGGATTTTTAGTCCAAAGCAGTAATTATACAGTCCCTCTTGTAGAGTGGACCCATTGGGTAATTTAAGGTAGAGACAGTGGCTATTTTGCCTATGACAAATTTAATTTCCTTTCCTTCCATGTCAGGAATAACTCTTGGCTCTCTGATGTGTGTCTAGGAGGCAGACAGGCTTCCAGATTCCTATTAATGAGTCAGTTTCTTAGATACCGCTTCTGAGAGAGTCCAGGAGGGCCTGAGCCTTTTGGGTAGGTCTAACAAACCCCTTGCTGTAGAGTGTTCAGGGCACTCCACTTTAAAGTGGCCTCATTTTCAACAGTACCTGTAATAACCAGGATCCGTGTTCGCTGGCCAGTGAGGTATTTCAAGACTTGACCTCTTCTGGGGCCAACTGGGTTGCCTTGAGTTGGGCCTCTGACAGTTATAGCCAACAACTAAGGTTTCATCTTTTTGTAAAACTCTGCCACCAAGTCTCTGATAAAACACGTTAAGATTCTCCTCTACCAATTGGGAGAGTAGGGTCTAAGGTTTTGTCTCAAGCTTTGTAATTTTTGTCTTATGTCTGATATGGTACAGGGTATAAAATATATGGCCATAATATTTTTTTTTCTTTTCACATTTGTAACTGGCACCATTTTCAAAAGGCCTTTTTCCTACAGATCCTGAGCTAAAGAGGTAGTTTGACAACTAGTCCCTCATCTTTTCTAATGTAAATGAGACACTTATCACTCAGGCTTCCTCTTTGAGGGGTAGAGGAAGGCCATAAGGTTGTAAACTGGGGCTATTTTCTCATTTTGCCCCTTAAGCAAGAGTTCAATAGCTTGAAGAACCCAGTTTTCCTTTTAAAAGCAGTAGCCTGTGTAGGTTCCCTCAGTTGCCATGGAAGCCAGAAATTTAGATTTTGGAAGAATTATACATCTCTTTCATGGTTTTCTCTTTTGGACCATGATCTTACTATAGAATCTTTGATAAAAAAAAAAAAAAAAAATGCTCAATAAGTGATAATCAGATATCATCAATTTTTTAAATCCCAGGTACCATACAGTGAATTAGGAAGTAAAAGAGAAACACTATCAGGCCAGTAATCTCAAATAACCAAAGAAACTATGACCCCAAGGACTTTGAACAAGGAAATAAATCTAAACACCTCATAAGTAGCATCAATAACTGTTTTTCGTGTGTCTGCACAGCAACTGTATTCATATAACTTCCAATTCAAACCCACTAGTGAAATACTTTATGAGAAAAGAAAATGTTTACTTATATTTAGAAAGTAGAACCTTAAAACATCAGTAATATTTGCACATAAAGCCCATGGTATGTTTTTATATACTTAGCTTTACATAGTTATTTTTTGTTCCACTGGATTTTGTACAAACATTCCTCAGCTAGTGAAATGAGCCTTCTGAGTGCATGCTGAGATCAGGAGCAAGAAATCTGTGGATACAAAAATAATGCCAGGCAACCATCCTAGCTGCTGTTTTCCAGGCTGAAGCTCATTTCTCAAGAATACATGAGGATGTATTCTTTTTAGTAGCAAATGATGGAAAAGTTTATTAAGGGAAAGTATGTTCCAAAGAGGGAATGGGTCAGTCTCCATGAGTAGAAAAAGACCCCACATAGGTTTTGGGAGTACTTTTCGTATGCATAAGCAGGAAGTGGTCAGCAATGGGAAGGGTAAGTAAGAACTTGGCATCTGATTAGCCTGAGACCACTGTAGCCACCTTACAACTACCAGGAGGAACAGAGATGAAGTTCACCTGCTAACCTTGACAAGTTCTCTGCTTATTCTAAAGTGATGTGGCAGCTGATGATGTGGTAGCTGTTGTGTTAGTCATCTAGTACTGCTGTAACAGCAATATGGTAAGTGGATAGCTTTAACAGAAATTTATTCTGTCATAGTCTGGTAGGCTACAAATCCAAATTTAGGGTGTCAGATCCATGGGAAGGATAAGTTGTCCATCCTGCTTCAACATCATAGAAGCAGGATTTGTAAAATATAGGAACCTCCAGCAGTACCGGAGGAAATCATGGCCAAATACTCACTTATTTTGGTGAACACACTTCAAACCATGATATCTATAAAAGGTATTAACTGGGACAAAGAAGTTCACAATATAATGCCTAATATGGTAACAATAAAATATAAATAGACTTGTACTGTAAATAATGAAATGCTCAATCTGGGTGAGAAGCAACAGTCAAAAGATGCTAACACTGAAATATTAGGACACACTAACACTGGAATCATCTTACAAGAATCTTAAAAAAGTAAATTAAGATCAAATCAACAACCCAAGTAAAAAATGGGCAAAATACTTGGATGGTACTTCTCCGAAGAAGATAAGCAAGTGACAAACAAACGTGAAAAAATGCTCATCATTAGTCATCAGAGAAATCAAGCGAAAGTATTAAATAAAAACTAAAAAAGTTGCTACAGAGGTCAACAGAATGATTATGAAAATAAAGGAGTCACCAAATTAATTACATAACAGCATAAAGAAATTAAACAAAACAAGATGGAGAAAATAAACAGAAAGCAAGTGAACAAACAGCCAGCACCTGCATAACACTAACAAAAAAATTAATGTCGATACCAATATCAACGCAGTCCCAAAAGGAAACTAGAAAACACATGAAGTTGCAAAAGTATTTGAGGAAAATGGCTAAAATTTTCAAACTGTAGTGAAAGGGATAAGCTTACAGATTCACGAAGTTCACTAAAGGCAGAAGAAGCCCATGTGAAGACTTATCTTAATCAAATTTCAGAAACAAAGTAAGAAAATCAGCAGATAAGAAAGAACACAACACTTATGAGTAAAAATTTGAATGGTCCCGTATTTTTCATCAGAAACCCTATAAACACAAAAGAACGTGCCACATAATTTTTGGTGTACACATACAAGGGAACTTCCAGCTCAAATTCTAATCTCAGTAAAAATAACTTTCACAATTAATAAGAAAACCAGTACATTCTGTTGAGATCACATAACTGATTAGACCCTGAGAGACCTGATTTAGATTCCAGAGATCAAACCAGCAAGTTTGATCACCCAAGGGGTGCAGACTGGGCTCTCCTTCTCACAAAGCACATAAGGGTGCATCCTTTTTGGTAGCAAATGTTGGAAAAGTTTATTAAGGGAAAGCATTTTCCAAAAAGGGAATGGGTCAGCCTCCTTGAGTGGAAAAAGACCTCATATAGGTTTTAGGGGTGCTTCTTATAGTCCAAAGCAGGGGGACAATGTCATAGCTGGGACACAGAAATAGTAACTTAGTTTTTGACTGGGTTTGAGGCTACCACAGCCACTTCACAACTGCCAGAAAGAACTTGTATTTGTGTCACAAATTGCCGGGGCAAACTGCTGATATGGAGCAGATCAGGGTCCCTCAGTAAACTTTTCAATATTGTGTGTGTTCTACAATGCAAACCATGACCTTTGCTGTCTCTAGAAAGTATTAGATTCTGGAGTAAAATATGTTAGTATGTGGTGGCAGTGATCATGTTCCATAGCTAACCTTGACAACTCTCTTCTACCTGAAGTAAAAATATTTTTGAAAATTACTGATAGCAGCTCTACCCTAAAAAAAAGGCTACCAAAAATTCTGCTAAAAGAAAGGAGATGAATCTTGAGAAATGAATTAGATAATGTTATAATTTTCAACTTTCTAATACAATATAGAAAACTGAAGAGGGTAGATTATGAATTTAAATAGCTAAAGTAAAAATTTGTTCATATTTGGTTCTTTCTATTATTATTTCGTAATTCCTATGTGCCTTGTTCTTACATCACTTCTTTTAAGAGAACTTTTGGTTGCTCTTTTTAAAGGGTAGAACTGTTATTAGTAATTTTCAAAAACAATTTTACTTCAGAATAGAATAGAATGTAGAATCGAATATCTTGGTTTTCTAATTATTTCTAAAAGTTATTTTCAGTGAGATTAGAATTTGACTTGGAAGTTCTTTTATATCTGCACGATGAAGTTCTCAGTGCATGTTTGTATAGGAAATATTTTAAATAATTCTAGAACAGAACTTAGAACAAAACTTCTAGAGGGAAACACAGGCATAAGTCATTTGAGACCTCGGATTAGAATGATTTCTTTCATGTGACACCATGATCACAAAGCAAGCAAATAAAAAACTTAACTGTACTTCATCAAAACTAAAAAAAAAATGTGACTCAACGAATCATCAATAATATGAAACATCATGATAAAAAACTGGCCTCTATCTACCTGGAGCAACAGAGGAAGGAGAGTCAAGAATAACAAAATAACATGTAATGTGTAGCTAATTCTTTCCATAAGAGCTCCTTCCTTTGCCATGAAACCAGAAGAACTGGACAATGCCCAACTATCGCTACTGACCATTTTATTTATTTATAGTAAATAAAAAATGAAAGTGTACATACTCTGTGCTTCCAATACTGGGTTAATAGAGGAGGAGTACACAAGTTGTGTTGAAGTTGCATTAATATCGATCTTCTTACTAATGTGTATTGTCACCAATTTCACCCAACCAAATTTCTAACAACTATCTAATCTAAACCCTCGTCCCTCACCCTCCTGCCCTCCCAACCTCCCTACCCTTGTAGCCGTCAAAGAGTCTTTTCTATTATGTACGAGTATGCTTTTAAATTTTTATCATAGGCGTCTCATATGATAATTGTCCTTCTGTCGCTGACCAGTTTCACTCAACATAATGTCCTCCAGTTGAGACCAAATTGAGAGATGTTTCCTGCTATCATAGTTGTTCTTTATCAACGTATAGTACTCCATTGAGCATATATACCAAAGTTTACCCACTCCTTCTGTTGCTGGGCATCTGGGTTGATTCCATCTTTTTGCTGTCATGGACTGTGCTGCAATGAGCATTCATGTGCATGTATCAGTTGGTGTGAATGGCCTTGATTTTGTAGGATATATTCCAAGCAGAGGAATTACTGAGTCAAATGGTATATCTATATCCGTTATTTTAAGGTAATGCCAAATTGCTTTGCAAAGAGGTTGCACCATTCTGCAATTCCACCAACAGTGAAAGAGAGTCCCAGTCTCTTCACAGCCTCTCCAACATTTATTGTTTTGTGTTTTTTTGGATCATGGCCAATCTTGTTGGGGTGAGATGGTATCTCATTGTCATTTTGATTTGAATTCCTTTAATAATTAACGGTCATGAACACGTCTGCATGTGTTTTTTGGATGCCTGGACCTCCTCTTTAGAGAAGTGACTACTGACCATTTTGATCAAAGATCCTACAGAGGAACACTGATCAAAAAGAGGGGAAATGCAAAACAGAATTTCGAGTTCTCTTAACTCCAGACTTTCAGGAGTCACAAAAGCATTGATGGACCTCTGAAACTACAGCCCTAAGATAATCATTAAACTTTAAACAAAAATATTGCCTGAAGTCATCTTACAACTAAAGGTTTAGCTTAACTAGTAAGTAAATGTCTGCCATAAGAATTAGGCTTTTTAAAGAACTTCATATGGAATCAAACTGACAAAAACAAAGATTACACAAAGAAGCTTTGGGGGCAGTAACTTTATATTAAGAAGAAAAGAAAAACTCAGAACTTGGCATTGAGAATGGCTGCAGAATTAATAGAATGTAATCAACACCATTAAATAGTGCATTGTAGAAACTGTTGAACTGGTGCACGTTTTGCTGTGCATATTCTTCATAATAAAAGAAACAAATTTGAGAGGGGGAAAAAGAGATATATCTAGAATGCCTTACTTCCCAAGAAATAAAATCTTACAGATGTATTTTCACAATATTGTCACATAAAGAAGAAAGAAGGGTATATAACAATTAGCTGACACACATATTTTAAGTAAAGAACATGGACAAACCATCCAAAAAACAGGGGAAAATACATGAAAGTCAAGTATCTGCAAAATATGTGCAAGTCAAGGTACTAGAATACAAATCCATAAACAATATAATGCAACAAGAAAATTACCAATAACACAATGAAAAATTGAGCATTGATAGACAGTAATAATTGCTGACAAGAATGTAGAGAAACTATTTTTCATATATCGCTAGCGACAATGTAAAATGTGTTGCCCTTGTAAACAATAGACTGGTAGTTCTTCAAAAACTTACATGCATTATCCAGTAATTCCTCCCTCAGGTACTGACAGGGATTGAAGTGCATAGTCCAAAAATAACTGTTAACATTTCTAAGTGATGATTCCCGGTATTGTATGACTGTGAATTATGAATTATCTGATATCATTTTTTCCTACATGTTGTAAATCCTATCACTATGATGTTAATAAAATCTATAGTACTAGAGTGTCTTAAGCCAGTACTAGACATAAAAGACAGAAGCAAGCAGAGACAGAGACAAATTTCACACCACCAGGGAAAAAATGTCAGTAGCAGAGTGTTTCCTTTGAATTGGAGTTTCCTGCATAAGAAGTCTCTAGTACAGGTGAAGATTGATGAGAAAGACCTTTCTCCAGAGATGACAGAGATAGAGAAAGCCTTCTCCTGAAGCTGATGCCCTGGATTTTGACTTCTAGGCTACAAAACTGTGAGAAAATTAATTTCTTGTTAAAGTCCTCCAGCTGTGGTATGTCTGTTACAGCAGCATTAGTTAATGAAGACACAGATTTAACCAAAAGAACTGAAAGTAACACACACTTCTACACTAATATCCACATTATTCATGAGTACTAATAGGTTAAATAGGTTTAAAAAATCCCAGTGCTCATCAACAGATACACGAATAAACAAAATGTAGTACAATTTTCAATTATTCAACTGTAAGAAGAAATGAAATTATGTGACATGTAATGAAATGAATAAGCCTGAAAAACAAAACTGAGAGAAGACACAAAAAAGACTAGGAGATGATAACGGCTGTAAAGTTTGAAGACTATAATCAATATTGCTGAATTACGTATGCAAAACTGTTGAATTGGTCTATATTCTAACGCATATCTCAAAAACAAACTTAACAATAAGCAAACATTAGGTACATACGGTATAGGTAAACTCACAGAGACAACAGCATTTATTGGTGGTTACAAAGTGCTGATGGAAAGAAGGAAATGGGTGTTACTGCTGAAGGAGAACTAGGTTTCTACTTGGGGTGATATAAAACTTGGTGCATATAATTAATGTAGCTGAATTGTTCTTAAAGACAAAACAACAAACTTGTTGTTACATATATTGTACCACAATATATTAAGAATACTGACTATACACACAAAAACTTTGTACATAAAGCTTTGTAACATCCTTCATGACAGCCAGAAAGTGGAAACGCAAACAGATGCATCAATGAAAGGAGATATGCATCTGTGTGCATTTATAAGTTCACATGTATCACAACAGAATACTATTCAATTATAAAAAGCTGTGAAGTACTAATTTCTGCTACATGGAGCAACTGTGAAAATATAATGTTAAATGAAGGGAGGTGGACACAAAATGCCACATATTACATAATTCCACTTTGTATAAATAGCCAGAATAGGCAAATGCACAGAAGGTGGTTGCCAGGATCTGAAGGGAAGAAGAAATGGAGTGTGACTTAGACCGCACATCTTTCACGGCTAATGAAAATGTTCCCAAATTACTGTTAATGTTTACACAGCTCTGTAAATATCCTCAAAACTACCAAACTGTACACTTCAAAAAACAAACTTTATGATGTGTAAATTACGATATCATAAACAAATAGAGAAAAACTTTGAAATATCTTTTGATAAAAGGAATCATTTCCTGATCTCTAAATTTCCTATGCATAGTTCTTCATGATGGAACACAAAACTCTAAACTTCCTAAGAAATTTGCGGGATTTTCTGTGATTATTTTTCACAGAATTTGAAATTCTTAAGATACGAGGTCTGACAATTAAGTTCTTGAACTAGCCATCATGAGCTTATGTTGGTAGCACTGTACAAACAACAAAGTAAGGTTTCATGATGTTAGTAAATCAGTGTCTCACAACTTGCTGCACATTTTTGAATGCTATCATGAGAATAACGGAGCTTTACGTGAGCAAAGAACAACCATTAAATTTCTTGGTAAACTTGGTAGAGTGGAAGTGAAATCAGGGACATGATAGTCCAAGTTTGTGGGGATAATTTCATGGGAAAAAAAAAAAAAACAGCAGTATACAAATTGATTAAAGGTTTTTCTGAGGACAGAGAAAGTGTCACAGATGAAGAGGTGCCAAGGAGGCCAGTGATGAGAAGATCTGATGAAGATATCACAAAAATTCATCAAATTGTGCATTAAAATCATCATCTGACTGTGAGAAGCGTTGCAGGGCAAGAAAACACTGATAGAGAAACAGGAAAAACTTAACATAAAATCTTGACATGGGAAAGGTGTGTGGGAAAATGGTCCCAAAGAAGGTCACTGATGAACATAAGCAAAGGAGAAACGAAGATTGCCAAGACCTTTTGGAATATGCAAGACAATGTTATTGGACTGTATTATCACCAGTGATGAAATGTGGGTGTACGTATATGATTCTGAAACTAAGTGCCAATTCTCCAAAACTAAACAAGTTCCATCAGTCCAATCTGAGAGTCATGGTGATGTTGCTAAAAAAATTTTTGGCACCAAAGGGATTGTTTGTTACAAATTTGCACAAATGGACAAATAGTTAACCAAGTTTACTCTTTGTGTGACTGTAAAGGCTGCATGGAAAAGTGAAATAAAATGATCTGAACTTTGTATTAATGATCAGCTCACCAGTTCATGTGGCACTATCCGTGAAGGAGTTTTTAGCCAGTAAACAAATTACGTATATTGGGACACCTTACGTACTCACCTGCTCTGGCCCCCGGTGACTTCCTTTTTCCAAAGATACAGGAAACGCCGAAAGGAAGAGACATCTTGATGATATTGAGGACATAAGGGGTAATACGAAAATAGCTCTGATGACTGCTGCAGAAAAAAGAGTTCCAAAATTGCTTTGAAGGGTGGACTAGGTGCTAGCATCAGTGCACAACTTCCCAGTGGGAGGACTCCAAAGGTGATCATAGGGATATTCAGCAATGAGGCATGTAGCACTTTTTCTAGGATGAGTTTATCAACCTAATCGTCAAGATATCATAATACACACTACAACAATCTATAGAAACTCTTTTAAATTTTTTCTTTTGTCCTTGTATCTCATTCCTGTTAAAGTTAATGGAAATTGGGTTGATCCTGACACATAGGGACACTATAAACAAAAGAACAAAATGCTGCCTGGTCCTGCACCATCTTCACAACCACTACTATGTTTGAACCCGCTGTTACAGCCACTGTGTCAGACTGACTCGTTCAGCATCTTCTGGTCTTTACTTCTGCCAATCCTCTGCCTTAAAGAGGTACTTTCTCCATCTATCATGATGTTGGTCCAATTGTGAGGATTTTTGTTTTATGTTGACATGCAATCCATAATGCAGTCTGTATTTTCTGATCTTCAGCAGTAAGTGCGTCAAGTTCTCTTCACATTATTTAATATTTTGAAGTTAGTATTGTAACTTCAGACTTGACTTTTTCTTCAGTTCTTTAAACTTGAGAAATGCCAACCATGTTCTTCCTTTTTGGCTTTCTAATTTCAGGTGTTTGCATATTTCATAACCCTTTACTGTCTTTTTGAGCATCCTTTGAAGTCTTTAGTTTGGCTCTTCTGCTTCATCCTTTCTCCCCTCCACTTTAACTTTTGCATAGAAGAGCAAATTTCAGAGTCTTTTCTGACATGATTTTTTTTTCTAGCTTTCTTAATTATTTTCAGTTTTCTTCATGTATAATATTTCTGACATCATCCCACAAGTTGTCTGGTGTTCATTCATTGGTATTCAGTGACCCAAACATTCTTGAGATGCTTATAAATTCAGGTGGAATATACTCAAGGTTGTATTTTGGTTCTTTAGAATGTGTTTTAGAACCTTCTTCATCATCTCTGTGTACACATATAGATTGTGTGATTCCTGTGGATTCCACATGGAAAAGTTCATACGTGTTGCTGGTTACATTGTTGAAGAAAAACATTTGCAATGAATAAGGCATTTGTCCTGCAAAACTCTATCATGAGATCCAGCAAGGCCACATTTTCTAACTATAGATTCTTCTTATTTCTTTACAGTTTTCCACATTCCAATCACCAGTAATGATTAATCCTCCTTGATTGCATTTTTAGTTGATTTCTGACTGCAGAGATTGATTTAAAAGAAAATCAGTTTCTTCATCTTTGGCATTAATTTTTTTGGTGTAAATTTGAGGGATAGTTGTATTAATTATTCTTACTTGTTGGTGTATGAAAATTATCCTATTACTCTCCTGTACTTCAGGATAGGTCTTGAAATGTTATTTTTGACAACAACTGTCACACTAATCCTCTCAAATTTGCCATTTTCAGTGTAGTTAACGTTATGATTGGTTCAAAATGGCCATACTACTCCATTTCTCCTCAGGCCTAGAAGACTGATGTCAATTATTCTATTTTAATTTTGAAGACTTCCAACTTTCCTGGATTCATAATTTAACTTTCTACTGTTTCTTCTCATTTTGAGTTGTACCATGTGACCAACTGAAGGTCCCAAACACTTTATCTACAACATTAAAGTTGACTCTTAAAAGAGGCAGTTCTTCTTCACATTTTGAGTGCCTCCTAGCCTAAGGAGTCCATTTTCTGGCACTATAGCAAACAACGCTACAGTACTATTAACATGGTTTTCACTCGTCTTTTTTTTTTTAGGAAGTAAATCATCAGGTCCTTCATCCTAATTTGTCTTAGCCTGGAATGCTTCTGGAAATGAAATATGGTGGCATAGCTTCCAGCATTACAGCAATACAAAAGCCATCATAGTAAACAAACTGACAGATGAGTAGCGAACTTATATCTTATTTGCTAATCTGGATCGCTTCTGTGATTTGAAAAACGGGTGGCATAGCTTCCAGCGTTATAGCAGTACAAAAGCAATCACAGCAAATAAACTGACAGAATTCGTATCTTATTTGCTAGTTAAAAAACCTGTTACAAGATGTCATGGGCTGAAATGAGTCCCATCAAAAATATCTGTGTTGATTTGATTCGGCTGTGAGTCCTGATATGGTGCTCTTCCTCCCATGTGTTGTGAATCCTGCCTCTGTGAGATTTATGGTGGAGAACAGGCAACACTGTGTTAATGAGACAGGTCTCAAGCTACAAGCCTGTGGAATATAAGGGAGAGAAGTGAGCTGAGGAAGTTGGGAACCTGATAACACCAAGACAGAAGCTCTGAGAACGGAGCACATCCTTTGGACCCAAGGTTCCTGTGCTGAAATGCTCTCACTGGATTTGGACTCAGCCTACCAGACTGTGATGATTTCTCATTCTGAATAGACTTACAATTTATAAATAGATTTGCAGTTTACCAGATTGTGTAAGAATAAACCTTCCTTTGTTAAAGCCATCCAATCTGGTATTTCTATTAGAGCAGCCCTAGCTGATTAAAACAGAGTTTGGTGCCACGAGTGGGGTACTGCTCTAATAAATACCTAAAATGTGGATGTTTTTGTTTTGAAACTGCGAATGGATGAGAGAAAGCACCCAAGAGAACTGTTAGCTCCTGAGAGCATAGCAGATGGTGAGGAAACTAACTGCAGTTAACTGCTGCAGTTAACTGGCAGCAGCAGAACTAGGAGCCTACCCATGGAATGAGAATGCTAAATGCATGTATGCAGGAGGCTTCCTGGTGGAGTAGGGTGCCTCCGGGCACTTGAATAGGTGAAGCTATGCTTCTTGACCCACAAAACAAGAGGACTGAGTACTTGTGTGCAGGAGGCTACTTGATGGAGTGGGGTGCCTTCAGGCACTTGAATCAGTAGAGCTACAGAGTGTTGGAACACTTGCCCTGTGGGGCAGATGCGGGTTTGAGGCCCAGGCCATAAGGCCATTGGAAGTAGAACCTGAGACAAGTTGATAAAGATGTGGAGTTGATGAGAAGCTAAGCTGCCTAAGTCTCAGAGCTGAGACAAATTGATGAAGATGTGGGGTTGTGGCCCCAGGTTGGTGTGAGGCTGAGCTGCCTCAGTCTCAGAAGGTATGGCCAGGGATGAAGGTATGAAGCCAGGGCTTTCTGTGTTTGTGGGAGTGGAACTGCCACTCAATGGACTTAGGGTGCACCCAAAGCCAAGGGGGCAGAGCTCTGTCAGTGTGAGTCTGGAAGGCCAAGATGAAGCCCAGGTGCCTCCACTAAGAATCTGTAGAGTGTGGCCAATATCTAAGCTGAAGAGAATGGTTATGAAGCATCTCAGAGTATGGAATAATGTTTTTGAAGTCATGAAGACTAATGTAATGTGTTCTGATAATCTGCTTGGTGTATGCTGTGAATGAAAACTGTTGCTATGCTATGAATTACTGTATTTTGTATCTTCTAATGATATGATTTTTGGGGTGCCAAAGGGTGGGATTTCATAGGTTGAATTGGGTCTCCCCCAAAATGTCTGTGTTGGTTTGATTTGGCGGTGAGTCTCAATATGGTGCCCTTCCTCCCATGTGTTGTGAATCCTGCCTCTGTGAGATTGATGATGGAGAACAAGCAACAGTTGTGTTAACGAGGCAGGTCTCAGTTTACAAGCTTGTGGAATATAAGGGAGAGACGTGAGCTGAGGAAGCTGGGAACCTCATAATACCTCATAATACCAAGATAGAAGCACTGAGAACAGAGCACATCCAAGGTTCCTATGCTGAAATGCTCTCACTGGATTTGGACTCAGCCTACCAGATTGTGATGATTTCTCATACTGAATGGACTTATAGTTTATAAATGGATTTGCAGCTTACTGGACTGTGTAAGAATAAACCTTCCTTTGTTAAAGCCATCCACTCTGTGGTATTTCTGTTAGAGCAGCCCTAGCTGACTAAAACACATGACTTCATTAAAAGGAGAAACAGAACTCAAGGAGAATGCCTTGCTTTCTGAGTCTCATACACTTTGCAACTTTGACAGAATGCAGACTTACCACTTTGTATAATTCATTATAGCTAGCATTAATCCAAAACCCACCAAATAATAAATGATGAAGAGGTTGTGGAGAGATTTCAACACACTACTGTCAGTCTGCTTGAAGTGAGGTACCCTACAGATTCACCCAGTGCTATTCCCCTGGACTTGTTGAGGAGAACAAAAGTGGGTGGTGGAGAAGAAGGTCTGCTGGCTCCCCAAGCTGGGAACTCTTCAAAACTTTCTTGGTGCACTGACGGCTCTAACCATGTGGTGACAGGACACTGGAATTTCTAAGTCTCCAATAATCAAAGTAGCTGAAACGACCAGGCTATTTGGACACACAAAAACTAAATTTGTATATGTAAATACAAATACATACACACATACACTAGAACACAATAGCCAAAAAATAAATTACAACTTTCAAAGGCTCTGAAAAAACAATTTAAAATCTTTTAAAGAAGCAGATGCAGAGAGGCACAGAAAGCTCCCAAAATAATAAGGAAAAAAAATCCAGAAGATGAAGAAGACTTCCTGCAATTATCTCAGGCAGAATAAAAGGACTAATGTTTAGAGCTATTGAGGACATCAGAAAGGAGATTAGACAAAGTGTTGCAGAGCACAAAAAAATTAAGCAGGAAATGAAGCAAAATTCCTCAGCATAATAACAGACAGTTATACAAAGCCAACAGCCGACATCATCTTCAATGGAGAGACTGAAAGAATTTGTACTGAGCACAGAAAAAGACAAGGATACTCATTGTTACCACTCTTATACAACATTGTACATGAGGTTCCAGCCAGGGCAAACTGGGCAAAATAAACAAATAAAGGGCATCCAGTTTGGTAAGAAAGAAGTACAAGTATCTCCATCTTACAGATGGTGAAACATTATACACAGAAATCCATAAAGAATGCACACACACACACACTAGAACCAATAGAAGAGTTCAGCAAAGTACCCGGATATAAGATAAACATAAACAAATCAGTTGAATTCCTTTACACCAACAAAGACCATCAAAGAAGAAATCACCAAATCAATACCATTTACAGTGGCCCCCAAGAAGATAAAATACTTTCTAGTAAATCTGACCAGAGATGTAAAAGACTTATAGAAAGAAAACTACAAAACTGTACTGCAAGAAATCAAAAGAGACCTACGTAAGTGGAGAAACCTACCTTGCTCAAGGATGTAAAACTTACTATAATAAAAAAGTCCAATAGTTATAAAGATAAAAGGCAATCCTAGTACAAAATCCTCCAGCATTCTTTGATGACTTGGGGAAACAAATTACCAACTTCATATGGAAAGGAAAGAAGCCCAGATAGGTAAAGTATTAACAGACAAACGAAAGGAGGCCTTTCATAACCTAAAGAAATAAGGCTGTCTCACAAATACATAACACGCACACCAATTATTTTTTGTTTTTGTTTAACATTAATTGTGAATTAACAACAATTTAATAGTCTATGTCATATTACCATACAGTACCTAGAACTTCACTTCTATTCTATTCTAGCGGCCCAGTCCCCTCCTACCTTCCACATGACAGCACACTTCCCCTTTTGTTCAGAACTTCCTGTGATTTTTTGACCAAGGTCTGACTCTCCTCACCCAGTCAACTCAGATCCAGCAAAGTGTTCTTCAGACAACCCCATGCACATTTTTGAAGGTTTGTTCGCCTGCAGCATCACTCCTTGTTTTGTATGGTACAAATCAGTCTTTGTCTGGGGAGCTGGCCCAGTGCTGGATTCATGGTACCCAGATTCCAGACTCTGTTTCCCTGTTCTTTCAAAGAAGTGGTACACACTAATGAGATAATTTGATTTTGAATTTGAGTAGTTGTGGGTACCCCACTTCTAGCTTGCACACCAATGTTTATTGCAGCACAGTCCACAACAACAAATAAGATGGAATTAACCTAAGTGCCCAACAACAGAAGAAGGATAAAGTATAGTATATTCACACAATGGAATACTAAAGCAATGAGAAAGAATAATGATGATTTGGGGAAACATCTGATAGCATGGAGCCATCTGAGGACATTGTGCTGAACATAATGAGTAATGAAAGGGCAAATACTGCATGAGACAAACTAATGTAAGGATTCAAGAAAAGGTTTAAGCACAGAGTAATCATTGATGGTTAATCATTGATGGGTGGAAAGGAGGAAGGGTAGGACTCAGGACTAGATAGTAGCTAAGAATTAAGTGAAGAAAGTGACAACACGCAGTAGAAGGGAGAAAAATACTGCTGGGCTACACCAAAATCTAAAACATTTCATAAATACAATCCAACACTTTGAGGTACACAGTAGCAGGGATCATCTCTGAGGACTATTGTTTGAGGGGACATTTAGATTAATTGGCATAACCAAGCTCTTTTAAAGAAAACATTCTGGATCCCATTTTGCTGAGAGGTGCCTGGTATCTTAAAAGCTAGCAAGCTACCACCCAAGTGGCGTGAACTGATCCCAATCTACCTGGAGATCAAGAAAACAAAGGACATCAAAAGACACAAAGGACATCAAAGACACAAAGAAAACTTAAGCCCAGGAGACAGAAAGGGCCATATGATCCAGAGAATACTTCAGCAGGAAACCAGAAAAACTAGACAGTTGTCTAAAAGCACTAGTGACTACCCTTACAGGGAACACAATGCAGAGTCCCTGACATAGTTGGAGAAAAGTGTGGGTGCAGACTTAGAACCCAATTAAAACATAAGATGTGATGCTGTGATGTGTTTGATGGTACTCTAAGGACATGGCCCCTGGACTTGCTGGTGGCCAGAGCTAGAAGCAGCATCAAGGTCAACTCTCCAAAGACTGAACTGGACTATACAACAAGTAGTGGTGCTGCTAAACTGTGTGTTCGGAGCCTTAAATGTACATATCAGAGCAATTCTTCTTCAGAAATGATATGGGAGTGTAGACAGGTCAGGGAAAGGAGTTGGTTGAATAAATACAGGGTGGAAAGGAGTGTGCTGCCATAGCTGCTGTCACAGCTGGAGTTGTTTAGCAATGTGTGTGCATGCAAGGTATTATAAAACAAATAGACGTGGATTGCCAACTTTCCTTTCACTTAAAACACAATAAAATAGTAAAACAAACAACAACAACAAAACACTCAAAAACCAGAATGAATTAAAATATTCCCAAATAGGAGATGAAACACTTTGTATCCACCAGACTGTCTCTGAAAACAGCCCAAAAGAGAGTTCTTCAGATGGAAAGGAAAAGACATAAGAAAATAATTTACACCAACATAAAAAAAGACAAGAGCCTTAATAAGGAGCATTTCACTGACAAGTGTAAGGGTAGTAATAAAACATTTATACTTAATAATTTTAATTGTTCTGTCTTTCATATTTTAATAGGAAATACATAAAAAGCAAGGATGAAATTATATATATATATTTAACTTTTTCATTTTTTGTTAATTACAGTAAAAGAATAAAATTTCTAACATCTATCAGTTATTTCATCTATGATAAACCTTCAGTCCCCACCCATCCATGTACCCAATACAATCATTTTCTTCTATAGATAATTCTCTTGTTAAGTCCTTATAACAGTGGTGCCATACAAAATTTGACCTTTTGACACTGACTGATTTCACTTAGCATGATCTCTTCCAAATGAGACCATGTTATGAGATGTTTTCTAAAGTTGCCGTCTTTTTATCATAGTGTGGTGTTTCATTGAGAGTATATGTACCATAGTTTGCTTATCCATTCATCTGTTGATGGGCATGAGGGTCGATCCCAACTTTTTGCTATTGTGGACTGTGCTGCAATAAACATTCATGCACATGCATCTGTTCATGTGACAACCTTTGTTTCTGAAGGATAAATTCTGAGCGGTGGAATTACAGGATCAAACGGTATATCTGTTTTCAGCTTTTTAAGGAAGTGCCAGATTGTTTTCCAAAGAGGTTGCACCATTTTGTAATCCCACCAGATGTGTAAGACATTTCCAATTTCTCCACAGCCTCTCCAGCATTTGCTGTGTTGTGTTTTTTGGATCATGGCCAATCTTGTTGGGGTGAGATGGTATCTCATTGTTATTTTGATTTGAATTTCTTTAACATCTAATGATCTTGAGCAATTCTGCATGTGTCGTTCAGCTGCCTGGATACGCTGTTTAGAGAAATGTCTGTCCATCTCTTTCACACATCACTTAATTGGATTATTCTTTTCTTGTTCGTATTTTGTAATACCTTATAGAACATGGAGATCAGGTGTTTGTCTGACATAGAGTTTCCAAATATTTTTTCCCATTCAGTAGGTGGTCTTTTAATTCTTCTGATGAAGTCTTTGGATGAAAAAAAGCATTTCTCTTCCTTTGAATGTGCTTTGTCAGATTTTGAAGTCTGTCTACATTGTATATTAAAAATTCTATTGTTGATCCTGTTTTATCTTGGATGAGCTTTATCGTTCTGTATTTTATGTTTAGGTCTTTTATCCAATTTGAGTTGTTTTTTGTATAACGTGTGAGATATGGGTCTTGTTTCAATTTTTTGCAGATGGATATCCAATTTTGCCAGCATCATTTGTTGAAGAGACTGTTCTTACCCCAGTTTAAAATCTTGGAGCCTTTGTCAAATATCTACTGTTTATAGGAGAATGGTGGCATCTATGGAGTCTCTACTCTGTTCCATTGGCCTATATGTCTCTTTTTGTACAAGTACCAGGCTGTTTTGACTACTGTGGCAGTGCAATATGTTCTAAAGTTAGGTAGTGAGAGGCTTCCCAGGATGTTCTTCTTCAGTAGTGCTTTACTTATCCAAGGTTTCTTCCTTTTCCAAACAAAGTTGATGATTTGTTTCTCCATCTCATTAAATGTCATTGGAATTTGTATTGGATTGTGTTATATAAGTAGATCGCTTTGGACAAGATAGACATTTTCACAATGTTGAGTCTTCCTGTCCATGAGTAGGCTTGATTACTTCATTTATGTAAGCGTCTCATAGTTTCTTGTAGTAAGGTCTTGTAATTCTCCTTGTAAAGATCTCTTATTTCTCTAGTTAGATTTATTCCTATTTTATCTTCTTAGGGGCTATAGTAAATGGAATTCATTTGGTGATTTCTCCTTTAATAATCTCACTGTCGGTATAAAGGAATCCTACTGATTTACTTATATTTATCTTGTATCCTGATATTTTGCCGAACTCTTCTATTAGTTCTAGTAGTTTACTTACGGATTCTTTTGGATTCTCTATATAAACAATCATATCTTCTGCTAATAGGGAGACTTTTAGTTCTTCACTGCCTATATTATCGTTATTTCTTTGTCTTCTCTAATTGCTCCAGCTAGAACTTCTAACACATGTTGAATAGAAGTGGTGAGAGTGGGCATCCTTGTCTAGTTCCTGTTCTCCAGAGAAATACTTTCAGTCTTTGACAGTTCAGGATGGTGAAGGTAGTTAGCTTTACATAGATGCCACTAACTACATTCAGGAATTTTCCCTCTACTCCTATTATTATGAGAGTTTTTAGCATGAATGGGTGTTGGACTTTGTCAAATGCCTTTTCTACATCAACTGAGAAAGTTAAGTGATTCTTACCTTTTGTGATGTTTAAGTGGCTGATCACATTAATTGATTTTCTGATGCTGAACCAGTCTTGCATCCCTGGAATGAGACTGGCTTGATCACGATGAATTATTTTTTGATAAGTTATTGAACTCCACTGGCAAAGACTTTTTGAAGATTTTTTGTATTTAGGTTCATGAGTGATATCTGTCTGTAATTTCCTTTTTTTAGTGGGATCTTTCCCTGGCTTTGGTACCAGTATTATGCTGGATTCATAAAATGAATCTGGGAGTATTCCATCCCTTTCTATGGTGTGAAATAGCCTCAGTAGCATAGGAGTCAACTCTATAAATTTTGTAGAAGTCTCTGTGAAGCCCTCTGGACCAGGAATTTTTTTTTGGTTGGCAGTTTTTTGACAACTTTTTCAATGTCTCCTTTTGTGATGATTTACTAACTGATCTTCTTTTCCTTGTGATGATCTTTGTGGGTGATATGAACTAGAAATTTTTCCATTTCTTTTAGGTTTTCAAACCTTTTAGTCTTTCATATTACTCTGCTATGATACTTTTGATTGCAGCTAAGTCTGTTGTAACATCTCCCATCTTGTTTCTTAATTGGGTTATTTGTATCTTCTGCTGTTTCTTAGATACATGTCTCCTCATTCCTGAGCACTAAGGGCTGGTATGATATTCATTTGGAGCACTGGACATCTGGGGAGTACTAGGACCTGTTGTATTCAACTAGGCACCAGTATTAGACTAAACTTTCTCTCTGAAAGATGAGCCAGCAGATACTGACCTCCACTCCTGATGTTTCACTGTATTGGAGAACTGCAGCTTCTGTGAATGGCCAGTAAATGTACTTTCATCATCAGCTGGATGGTGGTGTCTGCTATACATGAGGTCCGGACTGCTTTTTGGCAGCTCTTGGAGAGCTGCTAGATTGAGACCTCTCTGCTTTTCAGCACCTGCACAGTTACCCACATGGAAGTGAAGCTTACTTTTAGAGTTGAGAGATGTATGTATTTGGCTGGAGGTCTGCCTGATGAAAGGCCCAGCAGGTTCACCCTACCCTTCTCTGACCCACATTGTAGCATTTGCTGACAGCCATCAATGTTTCTGTAAGTAGGGTGGTGTCTTTGCCACCCAGCAGGTAGAGACTTCCACTCTAGAGAGTTCACTGGAGTGTATATAGCAACGGCTGGTGACCAACTCCTCTCTTAGAACTACATCTCCATTTCTGCTGAGGTAACACCGGAGAAATCAAACAGCACCTAGGTGGAATGCAGGCAACAGACAACAGATAATTATCTATATATGCAGTCCACCTTGACTCCGGAAAACTCCCAAAATATAGATTGAGAAACCTCCCTAGAGAAGAACCCTTTCTGAAATTATCAGACATTGAGCACCAGAGAATTATATATAGAATCTTCCTAGAGATTAAACAAAATGTAGCAGAACAAAATGAAAAATTAAGTAAGCTATTTGATCTGATGCAACTTCAAGGATCAGAAATAACAGCAGATCAATAACAGAATTACAGAATTAGACAATTCGATAGAAAGCCAAAAGAGTAAACTGGGGAGATAGAAATTAGATTTAGTGACCTTGAGGACAGAGCAACTGACACCAGCATTTATAAGGAGAAATCAGAGAAAAGAAATAAGAAAAATGAAGAAGCATTAAGAAACATCTGGGACTCTATTAAGACAAATAATTTACGATTAATTGGACTTCCTGAACAAATGGTGATAGATGACAATACAGACAGCATTGCCGTAGAGTTGCTGACAAAAAATATTCCTGAGATTATGAACAAAGAAATCATAGCTATCCAAGATATGTATCAAACACAACAAACTAGACCCCAGAAGAAAGACAGAAGCTATATTACAATCAAGCTTAATACAATGAAACATAAATAAAAGATTTAAAGGCAGCAAGGCCCAAAGGAAAACTAACATTCAGAGGGAAAGCCTGTAGGCTTTCATCAGTCTTGTCTGCAGAAACAACGTTGGCTAGAAAACAGTGACATGACACATTCAAAGTCTTGAAGGAGAAAAAATTCGAAGAATTATGTATCCTGCAAACTCTTCTATTAAATACAGTGGTGAAATTAAGACATTTGAGGATAAAGAGAAGCTTACAGATTTTGTAAAAACAAAACCAAAAGTACATGAAATACTGTCAGAAGCTCTTTGCTTAGAAAAATATAACAACTAAGAGTGCGCTTAAGATGGCAATGCAGGCCACAGCACCCAGAATCCTACTCAGTTAGGGAAGTCACAAAACTTAATCAAAGCTATGATATAAGGGGATCAGTGATTGTATCATGAAAACTATGATATCATTACACTAAAAAGAGAGATATACTACAGTAGCTACAGTCACTTCAGATGGAGAGGAAGTTAAAGAAGTAATGCAGATGGTAAAATTGGGTTAAAACTTAGAATATTAAGAGGGATTATAGGTGTAGCTGCGAAGTAAAATAACAGTGCAACATATCCAAACAAGAAATGCAAAACAGGAGTCTCAAACAAAACCAACACTGAAAAGTCAACTCATAAAGAAGAATAAACCAAAACAGAATATTAAGAGCAATACAGAAAACAGCAATAAAAAAATAATTACATCAAAATCATGCACTAAACACATACCTATCTATAATTATGCTGAATGTGAATGGACTGAACACTCCAATAAAGAAACAGCAAGTGATATTCTGGATCAAAAGACACAACTCATCTATATGTTGCTTACAAGAAACACACTTTCCATTCAAAGAGATGAACCAACTGAAGATTAGAGGATGGAATAATATATATGAAACAATATACAAACAACAGCTGGTGTGGCAATACTAATCTGAGATAAAGTAGATTTACTGTAAAATCCACTGTTGTGGACAAGGATGGTCACTATTGCTGAAAAGTTCAGTACTTAAGCAGGATTTAAGAATAATAAATATTTATGCAACCAATACTAGAGCATCTAAATATATTGAACAAACACTGTCAACACTGAAAAACAAGGTAGATCATTCCACAATAATAAGCTTCAACACTCTGCTTTCACGTGGATAGATCATCCAGAAAAAGGCTGAGTAAGATACAGAAGGTCTTGTTGCAACAATCAACCAACTTGACTTTATTAACATATATAGACCTTTTCACTCATCAATGGGTAAGTACCCCTTTTTCCCCAATACACGTGGAAAATTCTCCATAATAGACCATGTGTTATGTCACAAAGCAATTATCTACAAAATCCAAACCACTGATTTATTGCAAAGCATCTTCTCGGACCATAAAACCATAAAAGTTGAAACCAATAGCAGAAAAACCCTAACTAGAACTTCTGACTTATGAAAACTGAACAGCACTTTCCTCAAAGAGCCATGGGATAGAAGAAATCAAGGATGAAATACGTTTATGGAATCATGTGAGAATTCCTACCAGAATCTAAGGGTTACCACAAAAGCAGTACTGAGAACTCTATTTGTCTCTATAATTGCACACATTGGAAAGAAGAAAGGGCTCAAATTAAAGAATTAACCATACAGCTTGAACAAGTAGAAAGAGAGTCACGAAGGAACTCCTCAGTCACCAGAAGAAAACAGATAATGAAGATTAGAGGAGAAATAAATGAACTGCAGAACAGAACAGTTGAAAAAGATTAACAAAACCAAAATCTGGTTCTTTGAAATGATCAACAAAATTGATAAACCACTGGCTAAATTTACAAAAGAAATGAATTTCTGTTTCTTAAAATTTGGTTTTGGTTATCGTTTTTGGATTGCCTTTCCTGATGGTATCTAGTTGCTCTGTCAAGTTTGAATGTTTAACGACGTATCAAATTCTGTTGATTTTCTGATCCAAGACCTTTCTTAGCATTTCTTGTAATCTGGGTTTGGTATTGACAAATTCTCTAAATTTCTGTTTGTCTGTGAAATTCTTAATTTCAGCTTCATACTTGAGAGACAATTCTGCAAAATGTATTATTCTCGGTTGGCAATTATTTTCCTCCAGAGCTTTGCATATGATATTCCACTGTGTTCTGGCCAGCATCATTTCAGCTGACTAGTCTCACCTTAATCCTAATAATTTTCCTTTGTAGATTATTTTTTGCTTAATTCTGGCTGCCCTCAATAATCTCTCCTTGTATCTAGTTTCATTGAGCTTGATGACGATATGAGGTGGGGCCAAGATGGAAGACTAGACACATGTCTCCTTGATTCCCTCTGAACACTAAGGCTTGGAATGATAATTGAACAGATCAGCATGGACACTTGGGGAACCTTAGGGCCTGGCATAGAGTTTTCAGATTGAATTGGAAACCAGTACAGGGGAAACTACATCTCTCTAACACAAGGAAGCCACACATTGATTCCTGCTTTTGCCTATTCACTGTTTGGTGGGACTGTAGATACCGACACCCTCTTTGTTTTCTAGAAAGCAGAGATTGGATGCAAACCAGCAAATATACTGAACTGCAGTGCTTAAGTAAACAGCATATAGCGCAACAGAGACTGTGCTCAGGATATTCATATTTTGAGAGCCTGGTTGCTGACTGAGGTCACCACCGTCCCTCAACCCTTTTGTTTCCATGAGGCACAGTGGATTCTTCTGTTTCACAGTCTGAAGGTCAGCTTGGACAGGATGCCATCTTGGTCAGCTGGGAGGCACAGTCACTAAGCTGGAGGCCTTAGCTGTATCTAATTCTCACTCAGAGAAGCAAGGCCTGTCTGGAAAGCGCTTCTTGCTCAGAAAAGCTGTGCTTAGGACAATGAGGCCTGGAGTCACAGGTGAGGCCTGGCAGAGAATGGCAGCAGGCTATAAACTCTCCCTACTTTGAATGACATCATGGCATCTGGGGATGGCCTATGAGGTGTTTCTGTTGTCTGCCAGAAGGCAGGGCCTGCCATACCTGAGGGTCTGGCTGATTCTGGAAACTGTTGGACAACTTCTCACTTTTTAGCAAAATAGCCTTTTGAAATAAAATCACCTGGAGAACTGACTGTTGAGCTGCCTGGCAGCATTTCCTCCACCCTTCACTGATCCACATCTAGCATTGGCTGATAGTCCTCCCAGTGACTACATAGGTAGGGTGCCACCTCTGTCAGTCAGGAGGCAGAGGCTGTCATTCCAGAGAGTCCACCTGGGCCTAGTCACTAGAGGACACCGAGGCAGCCGGTGACCACTCACTTCTTAGAATTACATTTCAGCTCCTGTTGAGGAAATGCCAGAGAAATGGACAGCTTCTAGATGGCACAAAGGCAACAATATATAGCTAACCATTTAAAGAAGCAGTTCACCATGGCTTCAGAAAACTCCCAAAATAATCAAAAAACTTTCCAGATAAGAATTCTTTATGAAGCCATGACAGGCTGAGTACAAAAGAATTATGTACAGAGTCCTCCTAGAAATTAAATAAAATTCAGCAGAACAAAATGAAAAGTTATTTGAACTCGTAGAACATCAATGATCTGAAATCTAGCAGATCAATAATAAAATTACCGAATTGGACAATTCATCCAAAACCAAAAGAGCACAGTTGAGGAGCTGGAAGCCAGAGTTAGTGGGTTTGTGGATAGATCAACTGATGCTAGCATTTATGAGGAGAAATCAGAGAAAAGAAATTGGTAAAATGAAGAAACATTGAGAAATATATGACACTCTATTAAGACAAATACTCCACACATAATTGGAGTTCCTGAACAAGGAAGCACAGCTGAAAATACATAAAGTACTGTTGTTCAGTTGCTGACAGAAAACATCCCTGAGATTACGAGAGCATAGATAAGCAAGATCCTTGCTGGATGCCGCAAAACCTGGATCCCCCCCAAAAGACACCAAGACATATCGTAATTAAGTTTAATAAAATAAAACATAAACAGAAGCTCTTAAAAGTAGTGAGGGAAAAAGCAAATCAAACATACAGAGGGAAGTCCTGTAGGCTTTCGTCTGACTTCTTGGAAGAAATGATGTTGGCAGAAAAGTAGTTGGCAAGAAAAGTAGTCTTGAAGGAGAAAAATTTCCAACCAAGAATTATATATTCTGCAAAACTGGCTCTCAGATATGATGGTGACATTAAGACATTTGCAGATAAACAGAAGCTTAGAGACTTATTAAAAACCAAATAAGAACTACATGAAACATGGAAAGAAGCTCTTTGCTTAAAATATATATATATATCTCAAGTATATACTTAAGGAGGCAAGGCAGCACACAGCATCTAGAATCCTACTCCATTAGGGAAGACACAAACTTCAGTCAAAGCTGTAATATTGAAAGAAGGGAATTAGTTATCAGAACATGAATACTATGACATCATCACACTAAAAAGTGGGATGTATTGATTATGATATGCTTTGGTGTATTTCTTTTGGGATCTACCTTGAGTGTGGTATGATGAACATCCTGAATGGAGATAGTTTTAGTCAGCTACTACTGCTCTAACAGAAAATTCCATGAGTGGAAGGCGTTACGAAGAGACATTTGTCACAGTCCGGTAAGCCACAAATCCAGTCATACAAATCCATACAAGTCACTCAATAGGACAAATAGTCACAGTCCAGTAGGCCGAGCCCTTTTTCCAGGACAGCATCTCACCACATGAACCTCAAGAACCAAAGATGTGCTCTGCTCTTGGTTTTGGTGATATGAGTTTCCCAATTCACACTGCTCACTTCTCTCCCTTATATCCCACAGCTGGTAACTTGAGTCCTATCTCACCAGCACAACTGCTGTCCATCCTCCATCATCACCGTAACAGAGGTGGGATTTACAAACCATGGGAGGAATTGCACCACAGTGGGTCTCATAGCCAGGTAAAATCAACACATACATTATTGGGGGGACATAATGCAATCCATGACAGAGATCTTCTGAACTTTCATGAAATCAGGGAAGCTTTCTATGAACAGGTCTTTTTTTCTGTCAACTATTTGCTCTGCATTTTCAGCCATCCCACACTGTTCTAGTACTCAAATTACTTAAATAACCATTTCTCTTGAGAGAGTCCCAGATGACCGTTGGTGATCTTTCACTCTTTTTAAATTTTTTTATTAATTACAGTAAAAGAATAAATTTTCTAGCATCTACGAATTATCACATCAGTGATAAACTCTCACACCCCTACCAACCTTGTAGCCAACAGTCATTTTTCCTGCAGATAATTCACTTTTTAAGTCCTTATAACAGGTGTCTCATACAAAATCTGTCCTATTGACACTGACTTCACTCACCATGATCACCTCCAAATGAGACCATGTTAAGAGATTTTTTCTAAAATTGTTTTGCTCTTTATCATAGCATACTGTTCCATTGAGTATATATACCACAGTTTGCTTACCCATTTGTCTGTTGATGAGCATCTGGGTTGATTCCGTCTTTTAGCTACAACAAACATTTGTGTACATGTGTCTGTTCCTACTGACAACCTTAGTTTCTGAAGGATAAATTCCAAGCAGTGAAATTACAGGATCAAATGGTGTCTCTATTACCAGCTTTTTAAGTCAGCACTAGATTGTTTTCCAAATAGGTTGTACCACTTTGCAATTCCACCAGGAGTGTAGGTCAGTTCCAATTTCTCCACAGCCTCTCCAGCATTTGCTGTTTTGTGATTTTTGAATCACGACCAGCCTTGTTGGGGTGAGACAGTAGCTCATTGAAGTTTTGATTTGAATTTCTTTAATAGTTAATGATTGTGAGCAATTCCATATGTGTCTTTTGGCTGCCTGGATATCTTTAGAGAAGTGTCTGTCCATGTGCTTCACCAATTGCTTACTAGGATTATTTATCCTTTTCTTATAGATATTTTGTGGTACCTTGTAAATTATGGAGCTCAGATATCGGTCTGACTTATATTCGCCAAATATTTTTTCCCATTATGTAGGTGGCCTTTTAATTTTTTTGATGAGAAGTCCTTGGATGAGCAAAAGTGTTTCATTCTTAGTAGTTCCCATTTGTATATTTTCTGTTGATTTGCTGTGTCAGATTTTGAAGTCTGTCTACGTTGTGTATTAAAACTTCCTTTGTTGATCCTATTTTATCTGGGATGAGCTTTATCATTTTAGATTTTAGCTCTAGTGCCCTTTTATCCAATTTGAGTTAGGTTTTGTATAAAGTGTAAGATGTGGGTGGGTATTGTTTCATTTTTATGCAGATAGATAACCAATTTTTCCAGAACCATTTGTTAGACTGGTTTTACCCTAGTTTAAGACCTTGGAGCCTTTGCCAAATATCAGCTGTTCATAAGAGGATGGTGGCAACTTTGGGGTCTCAACTCTGTTCCATTGGCCTATATGTCTCTTTTCCTATCAGTACCAGATTGTTTTGACAACCGTGGCAGTGTAATAGTTTCTAAAGTCAGGTAATGAGAGGCCTCCCAGTGTTCTCTTTTTCTTCAGTAATGCTTTACTTATCTGAGCTTCATTCCTTTCCCGAGCAACGTAGGTGATTTGTTTCTTCATCTCGTTAAGAAGGTCAATGGAATTTGAACTGGTAAAAATAGACATTTTCACAATGTTGGGTGTTCCTATCCATCAGCAGGATAGATTACTCCATTTATATGAGTCTCTCTTAGTTTCCAGTGATAAGGTCTTGTAGTTCTCTTTGTAAGGATCTCTTATTTCTCTAGCTAGATTTAGTCCTGGGTATTTTATCTTCTGGGATGTTATAGTAAATAGTATTGATTTGGTGATTTCTTTTTTGATGAACTCTTTGTTGGTATAAAGAAATCCTACTGATTTACTTATGTTTATGTTGTATCCTGATACTTTGGTAAACTCCCCTATTACTTCCAATAGCTTGCTTATGGATTCCTTAGGATTCTTTGCATATATAATCTTACCATCAGCAAACAGAGATTTTTACTTCTTCTTTGCCAGTGCAGATGCCCTTTAGTTCTTTGCCTTGTCTAATTGCTTTGGCTAGAACTTCTAAAACAATGTTGAATAGAAGTGGATGAGTATCCTTTCTAGTTTCTGTTCTCAGTAGGAGTTCTTTCAGTCTTTCACTGTTCAGGACGATGAAGACAGTTGGCTTTGCATAGATCCTACTGACTGTGTTGAGGAACTTCCCATCTATTCCTGTTTTTATGAGAATTTTTAGTGCTTATAGGTGTTAGACTTTGTCAAATACCTTTTCTGCATCAATTGACCAAATCAGGTGATTCTTATCTTTTGTGGTATTAATGTGGTTGATTACATTAATTGTTCTTGTGATGTTAAACCAGCCATGCATCCCTGGAATGAAATCAACTTGATCATGATGAACTATTTTTGTTATATGTTGTTGAATTCTATTGACTACAATTTTATTGAAAATTTTCCCATCTAGGTTCATGAATGATACTGGTCTGTAATTTTCTTTTCTTGTGAGCTCTTTCCCTGGCTTTGGTATCAGAGTTATGCTAGCTTCATAGAATGAATTTGGGAGTATTCCTATCCCTTTCTATGGTGTGAAATAGCCTCAACATCAGAGTTAATTCTTCTCTGAAAGTGTGGTAGAATTCTCCAGTGAAGCCATCTGGGCCAGGTTTTCGATGACTTTTTCAATCTCTTCCTTTGTGATAGATTTATTAAGCTGATCTACGTCTCCTTGTGATAATTTTGGTGGGTAATATGGATCTAGAAATTTGTCCATTTCCTCTGGATTTTCAAACCTGTTAGAGTATAGTCTTTCTCGGTATTCTGTCATGATATTTTTTTATTTCAGCTGGGCCTGTTGTAACATCTCCCATCTCACTTCTTAATCAGTTTATTTGTGTCTTCTGCTGTTTTTATTTCATAAGTTTCATAAGTTTAGCCAGCAATTTATCAATTTTGTTGATCTTTACAAAGAACCAGCTTTTGGTTTTGTTAATTTTTTTGATTGTTTTTCCATTCTCTAATTCATTTAGTTTTGCCCTAATCCATATGGTCTGTTTTCTTATGGTACCTGGGGGATTCTTCTGTTGTTCTCTTTCTACTTTTTCAAGCTATAAGGTTAATTCTTTAATTTGGGCCCTTTCTTCTTTCTGGATGCATGTAGTTATAGAGTTAACTGACCTCCGAGCACTGCTTTTGCTGTGTCCCATAGATTCTGGTAGGATTTGTTTTGATTCTCATTTGAGTCCATAAATGTCTTTATTTTGTCCTTGATTTCTTCTATAACCCAAGGGTTTTTGAGCAAAGTGTTGTTCAGTTTCTATGAGTTTCAATTTCTACTGATGATTTCTGTTACGATTTCAAGTTTTATGGCTCTATGGCCCAATAAGATACTTTACAGTAAACCAATGGTTTGGATTGAACATGACCTAACACACCATCTGTTCTGGAGTATGTTCCTATGTTCCATGTGCATTGGAGAAGAAAGTGTAATTATCTTTTGACGGATGAAAAGATCTGTATGTGCCGATAAGGTCAAGTTGGTTGATTGCTGCAATAAGATCTTTATCTTTACTGAGCTTTCTTCTGGATGATCTATCCATAACTGAAAGGAGACTGCTGAAGTCTCCCACCGTTATTGTGTGATGATCTATCTCATTTTCAGTGTTGTCAGCGTTTGTTCAATGTATTTAGATGCTCTGGTATTGGGTACATAACTATTTAATATTGTTAAGTCCTGTTTAAGTATTAAACCTTTCAGCAGTTGTGAGCATCCTTATCCACAACAGTGGATTTCACATTAAAATTTATTTTATCTGAGATTAGCATTGCCACACCAGCTCTTCTTTCTATGTTGTTAGCTTCATATATATTATCCCATTCTCTAATTTTCAGCTGGTTCATATCTTTGAGTCTTAACTGTGTTTCTTGTAAACAACATATACACGGGTCATGTCTTTTGATTCAGGATTTCATGCACTGTCTCTTTACAGGAACATTCAGTTGATTTACATTCAGTGTAATTATTGATTCGTATGTGCTTAATGCCATCATTTTGATGTAATTATTTTTATGTTGACGTTTTCTATGTTTCTCTTAATGTTCTGTTCTGGGTCATTATTCTGTATGGGTTGTCTTTTCAGGGTTGGTTTTGTGTTTGTTGAGACTGCTGTATTGCATTTCTTGTTTTGGTATGTTGCACTGTGGTTTTGCTTTGCAGCCACACCTAGTATACCTCTTAATATTCTAAGTTTAGACACAATTTTAACTTCTATATAACTTTTGTAACTTCCTCTCCATCTGAAATGACTATAACTGTAGTGTATCCCTCTTTTAATGTGATTGTGTCATAGGTGTCATGCTATGATCACAGGCTCCCTCATTTTAAAATTGTAGTTATTTATTTATATTTAATATTCAGTTGTATTTAATACTGTAGTTTTGATTAAGTTTTGTGACTTCTCTAATGGGTTAGAATTTTGGATCATGTCTCCTGCATTGTCACCTTAAATACACATTTAATGGCTTTGTTTTTCTAAGCTAAGAGTTTCTTTCAATATTTCATGTAGTTTGGGTTTAGCTTTTACCAAGTCTCTAGGGTTCTCTACATCTGCAGATATCTTAATTCTACCATCATATTTGATAGACAGTTCTGCTGGATAAATAACTCTTGTCTGAAAGTTCTCTCCTTTAGGGCTTTGAATGTGTCATCCCCCTGTTTTCCAGCCAACATCGTTTCTGCAGAGAGGTCAGATGAAAGCCTACAGGTTTGCCTCAGAGTGTTAGCTTTGCTGTGACCCCTGTTGCCTTCAGAAGCATCTGTTTGTGTTTCATCTTATTAAACTTGATTGTAACATGTCTTGGTGTATTTCTTTTGGGGTCTAGCTTTTGTGGTGTTTGATAAAGGTCTTGCATACCTATGTTCTCTTTGCTCATAATATAAGGAAAGTTTTCTGTCAGCATCTCTACAGCAATACTCTCTATATTGTCATGTATCCCCCTTTGTTCAGGAACCCAATTATTTCTTTTACTGGAGTCCCACATGATTCTTAATGCCTCTTCATTTTTCTTATTTCTTTTTTCTAATTTCTGCTCATAAATGCTGATATCAGTTGCTCTGTCCTCAAGGTTAGTGAGTCTAACTTCTATGGTACTCTTTTGGCTTTGAATTGAATTATCTAATTCTGTAATTTCGTTACTGATCTGATGTATGTCAGATAATTAATTTTCCATCAGTTCAAATAGCTTACTCCATTTTTCATTTTGTTCTGCTGCATTTTGTTTAATATCTAGGGGGATTCTTTATATACTCGTTTTGTACTTGACCTCTGACAGATTCAAAAAGGCTTCTTCATCTGGGAAATTTTGTCAATCTTTATTTTGGGAGTTTTCTGGAGAATTTGAAGACTCCTCCTTTAATTATGGTCTACTGCCTGCACACCATCTAGACACTGTTTTATTTCTCTGGTATTAGATCTAAGAGATTTGTTGGTCATCAGCCATCTCTGATACTCTAATGATTTGTCCCAGGTGGACTGTCTAGTGTGGAAGTCTCTGTTATTCGGTGGCAAAGACGCCTCCCTGCTTATGGAGAAATCGGAGGCTGTCAGCCAACACTAAAGTGTGGGTCAAAGAAGGGTGGGAGGAAAAGATGCCACGTGTCTCCACGGACAGATTTCCAGGCAAATACATAGGCCTCTCAGCCTTAAAAGTAAACTTCACTTCTATGTGGAGAGCTGTCCAGGTATAGAAACAGGAGCTGTCCAAAATGCTGGCCCAAAACAGGCTGTCAGGAACAGCAAACTCCAACTTCCAGCTGATAATGAAAGTACGTTACTAGCCATTTGCAGAAGCTGTTGTTCTTCAATACTGTGAAACAGCAGAAGTGGAGGACAGACAGCTGCTGGCTCATTTTTGAGAGCAGAAGATCAGTCTGACACTGGTGCCTAGTCAAATATGCTAGGTCCTAGAGCTCCCCAAATGTTTAGTGGTCCATGCAAACATCACTCTACGCCTTAGTTCTCAGAGGGAAATGAGGAGATATGTCTAGCCTGCCATCTGTTACATTTTCCTTCACTCTTACTGCGTTCTTTATCTGATTTTTCTTCATTTATGCCAGTGTCATATACCTTGTCTTCAAACTCACTGATTGTCCTGTCCATGTCCTCAATTCTGCTCATCTGACTTCCTATTGAGTTATCTGGGTTGGTGATTTTATTGTTAATCTGAAGAATTTCAGAGTATTTCTACTCAAGCATTTCTTTCAGCTTATGTAATTCTTCACTATGCTGTGCTGCATTTTGCCTGATTTCTCTCATATCTTGCACAGCTCTGTGCATTAATCTTTTATATTCTGTCTCTGAGAGTTGCAGAAACTATTCTTTGTCAGTGAAATCCGTTGATGCTTTATTTCAGGAGTTTTCAGAAGCTGAGCCAGAAGTGGTGGTGCTGCTGCTGAAAGCAGGAGTGACCCGCTACTCAGCAGTGGCATCAGACAGTGTGGGACAGAAGGAACAAGCATCAGAAAATAATCAGACTGCAAGGGGAAACTGCAGCCCAGCGCCAATAAAGAGATACCTGTCAAGCCAACCAGACTATTAAGTCTTCACTGCAATGACTTCCAGATGGCTCAGAGACAACAGTCAATCTCTAAACACCCAAAGAAACTTCGGTTTGGTGACTACATCTAGGCAGATCTCTTTCAGAGTCTCAGCCTTACACTCCGGTGTAGGGGTATAGGGTGGACACTCTCACGTGCCTTCTTCCTGAAGCACCAGCAGCAAAACTGCTGCTTCTAGGTTGGTCAAGGATCTCTGGGAGCTCTGTCCTATGGCTGCCTCATTGCTGGGGTGATCACTCCCCTTCCCTATGGTCACCTAACTCAAAGCCTTCTGGGCTCACTTAGCTTCAAGGGCTGCCTAGCCACCAGGATTTATCACCTAATTCACCTAGAGGCACCTGAGCCTAGGCCTCCCCTGCATACCTGGCTTCAATGGCTGTCTCACTGCTGGGACAATCACACCCTTTCCTCTGGGTCCCCTGAGCCCAGTCCTCGCTAGCACACCTGGTACCGATGTCTCCCTAGCCACAGGGTCGATCACTTCACTCTTCCAGACATTACTGGTACGCTTGGTTCCAATGGCTACCTAGCCACTGAGGCAGTCACTCTTCTCTCCTTGGGTTACCTGAGCCCAAGACTCCCAGGTGTGCTTATGTCCAATGGTTGCCTTATCAGTGGCGTGATTGCCTAACTCCTCTATAGCCACCTGAGTTCACACCTCCCTGGCACACTCAGCTCTAGTGGCTGCTGTGGTGGTCAGGATTATGTCAACTTGGCTACTCTGTATTTGGCTGCTGTATTAAGTGGCAGGGTGGCTTCCCAACCCTCAGCTCTCATCTCTCAACCTTCCACTACTAATGCTGGTCTGCTCACGTAGCCAGGAGCTCCTGCTTTCTTCTTCCAGAGTCTGGTTCCTGGACTTGAACTAGCAGCTGTTGGATTCATCAGTCCTTAGTCTTCACCTGAGAGTCTTGCTCCCTGACCTGCCAATCCTGGGTTCACTAGCCTCTGCCACTTTGTCTCACGACCAGCTTGGGATCCACTGACCTACACAACTGGTAATCTAGAACTCTGGTCTCTGACCTGCTGACATTGGGTTCCTCAGCTTCCCCAGTCACCTGTGTCCAGGCTTCCCTGGTGCATGTGGTAATATTATCTGCCTAGTTGCTGGCATTCACCACCCACCCCTCCACACAGTTGCCCAAGCCCAGATCTTCCCAGTGCACGTGGCTCCACTGGCTGCCGAGGTGCTGTGGTGATCAGTGCAGCCCTGCCAGGTTGGCTGAGCCCAAGCCTTACTGGCACATGTATATCCAATGCTCTTCTAGCCGTGGGAGTTCTCTCTTAGCAATACCCAGCCTGGCCATGGGTGCCCACAGATTTTTGGACCACCAGTGGAAGACAGGTCCCAGGTCTCCCAGCAGTTGGGCCCTTTACTTTATACCCCTAAGTCCTGGGATTCCCTGATCCATTGCCTCGGGGCACTTGGACACAGGCTTCCCAGTTTCACACAGGCGTAAGGCCTGCTGTGGGAAATGCACTTCTGTGCTTCCCCTAGCTCTGCCCTCGCTTGCACTATTGCTTTGGGATGCTGGGAACCTTGGCCTCTCGCCTCCATACTCCCTGCCCTGTCTCCCTGCTCTTCTGGCCAAGGCCTCCTGGCCCTTTGCGATTCTGAGTCATGCCTGGCCAGTGAGTCTGATGGCTCACTGACTCCAGCCAGCCTTGTCCCAGAGAGTTCTAATTTCATGGTTATCTTCAGGTCTAGAATGTGGTCTGAAGAGCTTGGGCTGGAGCAGGTCTCTAGTGAAATTCAAGGTTGCTCCACTTCTTGTTTCTTGGTTCCTTTTTGTTACTAAGTTTCTCTTGAGGCAGTTTTTCTCCCCACCAGGTTGCCTTCAGTTCCCAAAGAAGCTCCACCCAGGCTGCACTGTTTTATCCCAGGTGGTTCAGGGCTCCTAAAAACTTCTTTTTCTCCCTTTGTACTTTGGGTTCTCTCAGCACAGTTTAGGCCTTCTGGGTTGCTGTACTTTGGTCAATTTCATTAATTTTGAGGTTCTTAGTTGTTTAAGGGTTTAGCACAGGAATGTGTTGTTACTCTGCCACCTTGTCTCCCCATACCAACCCTGTGTTTTCTTTCTTAGTCAAGCTATTTGTTTCCTCTCTTGTTTTTCATTTGTGAGTTTGGCCGAGTTACTGGTTTTGTTGATCTTGAGAAAAAAACCCAGTGTTTTTGATAATTCTTTCAGTTGTTTTTATATTCTCTAATTCACTTAGTTCTGCTCTAATTTTCATTATCTGTTTTCTTCTGGTGCCTCAGGGGTTCTTTGTTCTCTTTCTACTATTTCAAACCATGGAGTTAATTCTTCAATTTGGGCTTTTCTTCAGTTTAGATATGTTAATTTATTGAAATAAATTGAACTATAAGCATTGCTTTTTCTGTATCCCCTATGTTCTGGTAGGATGTGTTTTCATTCTCATTTGATTCCACAAATGTCTTTATTGCATCCTTGATTTCTTCTATAACCCAGGACTTTTTGAGCAAGGTCTAATTCAGTTTCCACAAGTCCCAGTTTCTACCCATGTTTTTTCTTCTACTGATTTCAACTTTTATAGCTTTATAATCTGAGAAAATGGTTTTTTGTGATATTGCAGGGCTTTGGATGTTGTTATGACGTGCTTTATGGCCTAATATGTGGTCCATTCTGGTGACTGTTCCATCAGCATTTAAAAATAAGGTGTACATATATGTTTTTAGTTGTGAGTTCTGTATTTGTGTATGCGATTGAGTACATTGTTGAAATAAGATCTTCATTATCTTTACTGAGCTTCTTTCTAGATGGTCTACTCATTACTGAGTAGAACTGAAGTCTCCTAATATTATCGTAGAGTGATCTGACTTATCAATATTGTCAAAATTTGTTCAATGTATTCAGATGCTCTGATATAATGTTGTCATATCCTCCTTATGTATTGAACTTTTAAGCAATAAATGGTGGCCATTCTCTATGACAGTGGATTTTACGTTAAAGTCTATTTTATCTGTGATTAATATTGCCACTTCTGCTCTTTTTTTCATGTTAGCTTGTACATTTTTCCAGCCTTTGAGTTTCAGTGTATTCATATTTTTGAGTCTGATGTGTGTTTCTTGTAAGCAGCACATAGAGAAATCATGTTTTTTGATCAAAGCTGTTACTCTTTTTCTTTTCTGGTACATTTTCCATTGAGTGTAATTATTGATAGGTGTAAATTTAGTACTATCATTTGATGCCATTTTTGTGCATTGCCAACTGTTTCTTTGTTCTACTTGATATTTTCTTCTGAATTATTTTATTTATAGGTTTTATTTTCATCCTTTTCAGAATTAGTTTTCAACATGCTGAGATTTCTATGTTGTTTCTTGTTTTGATGTATAGTATTGTTAGGTTACTCTGTGCTACCCCCCATTCATCCCTAATGTTCTAAGTTTAAGCCAGTCTTTAACTTCTTTTAAACACCTTGACTTCTTCATCTGAAAGGTCTGTGAATACATTACTTTGTCCTTATTTTCAGTATAATGCTGTCATAATACACAGACTGAGATCTCTGTTTCCATAACTTTGATGCTTTAGCTTTGACTGAGCTTTGTGGATTCCTTAATGAAGTTGGACTTGGATACTTTGCATCCTTGAGTGTATATGTAATGTTAAAGTTTTCTAAATGAAGACCTTCCTCCAGTATTTGTAGTTTGGGTTTGGGTTTTGCAAATTCTCCAAACCTCTGATGATCCTAGAATGTCCTAATTTTGAAGACCTTCCTCCTGTATTTGTAGTTTGGGTTTGGGTTTTGCAAATTCTCCAAACCTCTGATGATCCTAGAATGTCCTAATTTTACTATTGTATGTGAAAGAATTTTGCAACACACAATATTCTTCATCGGAAGTTTTTGTTTCCTTGAAGGCTTTGTATGTGACTTCATTGCCTTCTTGCCAACATGGCTTCTGCTGGATAATCAGAGCTTAGTCTGAAAAACTCTCCTTTGTAAGTTATGGTTTGAGCCTAGCTGCTTTTAAAAACTTCTCCTTATCTTTCAATTTGTTAAGTCTGATTATGACATGTCTTGGTGACTTTTTTTTGGAATCTACCTTTGTGGTGTTTGAGGAGCATGTCTTTCATGATGTCAGGGAAATTGTCTGCAGCAACTCTTTAACACATTTTTCTATATTTTCTGTTAACCCTCCCTGTTCGAGTATTCCAATTATTTATAAAGTATTCCTCTTGATAGAATCCTAGGTAACACCTAATGATGCTTCCTTTTTCCTAGTTTACTCTGACTTCTCTTCATAAATACTGATGACAGTTGCTTTATCTTCACACTTGTTAATTCTGCATTTCATTGCTTCAATCCTACTTCTTTGATACTCTTTTGAATAATCTACCTCTGATTTTATTAATAACCTGCTGAATTTCAGATCATTCTTGCTCCAGAAATCTTGCAGCTTAATTTTTCATTGTGCTCTGCTGCACTTTGTCTTATCTCCATCCTGATTTCTTGAAGGGTTCTATACATAATCTTCTGTATTGAGAGACTTTTTTTCTTTCAGGGTTTCACATTTATTATTCCACTGCCTTCCCGCCTGCAATGATTTCCAGTAAATAATCAGATCTTAGTCATTTCTCCTCTGTATGTGACTTTTTGTGTGTCTGAACATGTTCTCAGAATTTCTCTGTCTTTGTTTTTAGCAAATATGATGATGGTATGACACGGTGATTTTCTTTAAGGTCTTTCCTACATATGGTTCATGAACCTCCTCTGATGGTCAACTCTTGTCTTTCATTATATTAGGTAAGTATTCAGTAAGCAATTCTTCAATGATCCTTTCTGCATTTTCTCTTTCTGTTCTGGAACTTTCACCAAAAATTTTGATTGTATTTCACATGATTCTCAGTTGCCACTTACAGCCTAATGAACAGGTATAAGCTTCCTTAAGGGCACCTTATAGTAGCCTACTTTACTCAGTACTGATGACTCTTTACTTCACTTAGATACTTTTACCTGCTGCAATCACCCCTGCCCATCAAGGACTGTAGGCAATAGCCTATACTACATACTTGCCTATGGACTACCTGGAACCCAAAGCAGGATCCATACAAGAAAATTAAATGAACTTTTGAGCTTACATACCTAGTAAGAGATTTAACTACCTGGTGACAAAATGTTAGAACTTCAAAAGTACCAAAAGTCAAGCTGGTTCACATACCAAAATGAAAGAGACATGGATAATTTTTAAAACTGCTAGAGTAAATGAAAAATAATCTACAAATAAGGGTCCATAAGAGCAAACTCAGACTAATAAGTAAAAACCATGAAAGCAAGAAGGTTATGTTGTTATTGTTACACACCGTCAAGTAGGTTCTGACTCATAGTGACCCTATGAACAACAGAACAAAACACTGCTCAGTCTTGCACCATGTTCACAATCGTTTTGATGCTTAGGCCCATTGTTGCAGTCACTACGTCAACCCATATCGTTAAGGGTCTTCCTCTCTTTTAAAGATCCTCCACCCTACCTAGCATGATGTCCTTCTCAAGGGAAGGATCCTTACTGACAACATGCCCAAAGTATGCAAGATGCTGTCTTGCTATCTTTGCTTCCAAGGAGTACTCTGGTTGAACTTCTTCCAGAACAGAACTGTTTGTTCTTTTGATGGCCCATGTTCCATTCAACATTCTTCTGCAATACCACAATTCAAAGGCATGAATTCTTCTTCTGTCTTTGTTCATAGTCCAGCTTTCACATGCATATGATGCAATTGAGAGTACCATGGCTTGGGTCAGGCACACACACATTAGTCTTCAAGGTGTGATCTTTTCAGCACTTGGAAGAGGTCCTTGGCAGCCAATTTTCCCAATGCAATACATCTTTTGATTTCTTGACTGCTGTTTCAATGGGTGTTGATTGTGTACACAAGTAAAATGAAATCCTTGACAACCTCCACCCTTTATGACGATGTTACTTACTGGTCCAGTTGTGAGGATTTTTGTTTCCTTGATGTTGAGGTGCAATCCATACTGAAGGCTGTGGTTCTTTATATTTATCAGTATTTCAGATCTTCGCTTTCAGCAAGCAAAGTGGTATCATCTGTGTAATGCATGTTGTTAACGAGTTGTCCACCAGTGTTGATGCTTCCTTCTTCTTTGTATAATCTAGCTTTTCCCATTTCTTGCTCAGCATACAGACTGAAAAGGTATGGTGAAAGGATACAGTCCTGATACACGTATTTCCTGACTTTAAGCCATGTGGTATCCACTTGTTCTGTTCGTACAGTTGCCTCTTGATCCAAATACAGATTCCTTAACAGCACAATTAACTGTTTGGGAATTCCCATTCTCTGCAATGTTAGCCATAATTTAGTATGATTCACATAGTCAATTGCTTTTGCATAGGCAATCAAACACAGGTAAACATCTTCTGGTATTCTCTGCTTTCAGCCAAGATCTATCGGACATCAGCAATGGTATCCTTGCTTCTATGCCCTCTTCTGAATCCAGCTTGAATTTTTGGCATTTCCTTGTCAATATATTCTTGCAGCTGATTTTGAACAATCTTGAGCAAAATGTTATTGGCATGTGATAATAATGATATTGTCCAGGAATTTCTGTATTCAGCTGGATCATCTTTCTTTGGAATGGATGTAAATATGGATCACTTCTAGTCAGTTGGTCAGGTTGCCGTCCGTCACATCTCTTGGCATAGATGAGTGAGCACTTCCAGTAATGCATCTGTTTATTGAACTATCTCAATTGATACTACATCAATTCCTGGAGCCTTTTTTTTTTTTTTTTTTTTGGCCAATACCATCAATTCAGCTTCAACTTCTTGGTTCCTGATCATACGCTACCTTTTCAAATCTATCCTTTCACCATACCTTTGCATTCTCGTATAATAATTCTATGTATTCCTTCCATCTTCTTTCAGTGCTCCCTGAGTTGCTTATTATTTTCCCTGTAGAAACCTTCACTGTTGCAACTTCCTGCTTGAATTTTTACTTCAATTCTTTCAGCTTGAGAAATGCAGAATGTTTTCTTTCTTTGTGGTCTTCCACTTCAGCTCTTTGCACACATCATTATACTTCATTTTGTTCTTTCAAGCCTCCATTTGAAATCTTCTGCTTGGGTCTTTTATTTTGCCATTTCCTGTTTTTACTTTAGTTCCTCAGTGTTCAAGAGCAAGTTTCAGAGTCTCTTCTGACACCTAATTTGATCTTTTCTTTTCTGTTTTTTAATGACCTCTTGCTCTCTTCATGGATCATGTCTTTGATGTCGTTCCACAGTTCATCAGGTCTTTGGTCATTAGTGGTCAACACACCAAATCTGTTCAAGAGATAGTCTTTAAACTCAAGAGGGATATACTAAAGTCATATTTTGGCTCTCTTGGACTTGTTCTAATTTCCTCAGTTTCATTTTGGATCTGTATGTGAGCAATTAATGATCTGTGCTACTGTCAGCAGCTGCTCTTGTTCTGACTGTTGATATAGAGCTTTCTAATCAATTTTTTTTTCCACAGATGTAGTCACTTCTGTTCCTGTGTCTTTCATTTGGTGAAGCCCATGTGTACAGTTTCCATTTGTGTTGGTTACAAAAGGTACTTGCAATGAAGAAGTTATTAGCCTTGAAAACATACACCATGTGATCTCTGGCATTATTTCCATCACCAAGGCTGTATTGTCCAACTACTGATCTTTCTTCTTCATTTTAAGCATTTGCATTCCAGTCACCAGTAATTATCAGTGATCCCAGTTGCATGCTCAGTCAATATCAGACTGCAGAGGCTGGCAAAAATCTTTGGCCTTAGTGTTTGTTGTGTAAATTGGAATAGTAGTCGTATTGACTGGCCTTCCTAGTAGATGTATGGTTATCATCCTATCACTGACAGCATCATACATTGGGACAGATCTTGAAATGCTCTTTTGATGTGGAATGCAACACCATTTCTCTTCAAGTTTTTGTTTCCAGCATAGTAGACCATATTATTATCAAATTCAAAATGGCCAATACTGGCCTACTGCAGCTCACTAACACCCAGGATATTGCTGTTTATGTGTCCCCTTTCATTACTGATGATTTCCAATTTTCCTAGATTCAGACTTCATAAATTCCATGTTCTGATTATTAAAGGATGTTTGCAGCTATTTCTTCTCATTGTGAGTCATGCCACATCAGCAAGTGAAGATTCAAAAGGCTTTCCTCCATCTACATCATTAAGGTTGACTTTGCTTTGAGAAGGCTGCACTTCTCCAGTCATCTTCTGAGTAACTTCCAACCTGGGGAGCCCATTTTCTGTAACTATATCTGACAGTGTTCTGCTGCTATTAATAAGGATTTCCCTGGATAATTTTTTTCAGAAGTAGTCTTCTAGGTCCTTCTTCCTAGTATGTTTCAGTCTGAAGGTTCAGCTGAAACTTTTCTACCATGGGTGGCCCTACTGGTACCTAAATACCAGTAGCATAGTATTAAGTAAGCCTCCACTGGCAGACAAACAGAGACAGTTCACTCTGTCTTTACTCCTCCTGAAGAAGAAATGTGATGACATGTTCAAAACCTTGAAAAAAAAATAGTTCTAAGCCAAGAATTATATGTCTAGCAAAACTACCTCTTAAATATGATGAAGAAATTAAGACATTTTCAGATAAACAGAAATTCAGGGAATTTGCAAAAATCAAACCAAAATTACAATACCAAAGTGACTTCTTTGGTTATAAAATCAAGAACATCAGATAACAACCCCAAACTAGAATACACAACAAAACAACTGGATATCAACCAAAATAGGGAAATCACAAAACTACATCAAAGGCAAAACACGGAAAAAAGCCAGAGATGTCATGATGTAAATATAACAACAAATAAAAAGAATTTTTAAAAGCCATAGATCTTTCATAAGGAGAGGGCATCGAGGTAACATAAAGAAATGAAAAACTTCTTTAAATTTAGAAAACTAAGGGTAAAACTTGAGGTAACCACAAAGGAAATTAAAACTCTCATACAACAAAACAACAACAAAAAAAGCATGAATGTTTCAACAAAGAAACAAAAAAGCTGAAAAGAAACTCCATTAAAAAACAAAATCTCAAGACATAAAAATTAAGTGGAACAAAGGTATTGTTTAGAATGAAAAAAAAGAAAATTCACAATGACAGCACTAAATCCATACCTATCAATTACGCAGAAGTTAAGTAGATTAAATACACCAATAAAAATAGAAAATGGCAAAGAGATTAAAGAAACACAATTCATCCATATACACTTACAAAAGACACTGCAAACTTAAAGACACAAATGAACCAAAATTCAAAGAATGAAAAAATACATAAACAATATTCAAAACAGAGTCAGATAGCAATATTAATTTCTGATACAATAGACCGATAAAATCCACCACACTGGATAAGGAAGCATACTACCTCAATATTCTAGGAAGACGTAAACATATTCAGTATCTACTCACCCAATAACAGGGCTCTACAATACGTGAAACAACATCTATCTGCATGAGAAACACAAATAGACGGCCCCAGAATAATAATAGGAGACTTCAACACACCACTTCCTGTGAAGGATGGAATATCCAGGAAAAAAAGCTTAATGCAGCAGTGGAGTATCTAAATGCTACAGTCATCTAACTTGACCTCACAGATGTAGACATACACAGAACAGCCCACCCAAAAGCAGACAAGTATACTTTCTCTTATAACACACAAGAAACATTCTCCATAATAGATCATATATTAGGCTTTATAGCAGGTGTTAGGAAATCAAAATATTAAAAGCATCTTTTCAGACTATAAAGTCATAAGAATAGAAATTAGTAACAAAAAAGCCAAGGAAAACAACTAAAAAGCACGGACATTGAACAACTTCTTCAAAAACTGCTAGATTGTAGAAGAATTCAAGCACAGAATAAAGACAGTCACAAAAACAAATGAGGAAAAAAAGCACATCCTAACAAAACATTTGGGACAAGGCAAAAGCAGTGCTTGTAGGCCAATTTATCTCAATACACGCACACATCTGAAGTGAGGCATCCAATTGAAAGCATTAAACCTACAGTGGGAACAAGTAGAGAAAGAGCAGCAAAAGAAGGCTTCGGGCACTAGAAAAGAGCAAAAAGCAAAAAATTGAACATAATTAAAGGATATGAAAACAGTTAACAAGACCAAAAGCTAGTCCCTTAAAAACAGCAAGAAATTCAATAAACCATTGATCAAAAGAAAAACAGTGTAAGAAGTAAATGACCCAAAAAAGAACTGATACAGGTGATTTCACAACAGAATCAACTGAAATTGAAAAGATATTAAAACAAAATTGTACTCTAAGAAATTTAAAAACCTAGAGGAAATGGGCAAATCCCTATAAACACTCTATCTAGATTAACCCAAAGAGAGGAGGAACAACTAAACAAACCCCATCACAAAAGAAGAGACTGAAAAGATAATTTAAAAAACCCTGCCACCTTGCGGGGAGGTACAATGGGACCAGATGGCAGATGAGTTGCAAATCTCCTTGATTCCCTCTGAGAACAAAGGCCTAGAAAACAACTGAATGGAGCTGAGTGGACATTCTGGAAACTGTAAGATCAGGCATAGGCTTGTGGGATCAAACTGGGTGACTGGACAGGGAAAACTATTTTTGTAGGAGGCAAAACAGCAGCACAGTGAGTCCTGCTTCTGTTGGTGCAGCAGCCAAGAGGCTTACAAGTTTGGAAGCCATCTTTGTTAACCAAGTGACTGCAACTAGAACCACTGAGACTGAGACTCTAGTGGGCACTGCCTACCATGCTGAGCTGCAGCACCTAAGTAGCATCTTTGCAGCAGAGAGGCTGTGGTCAAGATAGCAGCAGCTGTTGGCTGGGAGCACCTGTGCCTTTCTCCTCTCTCTTCTCTGGGCTTCAAAATAGATGCTGCTGGTCCACTGCAGGAGTGGTGCCTCAGGCTGGACACCATGATAGTCAGCTGAGAGGCAGAGTCAGCCATGACTGAGAGTCTAGCTGGGCTGGCTGTCATGCTGAGTAACAGCACCTGAGTGGACAGTGATTCTCTCAGCAGAAAAGTTGTTCTTAAGACAATTGCACCTAGAGAACATAGTGGTGGCTACTAGTCGAGTGTGGCAGTGTCCTTACTCCTCCCTTCTTTGAGACATGCTATAGCATCTATAAATACAGCCCCTGAGAATCTCCACAAATAGGTTGCAATCTTTGTTAGCTAGGAGGTGGGCCTGCCACCCTTAGGGCCCAGCCACTACTGGCTACTGCTAAACAGTGTCTGTCTCAGAAGAAAAGCAGTTCTCAAGAAGATCACATCTAGAGAACACAGTTGTAGCTGGAAGCCGAGTCTGATGGTATCAATTCCCCTCCCTTCACTGAGCCATAGTGTCTGCTGACAGGCCCCTGAGAGACTCAGTAATTGGGGCATCATATTTATTCGCCAGTAGATGGGGACTGCCACCCCTGAGGGTCTAGCTGCTACCAGCTGCCAGTGGACAATGCCTCTCTCAACAGAAAAGCAGTTATTTAAGATAATTGCATCTAAAGGATGCAGTGTGGCTGGCACCTGAGTGTTGTGGCACTCTTCTCTGAGCTATACCACACGGTCTGCTGACATGGCTCCAGAGAGTTGGCACAAGTAGGTTGCTATTTTTGTCAGCCACTGAACTGAGCAGCATTGTTGAGCTGGACGGCATCTATCTCTCCAGAGAAGCTCTACTCATGTCACCTGCACCTAGTGGAAGTTAGTGACCAAGTGTAGCAGTTCCCTTACTGTCCTCTTAGAGTCATGACATAGCTTCTGTTGGTGAAACATCAGAGAAGCTGTACAGTGTTTTGATGGCACAAAAACAGCAATCAATATCTAATCATTTAAAGAAGCGGACCACCATGGAACCACAAAACTCCTGAAATAAAGAATCAAGAAACTTCCCAGATGAAGAAGGCTTCCTGAACTTATTGGAGGCAGAATACCAAGAAAAATATGTATACAGACTTTCTAAAATTTAGAAAAAGTGCAGCATAACAAAATGAAAAATTGAACAAGCTGTATTAACTGCTAGAACATCAGTGATCTGAAATTCATAAGATCAATAATAACATTACAGTTACACAATTCAGTGCAAAGCCAGCACAGCAGGATTGAGGAAATGGAATGCAGAACCAGTGATACTGAAAATAAAGCAACCGACAGTAGCATTTATGAGGAGAAATCAGACAAAAGAATCAAGAAACATTAAGAAGCATGTGGACCTCTGTCACGAGGAGGAATCTATGAGTGATTGGAATTCCTGAACAGGGAGGGATAGCAGAAAATACAGAGAGAATTGTTGAAGAGTTGCTGACAGAAAACTTCTCTGACATCACAAAAGAAGACAAAATGGCAATTCAAGATGCTTATCAAACTCCATAAAAGGTAGTCCCCAAAAGAAAGACACTGAGACATATTAAAATCAAGTTTAATAAAATGAAACATAAGGAGAGGGACTTTAAAGCAGCTAGGCATAAAACTAATGTACAAAGGAAAGCCTTATGGGCTATACTCTGACTTCTCTGCAGCAATCATGCTGGCAAGAAGGCAGTGGCATGACACATACAAAGACTTGAAGGAGAAAAACTTCCAACTAGGAAATATAGATCCTGAAAAATTGTTTCTCAAACATGATGGTGAAATTAAGACATTATCAGATCAACAGCAGCTTAGAGACTTTCCAAAAACCAAACAAAATTACAAGAGATACTGAAAGAAGTTCTTGCATTAGAAAACCACTAACATCACATGTATATTCAAGGATGCAATGCAGGCCACAGTGCCCAGGGTCCTACTCAGTCAGAGAAGTCCCAAAGCTCAATCAAAGCTAAAATATAAAAACTAGGGAAACAGAGATCTTAACATGTAAACCATGGCATCATCACACTATAGAGATATATTACAGTATTTATAGCCCTCTTAGATGGAGAGTAAGTTAGGAGATACACAGAAGTTAAAGATTGTTTTAAACTTAGAACACTAAGGGTGAACAAATGGGTAACCACAAAGTAAACTAACAATGCTACATATCAAAACAAGAAACATGATACAAGAATATCTTCAGACCACAAAACAAATATTGAAAAGTAAGACAAGAAAATCCATAAAGGAAAGCAAACAGAACAGAATATTAAGTGGAACAAATTAATCATCAGCAACATAAAAATGAAGACATCAAAAGGACAGTACTAAATACATATCTATCAATAATTACTCTGAACATAAATGGATTGATTGCTCCAATAAATAGACAGGCAGTACCGGGTTGAATGAAAAAACATGGTGCCTCTATATCCTGCTTACAAGAAACGCATTGTAGACTCATAGATATGAACAAACTGAAAATCAAAGGATGGGAAAATGTATATCAAGTTAACAACATGAGAGAAGGGCAGGAAAGGCAATCCTAATCTCAGATATAAAATATTTTAATGTAAAACCATTATCATGAACAAGGACGGTCACTATTTATTGCTTACAGTTTCAATACATAAGGAGGATATAACAATATAAAATATTTATGTACTCAATATCAGAGCATCTAAATATATCAGACAAACACTGACAACACTGAAAACTGAGATACATCACACCACAGTAAGTGGCTTCAACACTCTGCTTTCAGTAAGGACAGTTAATCTAGAAAGAAGCTCAATAAAGATACAGAAGTTCTTATTGCAACAAACAACCAATTCAACTAATACATATAGAACTTTGTACCCAACGAAAGAGATGTATGCCTTCCTTTCCAATGCCCATGGGCCATTCTCCAGAATAGACCAGGTGTTAGGCCGTAAAGCAAGTTTCAATAAAATCCAAGCCACTGAATTGTTGCGAAGTTATTGTAATCATTATTGCAAAACTCTCAAACCATAAAGCTGTAAGAGTTTAAATCAATAGCAGAAAAACATGGGCAGAAATTCAAACTTAGGGAAATTGAACAACAGCTTGCACAGAAATTCACAGGTCATGGAAGAAATGAAAGATGCAGTAAATTTATGAAGTCAAATGAAAATGAAAACACATGCCACCAAAACCTATGGGATACAACAAAAGCATTGTTCAGAGGTCAATTTATTTCTACAAATGCACACTTCTAGAATGAAGAAATGTCCCAAGCCAAAGAATTAACCCTACAACTTCAACAAGTAGAAAGAGAACAACAAAGAAACTCCTCAGAAACCAGATAATAAAAATCAGAGCATAACTAAATGAGTCAGAGAATAGAAAAGAAACTGAAAGAATTAAAACCGAAAACTGTTTTAAAAAAAAAAAAAATCAATAAAATTGGTAAACCTGGGGCTAAAACTACAAAAGAAAAACAGAAGAGGAAATAACCCCAAAAAGAAATGAAGCAGGAGATGTCACAACAGACCCAACCAAAACTAAAAGTATCATAATGGAATACTACAAAAAATTGTACTCTAGCAGTTTTGAAAATTTAAGGAAAACAGACAACTTCCAGATTCACATGACATACGAAAATTATCACAACGAGAAGCAGAACAACTTCATAAATCCATCACAAAAGAAGAGGTTGAAAAAGTAATAAAAAATTACTTCTGAGGGGGTGGACTCAAGATGGCAGACTAAGCACACATCTCCTTATGTCCCTCTGGAAACCAAGACCTGAATTGACAATCAAACAGCCTTCTGATGACCAAATCAGCCTCAGGACACGGCACAGAGCTATTAATTGGGACTTCATACCACTCAGTGAAAAACCTCCTCTCTTTCTCTGACTCCTGCTCCTGGCTAGCCCCAGCTGTCACGGACTGAAGGTAAACGCACCAGTTTGACTTTTTTTTTCCTCTCTCGGCTGGTGGGCAGAGCTGGGTCTTGCCTGGCAGCTGGACTTATATGCGCTGCTGGGGGGATAGGCAGGCGAAATTCCCATATTCTGAGAGCCAGGCTCGGGACTCTGTTAATCTAGCCATTTGGAGCCTTTCATTTTGTAGCTGCCTCAGCGGGGTTTGTGCGGAGCTTTGCAGTCAGTATGTGGGACGTCAGGTTGGTACCGAGATTTTAGCGGGACCTCGTTCTTAGCCCGGGAGCCAGCGCCTGCAAACGGGATAGCACTTCTCTGACAGAAAAGTAGTGATTTTGCGCAATGCTGCCTACGTTGGGGGCCCTGCAACAGAAGCAAAGGAATCACTACCTCTCGGCACCTTTGGCCCCTGTCTGCTGCCTGTGTGGAGGATGCCATCTTGGATACGGTGGCCGCAGCTGGACCTAATTTTTAGCTTGGGAGCCAGAGCCTGCCCACAGGAGAGCGCTTTCCTATTACAAAACTAGTACTCGATGCAGTGTCGGCTAAGGCTAGGCCCTGTCAGCAGAGGCCAACAGGGCAGTAGCATTGCTGTATTCTGAACTAGTTTGTTATCATCTGGGGTTGAATACAGTGGTGCTTACTTTGTCACATGAGAAGAGGGACCTCTACACCTGAAAACCTAACTAACTTGTGAACTGGTCAGATACCTTTTGCTTTACATTTGAAGACAGCCTAGAGAAACATTTGCAATCCATCCTCACAGTACCTCTTCCAGCCTCTATATACTCACATGGGACCCAAAAAGCAACAGACAATTGTGGCATACAAGCAATCACTCATGGCTTCAGAAGGTTCCCAAACAAAGCAACCAAGGAGTTTTCCAGATGAAGAAACTTTTATGAAAGCATCAGGAAGTGAATACAAATTCATTATATACAGAGCCCTTCTGGATCTTATACAAAATGCAGCAGAACAAAATGAAAAATTAAGCAAGTTGTTCGATCTGATGGAACACCAGTACTCTGAAATCCAACAGATCAAGACGAAAATCAAAGACAGAGAAACTTCCACGCAAAGCCAAGAAAACAGAATGGAACAAAAGGAAAAAAGAATTTCTGACTTGGAAGACAGAGCTACTGATGCCAGCATCTATGAGCAGAAATCAGAAAAAAGAAACAAGAAAAATGAAGAAACATTAAGAAGCATGTGGGACTCTATTAAGAAGAACAACCTTCAATTAATTGGAGTCCCTGAACAGGGTGAGACATCTGAGAATACAGAGAGTACTGCTGCTGAGCTGCTGAAAGAAAACTTCCCAAAAATCATGAAGGAAGAGAATATAGACATCTCAGATGCATGTCGTACGCCACCCAATATAGATCTCAAAAGAAAGACTCCAAGACATATGATAACCAAGCTTAACAAAATGAAACATAAGCAGCAACTCTTAAGGGCACCAAGACTCAAGGCAAAGCTAACATTCAGAGGTAAACCCTGTAGGCTCTTGTCAGATTTCTCAGCAGAAACCATGCTGGCACTGAGACAGTGGCACGACACATTCAAAGTTTTGAAGGAGAAGAACTTCCAACCAAGAATTATATATCCTGCAAAACTATCTTTCAAATACGAAAATGAAATTAAGACATTCCCAGATAAACAGAAACTCAGAGACTCTGTAAAAACCAAACCCAAACTACAAGAAATACTGAAAGAAGTTCTTGACTTTGGCTTAGAAGAACAAAACCACTAACTTTATATTTTAGAACGACACACTACTCAATACTCTACTCATTTAGGGAAGGCTCCAAAGTAAATCACAGCTTTGATTTGGAAAGAAGCAATCCAATGAACATCATGAAAACTGTGGTGTCATCATAATAAAAAGAGGGATGTACTACAGTCGTTACAGTCCTTCCAGATGGAGAGGAAGATGACAAGACTGGTAGTAATTAAAATTGGGTTTATAAATAGTTTACTAAGGGAGTTCATGGGGCAGCTGTAAAACACAACAAAGATGTATCATACTATTTCAAGAAATCGAACACACGAGTCTCAACAGCTATAAAACCAGCTCTGAAAAAGGTGAAAAATCAACTCATAAAAAAGAGTATCCCAGAACAGACTAATAAGAACAACAGAGAAAACATCAACACAAAAATAAACATATCACAATGGCAGCAGTGAATACATTCCTATCAATAATTACATTGAATGTGAATGGACTGAAGGCTCCAGTAAAGAGACACTGAGAGACACCAAGAGACATCCTGGATCAAAAGACACGACCTATCCATATGTTGTCCACAAGAAACTCACTTGAGACCTAAAGACAGGAACAAATTGAAAATTAAAGGATGGAAGAATATATATCAAGCTAACAATGAACAAAGAAGAGCAGGGGTGGCAATTCTAATCTCAGACAAAATGAATTTTAATGTCAAATCCACCATCGTGGAAAAAGATGGACACTATTTATTGCTGAAAGATTCAGTACACAAGCAAGACTTAACCGTATTAAATATTTATGCACCTAATGTCAGAGCACCTAAATATGTCGAAGAAACACTGACTACACTCAAAAGAGAGTTAGATGACTCCACAATAATAGTGGGAGACTTTAACACTCCAGTCTCATTATTAGACAGGTCATCTAGAAAAAAGCTCAGTAAAGATACGGAAGACCTCATTGACACAATTAACCAACTAAACCTCATTGATATGTACAGAACTTGCCACCCATCAGCAAATAACTACACCTTCTTCTCCAGTGCACATGGAACATTCTCCAGAATTGACCACGTGATAGGCCACAATGCAATGCTCAACAAAATCCATACCACTGAATTACTGCAAAGCATCTTCTCAGATCATAAAGCCATAAAAGTTGAAATCAATAGCAGAAAAAACATAGATAGAAAGTGGAACTCTTGGGAACTGAACAACATCTAGCTCAAAAAAACAGGGGTTATAGAGGAAATCAAGGATGAATTAAAGAAAGTCATGGATTCCAACTAGAACGAAAACACTTCCTACCAGAACCTATGGGATAGTGTCAAAGCAGTGCTCAGAGGTCTGTTTATCTCCATAAATGCACACATCTGGAAGGAAGAAAGAAACCAAATCAAGGAACTAACTCTACAGCTTGAACAAGTAGAAAGAGAACAACAGAGGAACCCCTCGGGCACCAGAAGAAATGAGATCATAAAGATTAGAGCAGAGCTAAATGAGTTACAGAATAGAAAACAACTGAAAAAATTGAAAAGACCAAAAGCTGGTTTTTTGAAAAGATCAACAAATTGATAAACCACTGGCTAAACTTACTAAAGAAAAGCAGGAAAGGAAACAAATAACCCAAATTAGAAATGAGAGAGGAGTTGTCACCACAGATGCAACAGAAATCAAAAATATCGTAGCGGAATACTACGAAAGAGTGTACTCTAACAAATTTGAAAACCTAGGGGAAATGAACCAATTCCTTGACTCATACCACCTACCCAAATTATCACAACATGAAGCAGAACACTTAATAAACCCATGACAATGGAAGAGATTGATAAGGTCATCAAAACACTGCCAACCAAAAAAAGTCCGGACCCAGATGGCTTCACGGCAGACTTCTACCAAGTGTTTAGAGAAGAGTTATCCCCAATACTACTGAGACTATTTCACAGTATAGAAAGGGATGGAGTACTCCCAAACTCATTCTATGAAGCCAGCATAACTCTGATACCTAAGCCAGGGAAGATCCAACAAAGACAGAGAACTACAGACCGATATCACTCATGAACCTAGATGCAAAAATCTTCAACAAAATTCTTGCCAACAGAATACAACAACATATCAAGAAAATAATCCATCATGACCAAGTGGGATTCATACCAGGGATGCAAGGCTGGTTCAACATCAGGAAAACAATCAATGTGATAAACCACATAAATAACACAAAAGACAAGGATCACCTGATTTTGTGCATTGATGCAGAAAAGGCATTTGATAAAGTCCAAACTTTGCTAAAAAACTCTTAGCAAAATGGGCATAGACGGCAAATTCCTCAACACAATGAGGGCCATTTATACAAAGCCAATTGCCCACATCATCCTGAATGGAGAGAAACTGAAAGACTTTCCCTTGAGATCAGGAACTAGACAAGGATGCCACTGTCACCTCTCCTATTCAACATTGTGCTAGAAGTTCTAGCCAGAGCAATTGGACAAGACGAAGAAATAAAGGGCATCTGCATCAGCAAAGAGGAAGTTAAAATCTCCCTGTTCGCAGATGATATGATTGTATATGCAGAGAACCCCAAGGAATCTATAAGTAAGCTACTCAAACTGATAGAAGAGCTCAGCAAAGTCTCAGGATACAAGATAAACATAAGTAAATCAGTAGGATTCCTCTACACCAACAACGAGACTGTTAAGGAGGAAATTATTAAATCAATACCATTTACGATAGCCCTTAAGAAGATAAAGTACCTAGGAATTAATCTAACCAGAGAAACAACAGACCTTTACAAGAACAACTACAAGGCCTTACTACAAGAAACTAAGAGAGACTTAGATAAATGGAAAAACCTACCCTGCTCATGGATAGGAAGACTTAACATTGTGAAAATGTCCATTTTACCCAAAGCAATTTATTTATATAATGCAATCCCAATACAAGTTCCAGCATCATTTTTTAATGAGATCGAGAAACAAATCACCAATTTTGTTTGGAAGGGGAAGAAGTCCCAGATAAGTAAGGTACTACTAAAGAAGAAGAAAACACACTGGGAGGCCTCTCATTACCCGACCTTAGAACATACTACACTGCCACAGTGGTCAAAACAGCCTGGTACTGGTACAAGAACAGACAGATCAATCAATGGAACAGAATTGAGATCCCAGAGATGACACCATCTGCCTATGAACAGTTGATATTCAACAAAGGTCCTAAGACATTAAACTGGGGTAAAAATAGTATCTTCAACAAATGGTGCTGGCAAAATTGGATATCCATCTGCAATAAATTGAAACAAGATCCACATCTTACATCTTATACAAAAGCCAACTCCAACTGGATAAAAGACCTAAATATCAAACCTAAAACGATAAAGCTCATCCAAGAAAAGGTAGGAACAACAATGGAAGTTTTAATACACAATGACGACAGACTCCAAAATCTATCAAAGAAACCTCAATCAACAGAAGAGAAAATAGATAAATGGGAACTATTCAGAATCAAACACTTTTGCTCATCCAAAGACTTTATTAATAGAATTAAACCACACCCACAGAACAGGAAAAAATATTTGGCAACTCTATGTCAGACCTACGCCTTATCTCCATAATCTATAAGATACTACAATATCAATAAGAAGAAGATAAACCATCCAATTAAGTGGTGGGCAAAGGAGATGGACAGACGCTTCACTAAAGAGGAGATCCAGGCAGCCAAAGAACACATGTGGACATGTTCACGATCTTTAGCTATTAAAGAAATTCAAATCAAGACAATGAGATACCATCTCACCCCAGCAAGATTGGCCATGATCCAGAAAACACAAAACAACAAATGCTGGAGAGGCTTTGGAGAAAGTGGAACCCTCCTACACTTTTGGTGGGGTTGCAAAGTGGTTCAGCCTCTTTGGAAGGCAATCTGGTGTTTCCTTAAAAAAATGGATATTGATATACCATTTGACCCAGAAATTCCACTACTTGGAATATATCCTACAGAATCAAGGCCTTTCACACCGACGGACACATGCACCAGAATGTTTATCGCAGCACAGTCCATGATAGCAAAAAAGATGAAATCAAACCAGATGCACAACAATAGAAGAATGGATAGGTAAACGATGGTACATATACTCAATGGAGCACTACACAATGATAAAGAATAACGATGATTGCAGGAAACATCTCCTAACCTGGTTTCAACTGGAAGACATTATGTTGAGTGAAAGTAGTCAACGACATAAGGACAAATACTGTGTGAGACCTCTACGATAAGATCTCAAAAAAGACTTGTGTATAGAAGAAAAGACTCTTTGACAGCTGCAAGGGAGGGGAAGGAAGGAGGGGGAGGGGGGGAGGATTTAGTTTAGATAGTTACTAGAAATCTAGTTGAGAGAAAGCAGTGATAGCACACATTAGAAACAAGAACAACATTAAGTGGACTTCAGCATAAGTTGAGTACTCCTTCCATCTTGACTCAATACTGCAAGGATAGAGTAGCTAGGGTGGGGGGCAGGGGACCATGCTCTTAGGCGAATTCCAGGCCAATTGGCACAACTAGCATTTTGATAAGAGAGCTCTCTGCACCTCACATTGGTGAGTGGCATCTGGGGTCTTAAAAGCTGCCAAGCTGCCGTCCGAGGACACAGCAAATGGTCCCAACTCAGCAGGAATGGATGCTCACCAAGGACCAAAATGACATGCGGTAAAGACAACTGGGAAGACAGAGAGACCCCCAAGAGTGGGTACCTACATCGACTTGGGACCAGAAGAACCGGATAGTGCCCGGCCACCATCAGCAATAGCCACGATGGAGCTCACAGAGAGGGGTCTCCCTGGCAACACGAATAAGAAGAGGTGCATCCTGAGATCTCCACTAAAAGACCTCAATTGATGGTCCAGCCATTTTGGGATTCCTTTGAGAGCATGGCCCCCTTCCCTGATGCTGCCCTTTCCTATAAATTATAACAAAGGTCCACTCTTTGGACAGGAATGGATTGGACTTGGCAATGCAGAGTGACCATATGTTGGAAGCACTTTATGGTTCTATACATCTATAGGATATCATCTTGCTGACCTCTGGCTGGAGGAAGGGGAGTGGACGGACAGGAGGGGAAAGGAGGCTGTTGGGAGGATGAGACATGTATGGAGCAGAGAGGAATAGTGTTCAGTCACCGGACAGGGAGAACAGTGGAAGCTGCATATAGGTGGGCATGTAAATTTGTATGTGAATGTACATTTTCACTCAGTTATGTTAAATAAAAATAAAAAAAAATACTTCTGAGAGAGCAGAGTGAGATGGTAGCCTAAACTAACTAAACTAATGCCCTCTGAAAACTAAGGCCTGGAAGGATAATTGAATGGAGATTGCTAGACACCCAGTGAGCCCTAAAACATGTCATAGGGTTGTCAGGTTGGCTACATGCCACTAAATGGGAAACTTCCTCTCTATTGCTGAGTTCTGCTACTGCTCAATGGCCATGCCTGAAGACTGAAGGTACTGGTGTTTTTAATTTTTTGTTGGCCAGTAGGGAGAGGGTGAGTGTGAACCAGCACATATGCTGAGCTACAGTGCTGAAGTGAACAGCGTGTGCCACAGTGGAGAGACAGTGCGTGGAACAGCCACGTTTTGAGAGCCCCATGAAATGCTGAGGGTACCACAGCCTCTCCACTCTCTCTTTTCAGAGCTCTGTCATAGATTCAGCTGTTTTACATGGGGAGGGGTGCTTGATAGGGATGCCATTTTGGTTGGTTGTGAGGTAAGTTACCCAATGAGGAGCTAATTCTCAGGCTGAGAGACAGTGGCAGTCTAGGAGTGCCTTTCCAGCACGAAGGCTGTGTTTAGCACAGTATTGCCTTACAGGTAGGGCCTGGCAGGTGTTGGCAGCAGGGAAGTAGCTCCTCCCTACCTTGTACTACATCACAGCGTCTGGAGATGGCAGAAGAGGTGCCTCTGTTGCCACGCCTGATGGCCTGACTGTCTGAAGGAATAACTGTTGTGCAGGCCAACAGCATCTCTTCCAGCTTTTACTGCCTGTCATGGATTGAATTGTGAACCCCCCCCCCCAAAATATGTGTAGTCATGTGGCTGGGCCAGGATACCCTGTATTCTGTGATCGCCTTCCATTTTGTGATTTTCTTATGTTGTACATTAAAGGATTAGGTTGCCTGTCAATCCCTTCATAGGGTCTCCTTCCTGCTCCACTGTAAAGGGAGTTTCCCTATAGTGTGCCTTGCCTCACCCTTAATCCCTTCATCCTACGAAAGATAAAATGAAAGGGAAACAAGCGAAGAATTGGGAACCTCATACCATATCAGGAGAAGAGGGTATCCTTCACACGTTAGGTTCCTGTGCCGAGATGCTCCCCAGACAAAGACTAATGCAACACCAGACTTTGATGTAGAGCTCACAAGGGGGAAAGCCTTCTCTGGAGCAGACATCCTGAATTTGGACTTGTAGCCTACCGGACTATGTAAGAATAAACTGTCCTTTGTTACACTCTGTGGTATTTCTGTTAGAACAACACTAGCTGACTAAAGCATTGCCCAACATCATACGGTCAGTTGATGACCTCCGTGTGATTCTGTAAGTAGGGCAGTATCTTTGCCAACCAGGAGGTGGAGCCTGCCACCCCAGAGAGTCCACTGGGGTCAGTCACTAGAGTACACAGAGGTCACGGGTGACAAACTTTCTTCTCAAAACTATGCCTCAGCACCAGAGAAACTGAGCAATCTCTAGATGTCCCCAGAACAAAATACTTTAGTCAAGCATTTAAAGAAACAATCATGACTCCAGAAAACTCCCATAATAAAAAATCCAAAAACTTCCCAGATGAAGAAGGTTTCTGAAACTATCAGAATATGAATACAAAAGAAATACATAGACAGCACTCCTACAGATTAAACAAAATATAGTAGAGCGAAATGAAAAATTAAGTAAGCTATTTGAACTGATAAAATGTCAACGTTCTGAAATCTAACTGAACAATAACAAAGTCATGGTATTAGACAACTCACTTCATAGCAAAAAGAACAGAACTGAGGAACTGGAAGCCAAATTTAATAACCTTGAGGACAGAACAACTAACGCCAGCATTTATGAGGCAAAATCAGAGAAAAGATGTAAGAAAAGTGAAGAATCACTAAGAACGTATAGCACTCTATTAAGTGGAATAATCTATGATTAATTGGAGTTCCTGAACAGGGACAGATAGCTGAAAGCACAGAGGGTATTGTTGCTGAGTTGCTGACAGAAAACTTCCCTGAAATTATGAACTCTCTGTCATCTGACTTCTCAACAGTAGCGATGTTGTTGTCATGGAGGCAGTGGGATGACACACTCAAAGCCGTGAAGGAGAAAAACTTCCAACCAAAAATAATACATCCTGAAAATCTGTCTTCTGAACATGAAGATGAAATTAAGACATTTGCAGATAAACAGAAGCTTAGAGACTTTGTAAAAAACAAACCAAAACTACAGAAAGCCCTGGAAGAAGTGCTTTGCTTACAGAAACAAAATCATTAAGTGTATCTTTAAGGAGGCAATGAAGCACATGGTATATAGAAACCTACCAAGCTAAGGAAGGCACAAAATTCAACCAAAGGAGCCAGTGATCATATCATGAAAACTAAGGTAGCACAGCATTAAAAAAAGGGGGGGGTATACTATAGTAGTTGCAGTCCTTCAGGATGGGTGAGGAAGTTAGTAGGATGTGTAGAAGTTAGAACTGGGTTTGAACTTAGACTATTAAGGGGGAACACAAGCGTAGATGCAAAACACATTAACAATACAACACATCAAAATAAGAAATGTAATACAAGGGTCTCAACAAACACAAAATCAACATTGAAAAAAGATGAAAAGTCAACCCATAAAGAAAAATGACTGACAGCAGAATATCAAGAGCAATACAGAAAACATCAGCACAAAAATAAATACATCAAAATGACAGCACTGAACACCTATCTATCAATAATTACAGTGAATGTAAATGGACTGAACGCTCCAATAAAGAGACGAGCGACATCATGGATCAAAACACATGGCCTGTCTGTATGTTGCTTAATGAATACACATCTTAGACTTAAGATAGGAACAAACTGAAAATTAAAGGATGGAATAATATATACCAAGTTGACAATATATGAAGAACAAGTGTGGCAATACTAATCTCACATAAAATAGATTTTAATGTGAGACCCACCACTGTGGAGTATGATGGTCAGTATTTATTGTGGAAAGATTAATACATAAGCAGGACACAACAGTATTATTTATGCATCCAATACTAGAACATCTAAATATATCGAACAAACACTGAACACATTCAAAAATGAGATAAATCACTCCACAATAATAGTTGGAGACTTCAACATTCAACTTTTGGTAATGGACAGATCATTCAGAAAAAGTTCAGTGAAGACACAGAAGATCTTATTGCTGGAATTAACCAATAAGACCTGATTGATATATACACAAATTTTTACCCATGAACAGGTAAGTACACCTTCTTCTCAACACACATGGAACATTTTCCAGATTTGACCATGTGTTAGAACATAAAGCAAATCTCAACAATACCCAAACCATAGAATTACTGCAAAACATCTTCTCAGACCATAGTGCCATAAAAGTTGCAATAGCAGCAGAAAAAGCATAGACAGAAATCAGAACTCAAGGAAACTGAACAACACCTTGCCCAAAATGTCATGGTTTATAGAAGAAATCAAGGAAATAAAGAAATTTATGGATTCAAATGAGAATGAAAACATATCCTATCAGAATCTATGGGATACAGCAAAAACAGTGCTCAGAGGTCAACTTACCTGTATAAATGCACACATTCAGAAGGAAGAAAGAACCCAAGCCAAAGAAGTAACTCTACAGCTTGAACAATTAGAAAGACAGCAACAGAGGAATCCCTCAGGCACCAGAAGTAAACAGATCGTAAAGATTAGAGCGGGACTAAATGAATTAGAAAACAGAAGAAAAACTGAAAAAACTGACAAACTCCAAACCTAGTGTTTTGAAAAGATCAACAAAATTGATAAAACACTGGCTAAACTTACAAAAGAAAAACAGAAGAGGAAACACATAACCCAAACCAGAAACGAGATGAGAGATGTCACAACAGATTAAACAGAAATCAAAAGTGTCATAACAGAAGACTGTAGTCTACTCTGATTTGGAAACCTAGAGGAAGCGAAGCAATTCTTAGATTCATATCAACTACCAAAATTATCACAAGGAGAAGTGAAACAGCATTATAAATCCATCACAACAGAGATTGAAAAACTCATCAAAAAATGCCGAGATGGCTTCAGAATTCTACCAAGCTTTTAGAGATTAATTCCAATACACTGAGACTATTCCATAGAAATAGAATAGAAAAGGGTAGCATGCTCCTAAAGTCATTCTATGAAGCCAGCACAACCCTGATACCAAAGCCAGGGAAATATTCCACAGAAAAGGGAACATTACAGACCGCTATCATTCATGAACCTACATGCAGAAATCTTTAACAAAACACTAGCCAACAGAATTCAACAACATGTCAAAAAAATAATTCATAATGACTCGATTGTATTCATACCAGGGATGCAAAGCAAAGCTGGTTCAACATTAGAAAAAGAATTAATGTGATTAATTGCATAAATAACACAAAAGATAAGTATCATCCAATTGTGTCAATTAGTACAGAAAAGGCATTTGACAAAGTCCAACACCTATTCATGCTAAAGGTCCTCAGAAAAATGGGAATAGAAGGCAAATTAGTCAGTGCAATAAGGAGTATGTATGCAAAGCCAACCACCTGAGTGAACAGACAATGAAAGAATTCCCCTTGAGAATGGGAATGAGTCAAGGATGCCCATCTCACCACTTCTGTTCAACATGGTAGTAGAAGTTCCAGCCTGAGCAATTAGACAAGATAAAAGAAATAAAAGGCATCTGCAAAGGCAAGAAAGAAGTATAAATCTACCTATTTGAAGGTGATGTGATTGTATTTGCAGAGTATCCTAAAGAATCCACAAGTAAACCACTCAAACTAAAAAGAGTTCAGCAAAGTATCAGGATTTAAGATAAACACAAGTAAACCAGTAGGATTGCTTTATACCAACAAAGAGATCATTAAAGAAGAAATCATCAAATCAAGACCATTTACTGAAGCCCCCAAGAAGATAAATTACCTAGAAATAAACCTAACTAGAGAAATAAGAGACCTATACAAAGAGACCTACAAGAAACTAAAGAGAGTTTCGTAAATGGAGAAACCTACCCTGCTCATGGATAGGAAGCCTTAACATTGTGAAATGCCTATTTTACCCAAAGCCATCCACATATACAATGTAATTCTGATACAAATTCCAGTGATTTTTTTAATGAGATGGAGAAATAAATCACCAACTTTGCTTGGAAAGGGAAGAAACCCCAGATAAGCCAAGCACTACTGAAAAAGAAGAAAACAGTGGGAGGCTTCTTGCTACTTGACTTCAGAAGTTTTTACACTGCCACAGTAGTCAAAACAGCCTTGTACTAACATAGACATACAGACTAATGGAATAGAGTTGAGATCCCAGAGATGCCACCATTCTCTTAAAGAACAGTTGAAATTCAACAAAGGCCCTAAGATTTTAAACCAGAGTAAAAAAAAGTCCCTTTAACAAATGATGCTGGCAAAATTGGATTGTGTCTGCCAAAAATGAAACAAGACCCATATCTTGCAACTTACACAAACCCCAACTCAAATTGGATAAAGGACCTAAATATCAAACCTAAAATGATAAAGATCATGCAAGAAAAAATTGGGTCAATAATGGAAGTTTTAACACAGTTTAGACAGACTTCAAAATCTGACAAAACATGATCAACAGAAGAGAAAATAAATGGAAACTACTAAGAATCAAACACTTCTGCTCAAGTAAAGACTTCATCAAAAGAATTAGAAGACTACCTATAGAATGGAAAAAAATACTTGGCAACTATACATTAGAATGAGTCTAAGCTCTGTATCTACAAGGTATTACAAAATATCAACACAAAAGAGTAAATAACCCAATTAAGCACTGGGCAAAGGAGATGGACAGACATTTGACTAAAGAAGACATCCAGGCAGCCAAAAGACCCATGAGGAATTCTTCACTATCATTACCTATTAGAGAAATCCAAATCAAAACTACAGTGAAGCACTATTTCACTGTAACAAGATGAGCCATGATCCATAAAACACAAAACAAATGCTGGAGAGAGGCTGTGGAGATTTTGGAACTCTGCTATACTGTTGGTGACATTGCAAAGTGGTACAACCTCTTTGAAAAGTAATCTAGTACTTCCTTAACAAGCTGGAATTAGATACACCATTTGACCCAGGTATCCCAATGTTCTGGTATTGATGGAATACCAATTGAGATATTTCAACAGATTCAGCACTGGAAATGTTCACTCATCTACACCAAGAAATTTTCAGAGCAGCTACCTGGACAACTGACTGGAAGAGATTCATATTTATGCCCATTCCAAAGAAAGGTGATCCAACTGGGAAATTACCCAACAATGTCATTGATATTACACATAATAAAATTCCACTCAAGATCATTCAAAAGTGACTGCAACAATATATTAACAAGGAACTGCCAGAAATTCAAGCTGAGTTCAGAAGAGGATGTGGAACTAGGGATATCATCACTGATGTCAGATGGATCTTGGCTGAAAGAAAAGAATAATAGAAAGATGTTCACTTGTGTTTCATTGATTACGCAAAAGCATTCAGTTGGGTGGAGCATACTAAACTATGGCTAAAGTTGCAGAGAATGGGAATTCCAGAACACCTAATTATGCTCTTTAGGAATCTATATATATGTATGAAGAGGCAGTCGTGTGAACAGAACAAGGGGACACTGCATTGTTTAAAGTCAGGAAAGGTATGATACACTGTTGCATCCTTTCACCATACATTTGTAATCTGGAAGCTGGATTATATGAAGAAGAACAAAGCATCAGGATTGGGGGATGACTCATTAATAACCTGTGTTATGCAGGCAACACCACCTTACTTGCTGGAAATGAAGAAGATTCGAGGCATTGACTGATGAAGATCAAGGACCACAGCCTTCCGTATGACTGAGCCTTAACATCAGGAAAACAAAAATCCTCACAACTGGAAAAGTCAGCAAAGTTGTTGTGGAGAAAGGATTGAGGTTATCAAGGATTTCATTTTACTTGGGTCTGCTATTAATGCCCTTGGAAGCAGCAGTCAAGAAATCAAAAGACATAATGCACTAGGAAAATCTGCTGCAAAGGACCTCTTCAAAATATTCAAAAGCAAAGCTGTCACCTTGAAGACTAAAACGTGCCTGACCCAAGCTATGGTATTTTCAATCACATCATATGCATGTGAAAGCTGGACTATGAACAAAGAAGACAGAAGAATTCATGTCTTTGAATTGTGGTGTTGGAGAAGAACGTTGAATGTACTATGGACCACCAAAAGAACAAATAGAGCTGTTTTGGAAGAAGTCCAACCAGAGCGCTGCTTGGCAGCAAAGATGGCAAGACAGCATCTTACGTACTTTGGACAGCTTATCAGGAAACACCAATCCCCAGAGAAGGACATTATGCTTGGGAGAGTGAAGGGTCAGTGAAAAAGAGGAAGACCCTCTATGAGATAGATCAGCACAGTGAGTGCAACAATGGCCTTAAGCATAAAAAAATTGTGGACATTTTGCAAAACTGGGCAGTGTTTCATTCTGTTGTTCATAGAGTCACCCTAAGTCAGGTCCAACTCAATAGCACCTAACAACAACACATCCCATTGTTCAGAATATATCCTACAGAATCAAGGGCAGTCACATGAACAGATACATGCACAAGAATGTTTATTGCAAGCACAGTCCACAACAAAGAAGGAATCAACTCAGATGTCCTAAAACAGATGAACAAATTATGCTATATATACTCAGTGGAACGTTATGCAATGATAAAGAACAATGGTGATTTTGGGAAGCACTTCATAACCTGGTTTCAATTGAAAGACATTATTTTGAGTGAAATCAGCCAGTGGCAAACTGACAAACATTGTATGAGACCCCTACTGTAAGAATTTAAAAACAGATTCATGTACAGAAGAAAAAACTCTTTGATGGTTGAAAAGGAAGGGAGTGAGAGAGAAGGGTGGTTACAGACAATTAATAGAAATTCGGTTGGGTGAAAGCAGTGACAGCACACATTAGAGAGACAATCAGTTTAATTGGACTTTCAACATAAACTGAAAACTCTTCTAATCTTAACCCAATATTTGAAGGATAGAGCAACAGGGCTTGGGGTCTGGGGACCATGATCTCAGGGGACATCAAGGCCAATTAACATAACTAGCCTACTGTAAGACAGTTTTCTGCACTTCATATTGGTGAATGGCATCTGGGGTCTTAAAAGCTAGCAAGCTGTCGTCTAGAGGATAGGCAATAGTCCCAACTTGGCCAGCACAAATGATCACCATGGACAACAATAATATAACAAAAAGGGCCCAATAGACAGAAGGGCCCTCACGAACAGGTACTGTACCAACATGTGACCAGAAGAACCAGATGGTGGTCGCCACCACTAGTGACAGCTGTGATGGGGCACGCAATGTCAAGTCCCAGTGGCAGCATGAGAAAAAGAGGAGTACATCTTAAGAACTCCACTATAAGACCACAACAGATGGTCCAAAGACCTAGGAGTTCCTCTCGGAGTGCGACATCTAGACCTGCTGCTGCCCCACATCATAAATCATTATTGAGGTCAACTCTTCAGATAGGAATTGACTGGATTCGGGGACACAAGGTGACCATAAGGTGTGTGCACATTATAATTCTATGCGTCTATAGGATACTGTCCTACTGGCCTCTTACTAGAAGAGAGTGAAGAGGGTGGAGGGGAGAAGAAAAGAGATTGTTAAGAGGATATGACACGTATAGAAAGGAAAGAAAGTGTGTGTTGTCACAGGGTAAGGAAAGCAAAAGGAGCTGCAAATAGGTAGACACACAGATTTACTGGATTTATTGAATTGTATACTTTCACTCAATCATTATTAAAAAAGAAAAAAGAAAAAGAAATAGAATTAGCTATGAAAAAAAGTTCTCACCCAGATGATATCACCAGTGATTTCTACCAAACATTTCAAGAGGAGTTCATTTCACTAGTATTGAAGCTATTCACGACATTGAAAAGAATGGAATATTCCCCAGTTTCTATGAAGCCAGCATAACCCTGATATCAAATCCAGAGAAGGATTCCACAAGAAAAGAAAATTACAGACAAATATCACTCATGAATCTAGATGCAAAAATCTTCAACAAAATCCTAGCTACTAGAATTCAACAGCATATTAAAAAAATAATCAAGTTCAAGTTGGCTCATACCAGGGTTGCAGTGCTGGTTCAACATCAGAAAAACAATTAGTGTGATCAACCACATAGGTAACACAAAGGAGAAGAATAACATGATTTTGTCAATGGATTCAGAAAAGGCATTTGATAGAGCATAACACACATTCATGTTACAAAGTCTTCAGCAAAATAGACAAGAAGGCAAGTTCCTCAACGCAATAAGGGGCACCTATGCAAACCCAACCACCAACAACATCCTGAATGGAGAGACAGTGAAAGAATTCCCCTTGAGAATGAGAACTAGACAAGGATGCCCACTCTCACCACTTCTATTCAACATCATACTAGAGGTTCTGGCCAGAGTGATCAGAAAAGATTAGGAAGTAAACTGCATCTGTATCACTAAAGAAGAAGTGAAAATATCTGTATTTGCAGACAATATGATTGTATATACAGATTGTATATGAATCCATAAATAAAGGACTGGAACTAACAGAATTCAGTACAGAATCAGGTTGTAAGGTAAACATAAATAAATCAGTAGGATTCTTTCACACATCAACAAAGAGATCATCAAAGAGGAAATCATCAAATCCATACCCCAAGAAGATAAAATATCTAGGAAGAAATCTAACCAGAGAAGATAAGAAACCTATACAGAGAAAATTAAAAGACCTTACTGTAAGAAACCAAAAGAGATTTACATAAGTGGAGAAATCTTCCTTGCTCATGAACAGGAAGACTTCACATTGTGAAAAATGTCCATTTTACCCTAAGTGATTTACATACACACTGTAATCCCAACACAAATTCCAGTGTCGTTCTTTAATGAGATGGAGAAGCAAATCACCAACTTTGGTTTGGAAAGGAAGAAACCCCAGATAAATGAAGCTGTACAGAAGAAGAGGAACACAGTGTGAGGCCTCACACTATCCACCCTCAGGAGCTGCTACACTGCTGTGGTAGTCAAAACTGCCTGGCGCTGGTACAAAAACAGACATATAGACCAATGTAACAGAATAGAGAATGCAAAAATATCACCGTCCTCTTATGAACAACTGATATTAGACAAAGGCCCAAAGGTCATAAGCTGGGGTAGAAACAGTCTTTTTAACAAATGGTACGGGCAAAATTGAATATCCATCTGCCAAAAAAAAGAAACAAGATCAAAATGGATCAAAGATCTAAACAGCAACTCTCAAATGATAAAGAGAAAGGAAGAAAAATGTAGGGACAACAATGGAAGTTCTAATACATGGCCTAGACAGAGTACAAAATCTGACCAACAGTGTACAAACAGAAGCAAAAATAGATAAATGGTGACTACTAAAAGTAAAGCACTTCTGCTTATCCAAAGATTTTAGCAGGAGGGTTAACAGACTAGCTACAGAATGGGAAAAAATATTTGGCCACTACATATTGAATCAACATCCGATTTCCATTTCCATATTCTACAGAGTACTGCAAAATATCAAGAAGAAAAAGATGCAACAATAGGCAAAGGAGATAGAGAGACACTTCACCAAAGAAGACATCCAGGCAGCCAAAAGACACGTGAAGAAACGCCCATGATCATTAGCTATCAGAAAAATACAAATCAAAACCATAATGAGACACAATCTAATCCCAGTGAGGTTGGCAATAATCCAAAAATACAAAAATGCTGAAGAGGCTGTGGAGAGACTGGAACTCTCCTACACTGCTGGTGAGAATGCAAAATGGTAACCCTCTTTGGAAAGAAATTTGATGATTTCTTAGAAAGCTGGTAACAGAAACACAGAAATAAAGCTAGTCACATAGCAGATACATGCACATGAATGTTTTATTGCAGCACTGCCCACAATAGCAAAAAGATGAGGTCAGCGTAGGTGCCCATCAACAAGTGAATGGATAAACAAACTACATATACCAGTTGAATACTATGCAGTGATAAAGAAGAATGATGATTTTAGGAAGCACTTCATAACCTAGTGTCAGCTAGAAGATATCATCCTGAATGAAATCAGTCATCTGCAAAAGGACAAGTATTGTATGACACTTCTGCTATAAGAACTTAAAAATGGACTTATGTACAAAAGAAAAGACTGATGGCTGCAAGGGCAGGGAGGGAGGGTTAGGGATGTTCATAGATTAGATAGTCAGCTGGAAGTTTGGTTTGGTGAAGGGAGTAACAACATGCAGTAGAGGGCAGATCAGCATAACTGGACTACACCACAAACTGAAAGTTTTTCTAAACTCTACACAACATTTCAAAGGATAGAGTCTCAGAGATATGGGTTTGGGTGCCATGTTTTCAGAGTACTTCCAGGTCAATTGGTACAACTGTTCTTTTGTAAGAGTCTCCTGCACCCCATACTGATGAGTGGCTTTTGGTGTCTTAAAACCTAGTAAGCTGTTATGTGAGGTACACTAAATGGTCTCAACCCTATCTGAAAGAGATGACGGCTGTAAACATCAAATAAATGAGTTAAAATGAGCACAGGAAACAGACCAACTAATATGAATGGGAGACTGCATCAGCATGAGACCAGAATAACCAGATGGTGCCTGACCACCACCAAAGGCAGCTGTGGTGGAGTACACAATGCAGAATCCCTGATGTAGCACAAGAAAAATAGGTGTGCTATTCAAGAACTCTACTTAAAGACCAGAACTGGTGGCCTGACAGCCTGGATGTTCCCCCTGGGAACATGGCCTCGAAACTTGCTGCTGGACCTGACCTAAAACCACTACTGCAGTCAACTTATCAGACAAGAACAGAATGCACTCAGGGACACAGTGTGAGGATGTGATGTTTGTACTTTACGGTTTTATACATTCATAGTGGGCTGTCCTACTGGTTTCTTTCTAGATGAGGAAGAAAAGGGCAGAGAGGAGAGGACAGGTGTTAAGAAGATACTAGAAGTAAAGATTGGAAAAGAGGACTGTGCTGTTGCAGGGTGAGAGAGCTGATGGAGTTTCAAAGAGATGGGCACCCAAAATTGATTTCAATTGTGTAAGTTCACTTAACTATAATAATAATAATAAAAATTCTAAATGAAGAAGACTTCCTGCAATTATCAGAAGCAGAATACAAAAGGTAAAGGTTTGAACTCTGAAAGACATTCAAAGGAGATTAGGAAATGTGCCACAAAGCATAAGGAAAAATTAAACAGATTGAAAGAAAAAATTGAGCAACAACAATTCTGAATTCATCAGATTAACAATAAAAGCACAGAACTGGACAATTCTAAACAAAGTTAAAGGAACAGAATTAAAGCAATGAAATGTAGAATTTGTGAGATTCAATACAAGGCAACTGACACCAGCATATAAGAGGAAAAAGCTAATAAATAAATTTTTTAAAGTGTAATAATAAGTTTAAAAAAGTGAGAGTTACGTGGGACTTTATTAAGAGGAATATTTTATGAATGATTGGAGTGCCAGAACAGGACTGCAAAACAGAAAATCCAGAGAGAGGTGTTAATGATGCAGTGACAGGAAATTTCTCTGATATGAAAGATGAAAAGATATGTTTAAAGATGTTCATCAAATTCCCCACAAGGTAAATGGCATAAGGAAGGCACCAAGACATAGTGTCATTGAGCTTGTCAAAACTAAAGATAAGGTGAAGCTTATAAAAGAAGCTTGGCTTAAACAAAAAATAACACACAACAGAGAGCTGAGTTCTCTCAGATTACTCAGTGGAAGACAATGGGATCACATACACAAAGCCTTTAAAAAATAATAAAACTTTCAATCAAGGACTGTATATTCTACAAAAGTATCTCTCAAATATGATGATGAAATTAGAACACTAGATAAACAGGAGCTTAGAAATTTTGCAAAAACCAGTTCATAATTCCAAGAAATACTACAAGAAGTTCTTCAGTTAGATAATCGGTAACAAGATGTACACTCAAGGATACAGTGCAGGACAGACCATCTAGCTACCAACATAGGTAAGTGTTATGGATTGAATTGTGTCTCCCCAGAAACATATGTACACTTTTGCTGGTCCAGGATTTCCTGTATCATGTGATTTCCCTCTGTTTCACTCAAGTAGGGCTGCTCTAACAGAAATACCACAGAGTGGATGGCTTTAACAAAGGAATATTTATTCCTATGCAATCGGGTAGGCTATAAGGCCAAATTCAGGATGTCCACTCCAGGGGAAGGCTTTCCCCTTGTCAGCTCTGGAGGAAAGTCTGGTATTGTATCAGTCTTTATAGGGGGCATCCTGGCACAGAAACCTCAGGTCTGAACAGCACGCTCTTCTCCCGGTGCTGCTTTTCTGATAATATAAGGTTCCTAATTCTCAGCTTGCTTCCTTTTCTTTTGTCTCTTACAGGATGAAAGGACTAAGGGAGGCACAAGCCATACTCCAGGGAAACTCCCTTTACAGTGGAGCAGGGAGGAGATCTTATAAAGAAATTTACAGTCTCACCCTAATCTTTTAAAATACAGCATAGGAAAACCACAAAACGGAGGACAGTCACAAGATACTGGGAATCACGGCCCAGCCACATGGCTACACCTATTTGGGGGGGTGGGTAGACACAATTCAATCCATGACACCCTCCATTTTGTGATTTTTCTGATGCTGCGAATCTTAATCTCTTTCTGTGGTTAATGGAGTACATTAAGTTAGAGAGGATTGGGTTGGGATTGTAAATCTCTTCATAAGATCACCTCTGTGCTCCACTGTAAAATTAGTTTCGCTAGAGTATAGCTTGTACTACCCTTTCCATTTTTATTCTATGATAGATGAAAGGAAAAGGAAACAAAGAGATGGAAACCTCACACCATCAAGAAAGCAGCACTGGAAGAAGAGAGCACCCTTTAGACCTGAGATTTCTGTGCCAAAATGCTTCCTGACCAAAGACACAAGGATTTTCAATTGACAGCAAGGGGGAAAGCCTTTCACTGCAGCAGACACTTTGAATTTGGACTTTGTAGACTACCAGCCTGCATAAGAATAAACTTACCTGCATTAAAGCCATCTGTGCTAGAATTTTTCTGTTAGAGTGGTGATAGAACTAAAAGAGTAGGAATCCACAAAAATAAGTCAAAGCTAAAACACTAAAAATAGAGAAACAGAAATCTCAGTATGTAAACAACAACATTATACAAAAGAGCAAAATTAGTGTATTTACAGATCTTTAAGAAGAAGAGGAAGTCAAGGAGATATAAATAAGTTAAAGACTGACTTAACTTTAGACTACTACGGGTAAACATTAATGTAATCACAAAGGAAATTAACAATCCTACACACCAAAAAGAAACAAAATCAAGAAGTCTTAGCAGATACAAAACCAATAGTACAAGAAGGATAAAAATATATATATATATGTATTGTGCCTGACTACCACCAAAGGCAGTTGTGATGAGATACACAATGTAGAGCCCCTGATGCAGCACAAGAAAAAGAGGTTTGCTATTGCAGAACTCTACTTAAAGACCAGAACTGGTGGTCTGACAACCTGGAGGTTCTCCTGGGAACCTGGTCCCTAGACTTGCTGCTGGACTTGACCTAAAACCACAACTGTGGGCAACTTGTCAGACAAGAACAGACTGCATTCGGAAACACAGTAAGAGCATGTGGTGATTGTACTTTATCATTTTATACATTCATAGGTGGCTGTCCTACTGGTTTCTTTCTAGATAGGGAAGGAAAGGGCAGAGAGGAGGAGACAGGTGTTTGCTAAGAAAATACTAGACGTAAAGATTGGAAAGGAGGACTTATAAACAAAAACAACTTAGCACAGGCAATTAAGTGTAACAAAGAAACTGTCAATAACATACAAAAAAAAGGCAAAAAAATGACAGCATTAAATTCACTACTGTCAAAAACTACTTTGATTGTAAATGGGCTAAATACACCAATAAAGTGACACAGTGTAGCAAAATAGATTAAAACAAACAAAAAAAGACATAGCTTGTTTGTATGCACACTTCAGATTTAAAGACAAAAACTTACTGAAACTCAGAGGATGGAAAATTATATAACAAGCTGAGATTATTTACAAAAGAGTGGGAGTGGCAATATTAATTTCAGACAATACAGACTTTAAAGCAAAATTCACCACAATGGACAAAGAAGATCAGTACATGTTGTTTAAATGGTGTATACACAGAAGGACATAACCATGTTAAATATTTATGCACCAAACTACAAAGCTTCTAAATAGATCAATATTAAGAACATTGATCTATTTAGAACATACAAAATCTATATTTAGATATAGAATATCATCAAGAGTGAGCTAGACAGCTCCGCAATAATAGCGGGAGACTTCAACACACTACTTTTGATCATGGGCAGAACATCTAGAAAGAAACTCAGTAAAGACACAGACAATCTAAATGTCACCATCAGTCAACCTTGTAGACACCATCAAGCTTGTAGACACATATGTAACACTTCACACAAAAACAGACAAATGAATACACCTTATTTTCAAGTGCATTGGAATAGACCACATACTACATAGGTCATAAAGCAAGTCTTAACAAAATCTGAAGTACTGAAATATTACAAAGCATCTTCTCAGACCATTAAGTCATAAAAGTTCAAATCAACAGCAGAAAAAGTAAGGGAAAAAAGTCATACATGTACAAAAGGAACAACAACTTGATCAAAAACTCTGGGTTAGTGAGGAAGTCAAGAATGAATAAAGAATTTTACAGACTCAAGTGAGAATGGAATCACATTCTACCAAAATCTATGAGATGCAGCAAAAGCATTGTTCAGAGGTCAGTTTATCTCATTAAATGTGCACATCCAAGAATGAGAAAGTGCTCAAAGAATTAAAACAACAACTCAAATGAATAGAAACAGAGCTACAAAGGAATGCCTCAAGACCAAATAAAACAGACAATAAAAATTAAACCAGAACGAAATGAATTGCTGAATACAAACACAATTGAAAGAAGTGTTAACATGACCAAAAACTGATTTAAAAAAAAAAAATCAGTAAACTATTGGCCAAACTTTCTACAAAAGAAAAACAGGAGACAGCAAATAACTCAAGTAAGAAATGATGTGGGAGACATCATAACAGAAATGACTGAAATTATAAGAATTGTAAGAAAATACTATAAGAAGTACCCTGATAGAGATTTGAAAACCTAGAGGAAATGGACAATTTCTAGAAAAACACTACCTATGCAAATTAACACAAACAAAAGTTTGTGTTAATAAACCTATTACCAAAGAAGAAATTGAAAAAATAATTTTAAAAACTCTGAACCAACAAATGTCCTGGCTCAAAGTATTCCCTTTAACAAGGATGCCCACTATCACCACTCTTATTTAGCACTGTACTGGAAGTTCTAGCCAGAGCAATCAGACAACTTAAAGAAATAAAGGGCATGGAAATTGGTAAGGAAGAAGTCAAAACATCTCTATTAGTAGATGAATTGAGCTTGTACATAGAAAACAGTAGAGAATTCACAAAAAAATTCACACTGAAACTAACAGAAGAGTTCAGCAGATTATCAGGATATGTGATAAACCTAAATAAATTAGTTGGATTACTTTACAACAACAAAGAGACTATCAAAGATGAAATCACCAAATCACTACATTTACAATAGCCCTCAAGAAGATAAAATATATAGGCATAAACTGAAGAAGATGTATAAAAGACCTATACAAAGAAAATTACAACTTTCTACTGCACAGCATCAAAATAGACCTTCTCAAGTGTAGCAAACTATGTTAGTCGTGGATAGGAAGACTTTACATTATAAAATGTCTGTACTTCCCTAAGCCATGGACAGATATAATGTAATTCCAATGCAAATCCCAATGCCATTTTTTAAGGAGATGGAGAAACAAAACACTACATGGAAAGAGAAGAAGCCCTGGATAAGTGAAGGATTACTGAAGAAGAACAAAGCGTGAGATCTCATAATACCTGATTTTAGAATCAATTACACTGCCACTGTGATTGAAACAGCCTGGTACTGGTACAAAAACAGATTCAGAGATTAATGGAATGTAAATGAAAATCCAGATACAATACCATCCACTTATGTATGAGACACTGATATTTGACAAAGGTCTAAAGTCCATGACATGGAGGAAAAAAAGTCTTTCCAACAAATGCTGTTGGCAAAACTGTGTATTCATCCGCAAAAAAATGAAACAATACCCATATCTTAGACCACACAAAACTAACTTAAAATGGATCAAAAACCTATACATGAAGCTAAGGCAATAAAGATTAATGCAGAAAAGAATATGGACAGCATTGGGGGACCTAACAGACAGCATGAACAGACTACAAAATACTACTAACAGTGCACAAACAACAAAAGAGAAAAAGAGTAAAAGGGAATTTTGAGAAATCAGACACTTGATGCTCATACAAAGATTTCACTAAAAGACTAAAAAGACCACCTACAGATTGGAAAAGAGTTTTCGGCAACCCAGAATTTGACTGGCATCTAATTTCCATAATCTAAAAGGTACTGCAAAAACTTCAACAAGAAAAAGACAAATAACCCAATTTAAAAATGTGGAAGGGATATGAATAGACAGTTCACCGAAGAAGACATCCAGGATGCTAACAGATGCATAAGGGAATGCTTATGAATCATTGGACGTTATAGAAATCAAAATCAAAACTTCAGTGAGATACCATCTCACCTCAACAACGCTAGCATTAATCCAAAAACCACAATACAATAACTTTTGGAGAGTTTGTGGAGAGACTGGACCTCCTTTACACTGCTGTGGGAATATAAAATGGTACAGCCACTTTGGAAATCGTTTTGGCCCTTTCTTAAAATTCTAGAAACAGAAATATCATTATTGTTGTTGTTGTTGTTATATGCCATTGAGTCGGTCTGACTCACAGCAACCCTATGAACAACAGAACAAAACACTGCTCAGTCTTGAGCCACGTCGACAATAGTTTTTATGCTTAAAGAAACATCAAAAACCTCTTAATTTTTGGTGTAGTCCAGCAGCATTAATCCCCCTTCTACTGTATGCTGTCACTTCCTTAACTTGATACAATTCTGGTCTTTCTGTCTAATCTACCCACCTCAATTGGAAGTCTCCTTTGTATCCACCAAGGGTTATTTTCTTCAGTGCTTAAAATTTTTCTTGAGTCCTTTTGATTGAGGCCTCATAAAATTGTCCTTTTGTGAAAGAGTAATTTTACTCAGAATAATACATTCCAGATGACTCCATTTTATCACGTTTCCCAAAGTTGTGTTCTTTATTATTGAATTGTATTCCATTGTGTGATACTCTGCTTTGTTTATCCAGTCATCCATTGATGGGAACCTAGGTTAATTGATTTAGTGGACAGTGCTGCAGTAATCACTGGTGTGTATATCTCTACTTGTATGACAGCTCTTAATTCTCTAGGATATTTTGAAAGGTAAAATTGCTGGATCGTATGATATTTCTCAGTTTTGAAGCTAACAATCCAGACTAAAACTGGACAGTATTATAAGATGCAGAGTGATGCTGGTGAACTGTATGCTTCTTGGCTTAAATATACACATGAGCCTGCCAGAGTAATTCCTTTTCAGACCCATGATAGGAAGGTGGACAGGAGGGGACAGGAGTTGGTTAAATGAACATGGGAAGGAGTACAGTGATGTTACAAGGTTGGGAAAACAGTTAGTGTTGCATAGAGGTATGCATATGGGATTTTATACTGAAAATTGACTTTGATTGTAAACTTTCACTTAATGCACAATAAACTAAAAAAAAAAAAAGGCCATGGCCTTTAGTGTGGATTACACCTCAACATAATGGAAACAAAACCCCTGACAACCGGACCAAAAAGTAACATCTTTGGAAACAGAGGAAAGATGGCAATTGTCAAACATTTCATTTTACTTGGATCCTCAATCCATGCCCATGGAAGAAGCAGTTAAGAAATGAAATAACATATTGCACTGGGGAAAATGGTACAAAAGATTTTTGAAATGTTATAAAGCAAAGACTCACTTTAAAGAAGAAGAGGCACCTGATCCCAAGTCTGCTATTTTCAGCTGCATCACACACACAAAAACATTGGACAATGAATAAGAAAGACCAGAGAAACAAGATGCTTTTGAATACTGTGTTAGCAAAGGACACTGAAGATACTGTAGACTGTCAGAACAGTGAAAAAAAAATCTACCTTGGATGAAGTATAGCTGGATATTGTCCATATTTGTGGCATATCATCAATAAGAACTTTTACCTGGACAAAGATGTGTTTGGTAAAAAGAGGATCATCAAATGAGAAGAGGAACCTCAGTCAAATGGACCAACACAGTGGCTGCAACAATCAGCTTAACTGTAGCAGTGGTTGTGAGGCATGCACAAGACTCAACAGTACTTTATTTTGTTGTACCTAGGGTTGCTGTGAGTCAGAACCAACTCAACAGCCCCTAACAAAAAACATCCAAATGAAGCATCTAGAACAGGCAAATACACACATTCAGAAGTTTATTAGTCATAGTCATGAGCTTGAGAAGAGAGGCCATGCATTGTGAAAAGATACTAAGTTTTTATTTGGAGTACTTATCACTTTTAGAAACATATAGCACTGATTGTGGCACAATGTGGTGAGTAAAATTAATGTCGCTTATCTGTACAGTTATAAAATCCCTTCAAATTAACAAACTTTTTGTTGTAATATCACAATATAATTATTTTTTCAGGCTTAACCTTCAGTCTGTTTGTATACCAGGGTGTCCTGATAGTTCTGTGGATTTGATCTTTACTTCAGAGTCATTTATTTATTTCACTGTCACTTGCCATCTAGAAAGCTGAAAAATTTCAAAACTGTTAAGTGCTGGCTCCTTTAGTTTAACCATTCATCTTTCAGCTTATGTCTGTTATCTTGCATATAATTAAAAACAAGATTCAGATAATACTTGGAACATTCAGCCTGGACATTTCATTAGTTAAATTGCTTAATATATTGTATACATTTTATATTTTGTATGTTTTTATCAGAAAGTGATATTGGTAGACTTTCAGCCTTTATAAAACCAGAGTACCTTTTCTTCCAGTTTTCCAGTAACATTTTCCTCATATCTCTTTCACATGTTTGTAAGTCTGCTCAAAGGTCATCAGATACTAACATTGTTTTGCTTTTTTTTCTTTAAACTTTAAGCTTTTTTTATACTCCTCAGGAGTTTTCCAGGGCTTGTTCCAGAGCTATTCTCATTCCATTTCTAGGTATAAAATTACATTATATGTTGGCTAGAACAAATTCATAGACAAAAGTTTAACAGTGGGGAGAGGAAAAATGATTGATCTTTAATACTGCAGAACTATTCAGTTTCTGTTTGGGTGATGAAAACATTTGAAAATAAAGAGTTATGACAGCAAATGTAACTGCCATTGTATTGCACAATTAAAATAGTTAAATGATAAAAAGAGTGTTTTAAAAGTGAGAAGAAAATCTACTTAACTGGGCAGGAGAAAATTTTTTTTACTTTTAAGAGTTCATGATTTGGATTCTACACTAAAAAGGAAGAGTTAAACCAAAGAACATTACTTGCCTCTTAAACAAGTGGAAACAGTAGTCGAGAAATTAAAAGATACGTTGATCTAGGGAAATCTGTTGCAAAGGAACTTTTTAAAGTTTTAAAGAGTACAGATGTCACCCTGAAGTCTAAGATGTACCTAACCCAACTTATGGTATTTTCAGTCTATTCATGTGCATGTAAAAGCTAGACAATTAGTAATGAAGACAGAAGAAGAATGGACATATTTGAATTGTGTCAGAGAAGAATACTGAATATATCTTTGACTGCCAAAACAATGAACAAATCTGTCTTGGAAAAAAATCAGAGTGCTCCTTAGAAACAAGGATGGTGACACTGTGTCTTGCATATTTTGGACTGTTGAGAGGGCTCAATCCTCTTAGCAAGTAAAGCAGAGAAAGTAAAGCAAGAAAGCTGGCACTCAAAAATGTGGATTGACACAGTGGCTGCAACAATGGGCTTAAGCATAAAAGAGATTGTGAGCATGGCACAGGACTGGGAAGTATTTTGTTCTATTGTGCGTAGGGTCTCTGTGACTTGCAAGTGTCTTGATCTTGATGGCACATAACAACAACAACAGCTTGAATATCAGAAGATGTCAGTTGAAGCCTTTCATCAAAACTAAACTCAATAATTTTTTAAAATATATTTTTGGGGATTTAAGAACAATTTTACAATCTATCATTTTGTCATAAAACACCTAGAACTTGCACTACTATTTTATTTTAGCTGTCTCTCCTATCCTATGACAGCATGATTCTCCTTTTGTCTGGAACTTCCCATGACATTTTGACAGAGTTCTGGCCCCTCTCACTTAATTATCTTGGCTCTAGTAAAAAGCCTCTCAGACAAACTCATGTACATGTTTAAAAGTTTATTGTCACCAGCCTCACTGTGTTTTGTGTAGCCTAGGTCAGTCTTTGGGGAGCTGGCCCTGCTGCATGCAGTTCAGGGTTAGAGATTGTGGGGTCCTTGTTACTAGGGGGATCTCCATTCATAAGGACCACCAAGTGTGGTCTTTTGGTAGAGTTCTAGCTCTGCCCTCTACTCCTTCTCCTGCTATTTCCAGAATTCTGCTCAATGTACCGCATCTGGGCTGTGATTTGTGGTGGCCAAGCACCATCTAGTTTTACTGGTCCTGTGCTGAAGCAGACTGTCTCATAAGGCCACTTCCATCTCGCAGGTTCATAACTTCCTCCTGTCCTCTGTGTCTACTGCTTGCCTGTGGCTCAGGTGTATTGGGACAATTTAGTGCTATTCAGATGACATGTGATAACTCTTAAGACCCCAGACATTACTCATTCAGGTAGTATGGGGAGCATTATCCCGAGAGAGAGAGAAAGAAAACTTAGGTACACCAGTTTGTCTGCAAGCTTCTGAGAGCACTGTCACCTGATCTCAGACACTGTTTCTGTGTACTTCAAAGAGGTGGGATACATTAGGAGAATGATTTGGTTTTGGAGTTGAGTAGTTGTGGGGTCCCCACTTCTAGTGCATGCTGTTACATCCTGCACCCAGCCTTAACCCTAACCACTATCTAACTTATAAAAATTCCACTCCTGTCCACCCTTCAAAGACCGACATCTCCTGTGTTTAAATGGTTTGCTGTGTCTGTATAATGGTCTCATACAAAACCTGTCCTTTTCTGTCTATCTAATTTCACTCAGCATAATTTCTTTTGTGTGCTCCCACCTTGACAAGTGTTTCTCTAGGCCATCATATTTTTTTTATCATTGCATAGGATTTCATTGCATGAATACACTGTAGCCTGTTTAATTATTTGTTGGTGGGCATCTAAGTTGCTTCCAACTTTTTTCTTACTGTGAAGAGAGCTACAATAGACAATAGACATTCAGATATCTGTTTGAGTGGCGGCCATTATGTCTGTGCAAATTCCAAGAAGTGGGCTGCTCGACCATATGGTATTTCTATTATTAATTTTCTACCATAGCACCAAATTGATTTCCACAGTGATTGAGCCATTTTATAGTCCCATCAACAGTTTAGAAGAGTTTCAGTCTCTCCACATCTGCTCCAGAACTTATTATTTTGTATTTATTGGATTATCGCCGACTTTGTAGAGCTGAGGTGATATCTCATTGTGGCTTTGATTTGGATTTCTCTGATGGTTAGTGATTGTGAACATTTTCTCGTATATCTGTTGGCAACCTGTATGTCTTCTTTGGTGAAGTGCCTGTTTATGTCTTTTGCCCATTTTTTAATTGGATTATTTCTATTTTGCTCATAGTTTTCATTGTATAGGTCTTTTGCATCTCTGCTTGAAATTATTTCTAGGTGTTTTATCTTTCGGGGGTCTATAGTAATGGTAATGACTTTGAGATTTCTTCTTTGATCATTTCTTTGTTGGTGTAAAGAAATTCCAATGATTTATGTATGCTTATCTTTTACCCTTATACTTTGCTGAAGTCTTCTATTAGATCCAATAGTTTTTTGGTGGATTTTTAGAGTTTTCTGTGCATAACATTATTTTATCTGCAAATACTGATATTTTTACTTCTTTACCAATTTGAATGCTCCTTATTTCCTTATCATGCGTAACTGCTCTGGCTAGGATATCCAGGATGATGTTGAATAGAAGTGGTGACAGTGAGCATCTTTGTCCGATACGTGTTCTTAAGTGGAATGCTTTCATCTTCTCTCCATTAAGTAATGTTAGCTGTTGGTTTAGTGTAAATGGCCTTTATTTGGTTCTGCAATTTCTCTTCTGTTACTATTTTTGAGAGATTTTTTTTTAACATGAATGGATGTTAGACTTCATCAAATGTCTTTTCTGAAACAACTGATAGAATCAGGTGGTTCTTGTCTTTATGCGGTTTATTATAGTAATTGTTTTTTGAATGTTGAATCATCCCTTCATACCTGATATGAATCCTCATTTGTCATGATGAACTTTTTTTGATGCATTGTTGAATACTAGGATTATGCTAAGGACTTTTGTGTCTAAGTTCATCAGTGAGATTGGTCCATAATTTTCCTTTTTTTGTGCTGTCTTTACCTGGTTTTGGTATCAGGGTTATATTATCTCCATAGAAGGAATATGGGAGTATTTCATCTTTTCTAGGCTATGCAATAGCTTTAGAATTATTGGTGCTAACTTTTCCCTGAAGATTTGATAGAATTCTCTGGTGAAGCCATTTGGGCCATGGCTTTTTTTGGATGGAAGTTTTAAAATTACCTTTTCACTCTTTTCTTTCGTTGCCTTATCTCTGTTTTCACTAGTTTAGGTAGGTTGTATTTTTCTAGAAAATTGTCCATTGGTGAGTTCCACGGGTCTGTATTGCCCGCAGCTAATCAGTGCCAATGAAGAATGCTACACAGAAGAAACTGGTGGTGAGGAGGAGAGCTGGTATCTCTAGTGCCCCAGACTCTGATTTGGGCATTATATGGCTCATATTTACTTAGTAAACAGAATAGATGTATGTGTAGGAAAGCAGGCACTGAGTTGAATAAGGTTTTAGGGAGGTTCCTCCCAAGGCAAATGTGTGCCTTCTATCTAATCAGTATAACAAAGGCCACTTCCTCAGGTGAATCCACCAGTAGGCCTGGGCACAGGTACAAAGATTACATTCAGTGGGCCAGAACCATCATTTGTGAGGGTCTAATGTCATGCATTCCAGCTGTTTGTGGCTATTATTCATTCACTCATTCACAGGCTCACAAGCCCCATACCCAGGCCATGATGCTTGTCCTAATCTTGGCCATATTGCTTGTAGTCCATTTTCTCTAGCTTTTCAAATTTATTAGAGTATAACTTTTGGTAGTATTCTGCTGTGATTTTTTAAATTTCCATATGGTCTTTTGTGATATTACCCATCTTATTTCTTACTCAGGTTGTTTTGTCTCCTGTTTTTCTTTTGTCAGTTTGGCCAGTGGCTCATTGATTCTGTCGAACTTTTTAAAAAAACTGAGTTCTGGACTTGTCAGCTCTTTCAGTCATTTTTTTATTTTCTTTTTCATTTATTTCTGCTCTAATTTTAATAATTTGCTTTCTTCTGGAGTCTGATGAGTTCTTCTGCTGGGATCTTTCCAGTTGTTCAAACTGAACAGTTAATTCTTTGATTTGGCTGTTTCTTCTTTTTGGATGCTTGCATTTATTGAGATGAATTGACCTCTGAGCACTATTTTTGCTGTGTCCCGTAGATTTCAGTAGGATATGTCTTCATTCTTGTGTGAGTTTATGAAATTCTTCAACGTGTCTTTGATTTTTCTATTACTCAGTAATTCTTAAGTAAAATGTTATTCAGTTACCATGATTTTTCTTTTATTTACATCTTTTTTTTCTGTTATTGCTTGCTGGTTTTATGGGTTTATGGTCTAAAAAGCAGCTTTGTATTATTTCAGTATTTTGAATATTTTTGAGGATTGCTCTGTGGCCTAATATGTGTTCAGTTCTGGAGGATGTTCCACATACATGGGACAAGAAAATCTACTTGGCTGCTGTGAATAAAGTGTTATGAATACGTCTGTGACGTCAAGTTGGTTGATTGCAGCATTTAGATCTTGTGTGTGTTTACTAAACTTTTTTGAGATGTTCTGTCTTTTACTAAAAGTGATGTATTGAAGTTGACTATTATTGTGGAAGTTTTTTTTTTCAGTTCAAATACTGTTTATCCATTTTGGAACACTGTCACTGGGTGTGTAGATATTTAGTATGGTATGACCTCCTGCTGCATCAAGCTTTTAACTATTACATAGCATTCCTCCTTATCCCATATAGTGAATTTAACTATAAAGTCTGTTTTGGCAGAAATTAGTATTACCACTACTACTCTTTTTGAAATGTTATTAGCCTGATACATTTTGTTCCAGCCTTTCAGTTGTAGTGTGTGTGTCTTTAGTTTAAGGTATGTCTCCTGTGAGCAGCATATAGACAGGTCTCTTTATTTTTTTACTAATCTGCTACTTTCCTCTTTATTGGTGTGTTCAGTCCATTTACATTCAGTGTGATTGTTGATATGAACAATGTAGTGCTGTCATTTTGATGCCTTTGGGGGTGTTGTGGACAGTTCCTCTGTTATGTTCACTTTTCTGTTCTGAGCCTTTTTCTTTAGGTGTTTTCTTTTCACGGTTTTCACTTTTTTTGTTTCTTGAAATTACTGTGATTTTGCTTGTTTTTTAGTTTGTCTGTCATTTTGGTATGTAGAATTGTAAGTTTCTTCTGTGGTTAGTCTCTTAGTCCCTTTATTAATATAAAGCTAATCCAAGCTTCATTGTGTCTGTGTCTCTTTGACTTCCTCTACATCTGAAAGATCTGCATGTGTATTTTTTTAATTCTTTGCATATAATGTTATTGTTGACTAAATCCCAGTATCTCTGAATTTCTGTATTTTTGTGACCTCATTTTGGCTATTGATTTTGTATGTCCCTTCTAGATGGTACCTAGATGTTCTGCTGAGCACTGGATGTTTAAGTATATACCTGATGTTATTGATTCCCTAACTGAAGAACTTCCTTTAATGTTTCTTGTAATTTTGGTTTGCTCTTTGCAAACTCTCTAAACTTCTATTTATCTGTCTAAGTCATAATTTCATCTGTATATTAGAGAGACAATTTTGCAGGATATGTAATTCTCAGTTTACAGGTTTTATCCTTCACGGCTTTATATATTTCCTCCCCTTGTTTTCTGGCCAGCATGGTTTCAACTGAGTAGTCTGAGCTTAATCTTAATAATTTTCTTTTGTAGGTTATTTTTTGTTTAAGAGTGCCCTTTGTAGTCTCCTTGTCTGTAATTGTACTGAGCTTGATTATAATATGCCTTGGTGTATTTATTTTGGCATCTGTCTTGAGTGGAGTTTGACAAGTGTCCTGAATAGAGATCTTCTCATCTTTCATGAAGTCAGGGAAGCTTTCTGTCAGCAGGCCTTCAACAGTTCTCCCTGTATGTTCAGTTATCCTACTATGTTCCGGTAATCCAGTCTGTCATATATTATTCCCCTTAATAGAGCCATGTATCATTCTTAGCAATTCTTCATTCTTATTGAATCTTTTATCTGACTTTGCCTCGTATATCCTGGTGTAATTTGTGTTCAACTGAATTCTGCACTCCACATCTTTGATGCTGCTCCTTTTGCTTTGTATTGAGTTATCAATGTTGGTTATTTTATTGTTAAGTAATGAATTTTGGATAGTTGTTGGTCAAGCATTTGCTGTAGCTTATTTAATTTTTCAGTGTGCTGTGCTGCATTTTGCTTGATCTCTTTCCTGATATCTTACACAGCTCTGCAAATCAATCTTGTGTATTCTGTCTCTGATTATTGGAGGAAGACTTTTGCTTCTGGGAAATCCACTGATACTGTTTTCAGAAGCCACAGTAGTCTGCTTCTTTAGATGTTAGAAATTGACTGTTGTCTCTGAGCTGTCAGAAAGTTAGTGTTGTTTTGTTTGTTTGTCATGGTTTTAGTTGTGTCTATGAATATCCAGGACTCTTGTGCTGGGTTGATTTTTGGAGACTTTAATAGTTCAGTTGACCTGTCTGGCATCTCTCATTTGTGGCTGAGCCATTGTTTCTCCATGTAGTCTATTGACTTACTGCTCCGCTCCTTGATCTTAGTGTCCCACACTGTGCTGCCATTGGAGAAATCAATTTAACTTTTGTGAAGTGTTTGATACTGAGCATCGGGTGAAATACTTACTGGTGTGAGTACACATTGTTTTTCAAGATGGGTAGAGACTTTACTCTGTCAGACTGAGACAGCTGGAGACAGTAGTACAGCAGGTATCAGGTGCATTAAGAATAAAGTGAAAACTCACCCAACATGGAGATTTCAATTTAGTAAAAAAGGTGAAAAAATAAATCAGATTATAAAACGTCGTCTTAATAAATTGTGTCAAGAGATGGGACTATTCTAGATAGATGTTCTACACTGGCTCGCCTTTGAGTCTGTATTGTACTTCAGAAAAAAATTAAGATTAGCCCTTTAATCTACTTTGTTAGAAGCCATATAACTCTTCCCACCCTCTTAGTTACATTGGGCAATATAGCTTTGCCAGAAGTTTCCTCATAAAACAACTGTGTATTCTTTCCAGCCAAGAAATCAGGTACTTGTCTAGACACAGAAGAACCTTGCTTAGTAGAAATGAACTCGACCAACCCCTGCAAGGTGACATTGTGAGATCAACATTCACTGCTCCAACCACGAATTGGAAGCTGGCTGGTCTTCACATGGCCAAGGCCTGAGGATGTCCATCATGAAACTTATCTTAATTGGACTTCAGACCTTGAAAAGAAAGGTGGAAGACAGGAGGAAGAATGTGACCTGGCTACTCACACTATTAAGGTGGGACAAAAAATAGCAACCACATTACTGTTTTACAGTTTTTATGAATATAAAGAAACAGACAAAGGGACTTGCTTCCATAATCAGACTCAATACTCTATATGTGATCTTGGGAAAAATAAGGGCCCATACATACACTACAACCCCACTGAACCCCCTACATCTGTACTATTTGAGATAAGGATTAAAAAGAATGGCCCTCAGCCAAGTGGGGGCCTGTAGTAGCCCACACTGAAGTGAAAGGGAGCCCCAGCCCTGTAACATTAAAATTTGATACCTGTGCTGTCGTAAGTCATTCCTGGGGCACAGGTTGCTGTGGTTCCCTCAGCTGAGAAAGGAGTCACATGAAAGGAGATAAGTACATATGCTAACATGTACATGGTCATGTACATCGTAGGCCACTTGGAAAGGTGATAATTCAGGGAAAGTACCTCCGGAAAGGAATAACACCGACAAACTGCAGAGCTAATCAATGCAACTCACTAGAGCTAGTTAACCACTGATCCAATGGAAACCCAATGGAAACCGGGGCAAAGGTGACAATGGGGATAAATACTCCTGGATTCATTCCCCAAATCCCCATTATTATCAAGGGCAGGTTCAAAACTATCCCACAAAAGCTTTCCAAGTATTTCAGTCCTTCTGTGAAGAGCCCTCACGAAATGCCAGAAAATTGATCTTGGGGCTAGCAGAAGGAATAACTCAGTCTCTAAATGTTACATCATGTTATGTATGTGGAGGAACCCTTATGGGAGATCAGTGGCAATGGGAAGCAAAAGAGTTGATGTCCTATGAAATTATTGATGTGAGAGACCAAAAAGAATCCCCTTGCAGTGAAGCCTCTGGGTCCCAGCATCCTCCAAGGTAGGTCAGTACTGCTAGCCAGATGGAAAAAGAACTTCATCTCATTTGCTGGAGAAATGACTTACCAGGGACAAAAGACCTTTAATGTATCAACTGGAAAAAGTGAGTGGTGGGAAAAATTAGGACTGAACAAAACCCCCTTGACAGATTTGCCTACCTAAAGGAAGGTTGAGTGGACTTAAGGAGTCCAAGAGATTGGACAGCCCCTGCTTGACTATATTGAATATGTAGGAATAACGCATATGCCCATCTCCCAAATGACTGGACCAGAAGCTGTATAACAGGTATCACCAGGCCCTCTTTCTTCTTGTGGCCTCTTAAAACTGGAAAACTGCTTGGCTATCTGATTTCCATCACCTGACTCATCAGAGAAGGTAAATTAATATAAGAGACTGGAAAGATAACAAGCGGCCCTTTGAGAAAATAATTTCAGTATTATAGACCTGTCACATGAGCTCGAGATGGATCTTAGGGATAGTGAATTCCAATTTACATGCTGAATTGCATAATTAGGCTGAAAGCAGTGCTCAACATCATAACCAATGAAAAGGACAGAGCTCTGATACTCCTAGCACATCAGCGGACCCAAATCTGAAATGATATTTACCAGAATAGACTGAGTTTGGACTACTTACTAGCCCAAGAAGGAGGAGTGTGTGGAAAATTCAATTTGACCAGCTGCTGTCTGCAGATTTGTGACCACGGACAAATTCATGAAAGACAGAGTGAAAAAGATCCAGACGTCAGCTCATGTCCTGGTACAAACATGGAATGGATGGAGTCCACTATGGAAAGGTTAGTTCTCAACCTTTGGCAGATTCAAAACCCTGGTAAGGAGAGGGCTAGCCATCATCAGACTGTGTTTAATGATTCCTTGCAGTCTCTCATTAGCAGTAAAGACTATATGCTCTATGATTGAGACAATTGTTAATAAGAAGGCAGCCTCACGTATGTTTTATGTGAGACACTACTATCCCTACAAGAACAGGCAGATGAAGAGACCCCAAATTAAAATATATATATGGGATCTCAAAGGGGGAAATGAGAGAAAAGTCTGCAAAGCTCTATCTGAAATACCAGAAGCCTTGCTAGGCTCTGACAAACAACTTCCCACAAACATTTCCTGTGATAGGCTCAGCTCCTAAGAGAAGAGGAACCCCCTTTCCTGCAGTTTGAGACTAACGTTTATCTCCGCTTCTGAAAGTTTGTTAATGTCAATAAGATGATACAAAAACGAATAAACTTGCTAATGTCAATGAGGAAAATGTATGGAAATTCCTTCGCCTGCTTCTGTGCAAAACTTGTAAAAGAAAAGTGATAAAGAAGATTGGGGTTTAGGATACTGTCTACTATAGCTCCACCAGCTGGAGCTCTTCCTCTAACAATCATTGGTGTTTAACTGATTTCTGCTCTCTGAGCCTATTTGTCTTTTCTTGCAAAAATATGACCACAACTCTGAAGGCCGTTTCAGAAAAAGAGTTCCAAAATTCCCTTGATGGGTGGACTAATCACTGGCATTGATGCTTAACTTCCCAAGGGAAGTAGTGCTTCAAAGAAGAACACAGTGATGTTCAGCAATGAGGTTTGCAGCACTTTTTTCTAAAATGAGTTCACAAATTTAATTGTCACGTGTTGTAACAACTATTCTTTTGTCTTGACTGTTACTGTCCAGCTTTTGCACGCGTATGATGTGATTGAAAAGAGCTTTGCTTGAGTCATGCCTGTGTTAGTCATCACAATGAAATCTTTGCTTTTTAATACTTTAAAGAGGACTTTTGCAGGACGTTTGCTGTATGGAACATATCTTTTGATTTTGTAACTGCTGCTTTTATAGGCATTGATTGTTGGCCCATGTAGAGTTACACTCTTGACCACTTCAATTTTTCTGTCCCTTTATCATAACACTATTTATATTTTTTCTTCTTTATATCCTAATGTCCAGTTGTAAATATTTTTGTTTTATTTATGTCCAGGTATAATTCATAGTGACAGCTGTAATCTTTAATGTTCACCTAAAGTGCTTCAAGTCATCCTCATTGTCAGACAACATGGTAGTATAACATGCATACTGCAGGTTATTAGTGAGTTTTCCTACCATCTTTTTTTTCATTTTTACAAAAATTATTTTGTTGTTGAGAATACTCATAGCAAATCACACATTAATTCAACAGTTTCAGTGTGACCTCGATTATGTTCTTCCAGTCATGTAGCCATTCTCGCACTCGTTTTCTGAATTGAGTGTCTCTTGTAACATAGATCCACCACTTCTTAAAGCTCCTATCTTATATTTCCGGTTGCTTTTATTTGTATGATCCTACTTACATAATTCTTCAAAGAGCATAAGGCTCAAGACTAACTTTGTTTTAGTAGTTAAGCAATCATTTGCTTCTATGAAGACTTTAACAGATGTTTTTAGTTTAAGGTTTAAAGGTTATCTTAGGGCAATTATTTCAGGAATCCATCCATACTTCATAGCTCCAGGAATTCTGGAGTCTATGAGAATCTAAAATTTCTGTTTCACATTTTCTCTATTTGTATCAGAATTCTTCTACAGAATTTTTTTTTTTTTTAATCAAAATGCTTAGTAATGGTAACGAGGCACCATCTAGCTCCTCTGGTTTCATAGCAGTGGAGGCAGTTAGCTACACAAATTCCACATCATTCTCCTATTCATCATGATCCTTCTTTCATTCTTGCTATAAGCAAATATAGATCAGTTATACCTTGGATGGCCACTTGCTAACTTTTAAGACCTAAGGCACTACATGGAAAAGTAGATTAAACAGAATCATTACACAAGCTGCTAGGCTAACTGGAATATCTCCTGAAAGCATGACCTTAAACTTCCAGGTCAAGGAATCAAATTTCATGAGGCATTTGGTTTTACATAAGTAGCCCTAGCAGTCTTTTTTTTTTTTTTTTTTTTTTTGGTCATTGTAGCCACCAATAAACACTGTTGTCTATATATTTTTTCTTCTTTAAATATAATTATGATCACACTACTCAGCGGAAATCATGCTTGAAAGAAAGCACAGGGATAACATATACAAAGCCTTATTTTGAAAACAAAAAAAGGCAGCCATGAGTTATATATCCAGCAAAACTGTCTTTCAAATTTGATGATGAAATTATGACATCTCCAGGTAAATGGAAAGCAAATGAAGAAATTTGAGAAAATCAAACCAACAGACAGGAAATAATAAAGGGATTTCTTTGGTTAGAAAATCAGTCACAACAGATAACAAACTAAAACTGCAGTTAAGAACAGAGCAACCAGATATCATGGCTGATAAGGAAATCATGAAAATAAAGTTAAAACACTGAAAACAGACATCATTGTGTAAAAGCTGAAAATGTTATAACAATAAAAGGAGCCAAAAATAGATACACATCTTTCCTATGAAGAGTTAATCAAGGCAACATGAAAAAATAAAAATTGGTTTAATAGAAAAAATAGGGGTAAATGTTAAGGTAACCACAAGGAAAACTAACAATCCCACACACCAAAATAAAAAACAAGAAAAATCCTAAAGACTTAGCAAACACAAAACAAAACAACAAAAAAGGAAAAAGTGTGAAAAGAAAAATAACAGCACACAAAGTTAAACAAGGTAAGTGTCAACAACACAAAAAAGCATCAAAATATCAGCACTAAACTCATGCCTGTCAATATTTGTAAAGAATGTAAATGCATTACACGCACTTATAAAAGGATAGAGAGAGGCAGAATGAATTCGAAAGCACACTCTGTGTATTGCTAATGAAGCATATACAATAAAGACATAAACTAAAACCTGAAGAATGGAAAATGTATATCAAGCAAACAACATTCAAGACAAGGAGCAGTAGTGGCAATATTAATTTCTGACAAAATAGACTAAAGTAAAATCCACTTCAGTTGATAAGAAATACTATGTCATGATGAACTGGTCAATATAGTAAGATGACATAACCATATTAAATATTTACACACCTATGACAGAGTTCCTAAATACATAAAACGTACTTCACAGAGTTGAAAAGAGAAAGAGTATCACAGTTACAATAGAAAAATACAACACATCACTTTAATGAGCAGTGGAACATATAGAAAGCTCAGTAAAGACAGAAGATCTAAATGCTGACTCAAACAACTTGACCTCCAAGTTGTATACAGAATACTCCACCAAACAGCAGCTGAGTGTATTTTATTTTCTAATGCACATGGAACATTTTCCAGAATAGATGATGTATTAGGCCATGAAGAGAATCTTAACAGAATCTGAAGCATAGAAATACTACAAAGCAACTTTTTCTAACCATAAAGCCATAAAAGTAGAAATCAGCCAAAAACTGAGGGGAAAAATTCATATATTTGGAAACCAAACATCACTTTGCTCAAAAACTATTAGGTTATAGAAAAACTAAAGAATGAATAAAGAAATTCACAGAATCAAATGAGAATGAAAACACATCCTACTCTGGCTGGCACACAGCAAAAGTTATCCTAGAGATCAATTTGTGCCAATCAATGCACACATCTGAAAACAGGAAAGGGCCCAAGCCAAAGCATTAACACTACAATTTCAACAGAAGCAAATAATAAAAAACAGAGCAGAATGAAAGAAACAGAAAAGAGAAAAACACTTGAAAAAGTCAAGACTCAAAACTGGTTCTTTGAAAGGATCAACAAAATTGGTATATCAGTGGCAAAACAGATGAAAGAAAAACAGGAGAAGGAGACAAGAGCCCAATTAAACAATGAAAAGGATGAAACGACAACAGACCTAGCTGGATTAAAAATGAGATGCTCAGGAAAAATGTACAATAATCAGTTTGAAAAACTAAAGGAAATAGCAAATTTCAAAAACAATCTCCCTATCTAACACAAATCAGAGGTACAAAAACTGCATAAACCTATAACTAAAGTGGAGATTGAAAACATAATTTAAAAATTGCTAACAACAGCAAAAATCTTTGGCCCATATGTCTTCACTAGTGAATTCTACCAAAGAAGAGTTAAACTATTACTGAATGTATTCCAGAGAAAATGACACAATGCTTTCAAACTCATTCTATGTAGCCAGTATAATCTTGATATCAAAACCAAATAAAGGTACCATAAGGAAAGAAAATTACAAACAAATACCCCTCATGAACTTAATTGCTAATCTTCAATGAATCTTTAGCCAACAGAACTCAACAACATAGGAAAACAGTGATTTAGCACATACCAATAAAGAATAACGATGATTCTATGAACTGTTTCATTAAGTGAAATAATTTAAGAGACATTATTCTGAATAAAATCATCCAGTTTGAAAAGGACATAAAACAAAAGGAAAGAACCACATGATTTTATCAAATGGTGTATAAAAGGCATTTCAAAAGCCCAACAGCTATTCTTCATAAAAACTCAATGAAATACAAATAGAAGGGAAACTCTTCAGAATACTAAAGGCATTTATCCAAAGCCAACAGCCATGAACACTGATGGTATAGAAGTTAAGTACTATAGCTGCTATCCAAAAGTCCAGCCATTCAAATCCACCAGATGTTCCTTGGAAATTCTATGGACAGCTCTTACTCTGTCCTATAGGATTGCTATGAGTCAGAATTGACTTGACAGCAGTGTTTTTTTTTTTTCTTTTTGGTAACAGATAACATGATTCTATTTGCAGAGAGTCTGAATGCTTTCCTCTTGAGAATGGGAAGCAGACGAGGATGCTCTTTGTGAATTCTTTATTCAGTATTGTGCTGGAGATGCTAGATAGTGCATTTAGGTTAGCAAAATAAATCATGGCCATCTAAATTGGTAAAGAAGGGGTAAAAGTATCTCTATTTGCAGATTATATGATCTTATACACAGAAACCCCTAAAGAATCCAGGAAATAAAAGGAAGAAAGAAAACACACTAGTGGAACCAATAGAAGACTTCAGTGAAGAATCAGGATACAAAAAAATATGCATCAATTGGTTGGATTCCAAAAGAAAATATCAAAGAGGAAATCACCAAATAAATAACATTTACAGTACATTCCAAGAAGACAAAATATTTAGGAATAAATCCAAAAATAGACATAAAAGATCTATACAGAGAAAACTACAAGATACTATTGCAAGAAAAGAAGAGACCTACATAGGCGGAGAAACCTACTTCACTCATGGACAGAAGTACTTAACATTATGAAAATGTCTGTTGTAAACAAAATGATCCATAGCTACAAAACCATCCCAATCCAAATTCCAATGGCATTTTTTTATTGAGATGGAAAAACAAAACACAAACTTTATATGGAAAGGGAAGAAGCCCCCAGACAAGTGCAATATTACTGAAGAAGAAACATGTGTTTGAGGCCTCATACTTCCTGACTTTAGGTCTTATTATATTGTCCTGAGGACTGAAACAGCCTGGTACAGATGCAACAACAGACTTACAGACTGGTGGAACAGAACTGAGAATCCATATGTAAAATCATCCACCTGTAAGTAGCTGGCATTTGATAAAAGTCTCAAGTCCATGAGCTGGAGGAAAGACAGGCTCTTTAACCAGTGATGTTGGAGCGATATGCTATCTACATGCAAACAAACAAACAAAAACAAAAGCATGTTGTGAACAAAAATTAACTCAAAATGTTTCAAAGACCTGAATATAAAATCTTAAAAGATAAAGATAATTCAAGGAAAATCGAAAAATCTGCTGGAAGACCTAATACACGGCACAAACATGCAAAACATTGCTAACAATACATAAACACCAGAAGAGAAAATAAATGACTTGGAACTCCAAAAAATCAAATACTAATGCTGATCTAAGTAAAAAGAAATCTACAGACTGGGAAAAAAACCTGAGAACAACAAATCTGATCAGCATCTAATTTGTAAAATCTACGACGCACTGCAAAACCTCAACAATAAAGGGAAATTGGTGACAACTGGGTGAAATTGGTGACAATACACATTAGTAAGAAGATCAATATTAATGGGACTTCAACACAACTTGCGTACTCCTCCCATCTTAACCCAATATTGTAAACACAGAGTATGTACACTTTCATTTTTTATTTAACTAAAAAAAAGAAAAAAAGACACACAACCCAACTGAAAAATGGGCAAAGGAAGTGAACAGGCAATTCACCAAAGACATCACTTCAGCACTAACAGATACTTCAGGAAATCCTCATAATTATTAGCCATCAGGGAAGTGCAAATCAAAACTATACTGTGATGCCACCATATTATTTATGCAAAATAATAAATGTTAAGGTGACTGTAGAGACACTGGATCACTTACACAGTGTTGGCTGGAATGTAAAATGTTAAAATCACTTTGGAAATCAATTTGTCACTTACTTAAAAGCTAGAAATAGAAGTAATGTATGATTTAGTAATCATATGCTTTGGAATATATCCTAGAGAAATAAGAGCTGTCATACTAATAGCTATGTGCATACCAATCACGGTTCATTGCAACTCTATTCACCACAGTAAAAAGATGGAAACAACCTAGGTACCCATCAGTGGCTAAACAGGTAAACAAATTATGGTATACTCACACAACAGATCATGACATACTAATTAAAAACAATGATGACTCTGTGAACTGTTTCATAACATGGAGGAATCTGCAAGGCATTATGCTGAATGAAATCAGTCAGTTTGAAAAGGACAAATATTGTATGAAACAACCATTACAAGATCTCAAGAAAACATTTATGCCAGGAGAAAATAGTCCTCGAAACACTATCACGTGTACTGGAATTCCCATCCTCCACAACATTACCCATAATTTGTTACTGTCCACACAGTCAAATGCCATGGCATAGCCAATTAAACAGGCTTTCAGCCAAGGTTCATCTGACATCAGCAGTGATATCCTTGTTACCACATCCTGTATGAAATCCAGCTTGAATTTCTGGCAGTTCTCTGTCAACATGCTGTTGCAGATACTTTTGATCTCTAGTAAAACTTTGCTTGCATTTGACATTAGTGAAATTTTTCAGCAATTTCCACATTCATTTGGATCACCTTTCTTGGGAAGGGGCATAAATATGTACCTCTTGTAGTCAATTGTCTAGGTAGCTGCCCTCCAAATTTTTTGGTGTAGGTAAGTGAGCACTTCTAGTGATGCATCTAGTTGCTGAAATATCTCAGTTGATATTTCATCAATACCTAAAGCCTTGTTTTTTGCCAGTGCCTTCAGTGCAGCTTCAACTTCTTCCATCAGCACCACCAATTCCCTATCACATGCCAGCTGTTGAAATGGCTGAATATCAGTTACTTCTTTCCAGTGTAATGTATTTCTCCCATCTTCTTTTGATGCTTCCTGAATTGTTTAATATTTTCCCGATAGAGTCCTTGGCTATTGCATCTTGATACTTGATATTTTTTCTCAGTTCTTTCAGCTTGTGAAAAACCAAGTGTGTTCTTATCTTTTGGTTTTTTTATATCCAGCTCTTTGCACATGACATTATAATATTTTATTGTGTCTTCTCAAGCTGCACTTTGAAATACTATGTTTACTTATTTTACTTTATCTGTCCCTCATTTTGTTTTACATGCTCAGCAAGTTTTAGAGTCTCTTCTTTCTTCCCTGTCTTTGTAATGATCTCTTGCTTTCTTCATGGAGGATATCTTTGATGTCATTCCACAGTTCTTCTGGTCATTAGTCATTAGTGTTCAGCACATCTGTTTCTGAGATGGTCTTTACACACCCAGGATTATACCTAGGTTCTCATGGGCTTGTTCTAATTTTCTTGTTTTAGTTTGAAGTTTCATAGGAGCAGTTGATAGTCTGTGCTGCCATTAATACCTGGTCTTATTTCAACTGCCGATATTGAGCTTTTTCAACATCTTTTCACATAGATGTAGTTGACTTGATTTCTATGTATTCCACATGGGAAAGCTTAACTGGTGAGGTAGTGAAGAAGTTGTTGGTCTTGGAAAATTCTATCACATGATCTCCAGCATTATTGCTATCACAAAAACCATACTTCCCAGCTACCAAGCCTTCTTCTTGGTTTCCAAGTTTTACATTCCAATTACCAGTAATTGTCAATGCATCCTCATCGCATACTTGAGCAATTTCAGATTGCAGAAGCTTATAAAAATCTCCACTTCATTTTTGGCCTTAGTGATTGATGCATGAATTTGAATAATGGTAATGTTAACTGGCCTTCTTTGTGTGTATATTGATATTATCCTGACACTGACAGCACTGTACTTCAGGACAGATCTTGAAATGTTCTTTTTGGTAATGAACCTGATCACCATAGGTGACCCTGCTGATATCTATCTGAATACTGGTGGCACAGTTTCTGGCATCACAGCAACATTCAAGCTCCACAATATAACAAACTGTCAGACAAATGTGGTAAAGAAGGAATAGTAGTTAGAAAATAGGACCTTGATTGTAGAAACAGTGCTAGAAGTAATATGATTGGATTTTGCAAATAATCTTTTTCAACAATAAAAATTATGACATACAGAGGAGCTCTGGTAGTGCAATGGTTAAGAGTCCAGCTAATAACCAAAAGCTCAGCACTTCAAATCCACAAGGGTTATGAAAACCTCATGGACTAGGGAGTACTACTCTGTTCTACAGTATCACTATGAATTGTGATCAATTTGACGGCAACGGGCTTGGTTGTTTGGTTTACACACATAGAGTTTGCCAGAGGGAAACAGACCACATCTATGGAAATAGACAATGGAAAATCTAATTATTGTAAGTCAGACTGAGGATGAGAAACTCTGCATAACAGACCATCAATTGCTGTATAGAAGTTCAAGTTGAAGCTGAAAAAAAATACAAATTCACAAGAGCCAAAGTGCAGTCCTGATTATATCTCATCTGAATTTAGAGATCATGTCAAGAACAGGATTGACAAATTGAACATCAATTGCTAAGACCAGAAAAGCTGTAGGATGACATCAGGGACATCAAGCATTACAAATGCAGGCCATCATTACAATGACAAGTAAAAATGAAAAGAACAAAATAGATGTCAGAAATCCCTGAAACTCGCTCTTGCACACACAGTAGCTGAAGCAAAATGAAGAAATTGTCACGTAAAAGATCTAAATAGAAGATTCTAAAGGTAGGGTCTAGAAGGCAAAGTAAAATATTGCAATGCCTTGAGCAAAGTCCAGGAGTTAGAAAACTCAAGAGGAAAGAACATGTTCGGCATTTATCGAACTGAAAGAATCAAAATAAAAATTCAAGCCTCAGGTTTCAATACTGATTCTGTAGGAAAAAAGTAAACAACAAAGCATAAAAATAAGATGGAAGGTGTATACAGAGTCATTACAGCTAAAAGAATAGATTGAAATTCAGCCATTCTAGGAGGCAACATACGCTCAAGAACTCAGAGTAATAGAAGAAGAAGTGTAAGCCATACTGAAGACACTGCTAAACAACAAAAAAAGAAAGCCTCCAAGAACTGACATAATACTAACTGAGATGTTTCAACAAATGGATGCAGTGCTGGAAGTATTCGTTTTGTCTACGCCAAGAAGTTTGGAAGGCAGTCACCTTGCCACCCAAAAGAAAGTGATTCACACTTGTGCCCATCCCAAAGAAAACTGAAGCAACAGAATGCAGACCTTATTGAACGTAATCGGTAGAGTCATATGCAAGTAAAATTTTTCTAAAAATTGTGCAGATGTAGTTACATCAGTACAACAATAGAGAACTATTAGAACTTCAAACTAGATTCAGTAGAGGGCATAGAATGATGGACTACTATTGCTGATGTCAGACTGATCTTGGCTGGCTGAAGGTAGATTATACCAAAGATGTTTTTCTGCATATTGTTGACTCTGCAAGGGAATTCAGCTGTGTGGATCATAACACATTATGGATAACAGTGTGAAGAAAGGCAATTCCATAACACTGTCTTCATGAGGAAACTGTACCTAGACCAAGAGATAGTTGTTTGAATAAAACAAGGAAGTACTATGTAGTTTAAAATCAAGACAGATGTGCTTTAGGGATGCATTGTTTCACCAGGCTTATTCAATCTGTGTGGTGAGCGAATGTTCAGACAAGCTGGACTGTATGAAGAAGTACTTGGTGTCAGGTTTAGAGCAAGACTCATTAACAATCCACGACATGCACATGACACAGCACTGAGTGCTGAAAGTAAGGAGGACTTGAAGAAGTTACTAATGATGATCAAAGACGACAACCTTAGGTATGGATTACACCTGAACATAAGATGAAAACCAAAAAACCAACCCTCACAACTGGACCAATAAGCAACATCATGATAAATGAAGAAAATTTTGAAGTCATTAAGAATTTCATTTTCCTTGCATCTACAATCAATGCCATGGAAGCACCAGTGAATAAATCAAGTGACACATTGTACTGGGCAAATCTGTGGCACAAGATATCTTTAAAGTGTTAAATGCAAAGACATCACTTTAAGATTTAAGGTGAACCTGATGCAAGCTATAGTGTTTTTAATCATCTTACATGTATACGAAGAATGGAGAGTGAATAAGGAACAGTGGAAAAGAATTGATGTGTTTGAATCATAGTGTTGGTGAAGAATACTGAATGTACCAGGAACATACAAATCTGACTTGGAAGAAGCACAACCAGAATGAACCTTAGATACAACTTTGGCAAGCCTTTGTTTAACGTATTTTGAACATGTTATCAGCAGGGGCAAGTCTCTGGAAAAGGATATTACACTTGGTAAAGTACACGGCCAGTGAAAAAGAGAAAGACAAAAAGGACTAACACAGCAGTTGCAATGGGAACTAGAGTAAAACAAAATTGAAAATGGCACAGGACTCAGCAGCATTTTACTTTTATACATAGTACAAAACCGACTCACTGGTGTCTAATGACAACAGGACCATCACAAATATCCCTAGATGTAGTCTCACTTCCCAAATATACTTCTATAATACCCCAAATCATGCCATCATTCCACTGTCTCATATTATACTGTTCATTAAATTTTGTCAGTTATACAAAATTAGATTCTGGACGAAATGGATAGTTTTGAAAGTTGGATATTAAATATTTTGTTTCAGGCACACATTTTAGTTAAAACTTGGTTTGTATTTTGGTTCAGATTATGATTACCCATTACTGTTTACCCAAACAGTAATTACCCATTACTGTTTATGTACAGATTATGATTACTTATTACTGTTTACCCTTTTTTACCAAGAACTTGCATGTATGCCAACCGATTTATTTCTTGTGGAAAGCACTTCACTCTACATCTTCCCCCACCTCAGCATACTATGTGGCTGGTAAACTGTCCATTATTATTACATAAGAATTTGACAGATAGTATACTCTTAATATGCCCATCTAATCTTTGAGTTTGTAGAGAAGTAGATAAATTAGAAAAAGCTTAACATTCAGAGGATCTGGCTTGCCAAGCTTTGTCTCACTGGCCTCCATACTCTAGATCAATGACATGTTTGAAAATTTTGTTTGTAACTGAGAGTACATAATTTATGATGATCATACATAAAATCTTGTCATTATTCTTTTTCTCTTGATAATTTTGATCTGATTTTTTTGTCAAAGCAAAGCATTATTCCAGAATTATTTATACTTTATTTTAAACTAATATTCATGATACCATGATTTGTGTATAAATTTATTGAAGCCAGATGTCGCTACTTACTATAATCAACACAGGTTAATGATAAAAGTAGTAACAGAGTTTTGGATTAAAATTTTTGACTGTATCATACATAAGCTTTGTGACTATGTGACCAGCCATTAATCTTATTTAAAAACTAAATATTAGGAAACACTTCATATTCAGAGGATCCGGCTCACCAAGTTTTGTCTCACTGGCCTCTATAGTCTAAATCAATGACATGTTTGAAAATTTTATTCATAACTGGGAGTATATGGCCTTCTATAGAAAATGGAAATTAATTGTTAATCAGAGACTACTGTAAAATATCTGAGGGCATGCGGCTAAGATGTCTGACTAGTCACACATTTTCTCTGATCCTTCTACTTAGGCATTGAAAAGCAACTGAATTGAACAAAAAGGACATTCTAAGAGCATCAAGAATAGGCAGAGAGCTGTGAGGTCAAATTTGGCAACAGGAAGGGGAAAAAATCCTTCATCAGAGGGAAACTGGTAATGCAGAGGGTCATGCTTCTGCTGGCACAGGAGCAGAGTGGCAGCACAGTTGTGTAGACTATTGTTGTTGCCTGAGAAGCTGGCTCTGGGACTGTTGCAACTGAGAACACAGCTGGGGCCAGCTTCTGTGCAGCAGTACCTGAGTGGAACGCATCTCTCTCAACTGAGAGGCTTACCTTAGGATGGCCATGCCTAGGTAATGTGTTGGTGGCTGCAGCTGGGTGTAGAAGTGTCTTCTCTGTCCTGTCTCTGAGCTACACCAGAGGCTAAATTCTGGTACACCACTTGGTCAAGAAGTGGGTAAATACATGTATGTGCCCCCAGCTTTTCTCCTGGACTCAAATTGAAAACAAAGACAATTCCACTGGCTTCTTTGAGCTACAGATCATTGCATCTACAGAGCCACAAAAGTTCACTGGAGTGTCACAAGCTAACTCACCAACTTTTGCTACATACACCTTTCCTACAAACTGATTCTCTTCCTTATCCCCACCTTTTTTTCCTCCCTTCTGTGCTATATCCTTGACTCTAAATTCTAAAGCACTATCTTGGCTGAAAGTGGGACATTTTATGTGTATGCCCTGAGTGTATCTCCCAGAGCTGGAGAGGGAAACAAAGTACCTTTCACAGCAAAGAAAAGAATACCCCCAAATTCAATCTATGAAGCCAGCATAATGCTGATAGCACTTAAAAATAGCAGAAAAAAAATAAAATTATAGAAAAATATCTTCCGTGAACTTAGATGTAAAAATCCTCAACAAAATTCTAGCCAATAGAATCCAGCATCATACAAAAAAAAAAAAAAGAAAAATCACCAGGACCAGGTAGGATTTGTACCAGGGATGCAGAGACAGTTCAACATTAGAAAAACAATTTATGTAGCCAATCATATAAATAACAGATAGGAATCACCTGAGTTTATCAACTGATACAGAAAAGCCATTTGATGGAGTCCAACACACATTCATGTTAAAAACTACCAGAAAAATAGAAACAGAAGGAAATTCCTCAAAGTAATGACGGGCAGCTGCACAAAGGCAACAGCCAGCATCATCCTGAGAGACACTGAAAGAATTCTTCCTACAAACAGGAACCAGACAAGGACACCCTCTGTCACCACTTTTATTCAGCATTGTGCTGGAGGTACTGGCCAAAGCAATCAGACAAAACAAAGAAGTAAAGGGCATTTGCATCAGTAAACTAGAAATAAAAGTACATCTATTTGCAAACTATATACTCTTATACACAGAAAACCCCAAAAGATCCATAAATAAACTACTGGAACTAATGGAAGAGTTCAGCAAAGTATCTGGATATAAGACAAACATAAATAAATCAGAAAGCTTCCTTTTATGCCACCAAAGAGATCACCAAAGGTGAAATCAACAAACCAATATCATTTGCAATTAACCCCAAGGAAGATAAGATACTCAGATAGAAACCTAACCAGAGCTATAAGACACCTACACAAAGCAAATTACAATTCTACTGAAAGAAACCAAAAGACAGATACATAACCAAAAAAGCCTACCTTGTTCATGGATAGGCCAAATTAATAGTTGTGCAACTGTCTATTCTACACAGTGCTATATACATATGTTGCGAGCCCTACACAAATTCTAATGTTGTTTTTTAATGAGACAGAGAATCAAGTCATCAACTTCATTTCGAAAGGAAAGAAACCCTGGATAATCAAAGCCTTCCTGCAGAAGAAGAACATAGTGAGAGATCTCACTCTACCTGAACTTAGAAGCCACTATGCTGCCACAGTAGTCAAAACAGTCTGATACTGGTACAAAAACAGTTACATAGACCAATGGAACAGAATAAGTAATCCAGAAACTATACCATCCACTTACGGACAGTTGATAGTTTACAAAGGCCCAAAGCCATGAACTGGGGAAAAAACAATCTTTAAGGAAGGTGTTGGCAAAAGTTGATAGTTTACAAAGGCCCAAAGCCATGAACTGGGGAAAAAACAATCTTTAAGGAAGGTGTTGGCAAAAGTTGATAGTTTACAAAGGCCCAAAGCCATGAACTGGGGAAAAAACAATCTTTAAGGAAGGTGTTGGCAAAATTGGATATCCATCTAAAAAAAAAAAAAAAAAAAATGAAAATCTGAAACAAGACGCATATCTCGCACCTTGCACAAAGACTTATAATGGATCAAAGTTTTAAATATCAAATCTAGAACAGTAAAGATTACAGGAAAAAAAAAATGGCAACAACATAAGAAGCTCCAGTACATAGTTAAACAGACTATATAGTATTATTAATGATGCACAAACACCAGAAGAGAAAAAAAGAAGAACTGCTAGGGAAAAAAAAAAACACTTTATCAAGTTCATAAAAAGACTGCATACAGACTGAGAAAAAATACTTGGCAACCACATATCTGATTGACATCCAGTTTCCAAAATCTACTGCATACTGCAAAACATCAGCAAGAAAAAGAAAAATAGCCCAGTTAAACAATAGGCAAAGGTTGTGGACAGACTCTTCTCCAAAGAAGACATCCAGGCAGCCGAACGACACCTGCAAAAGTGCTCAAGATCTTCAGGTGTTAGATAAATCCAAATAAAAACTACAATGAGATATTCTCTTACCCCAGCAAGGTTTCCATTAATCGAAAAAACAAACAAAAAACCCACAAAATGACAGACTTTGTAGAGGCTGTGAAGAGACTGGAACTCTTCTATACCACCTGTGGCTGAGGATGTGAAATGGTACAACCTCTCTGGAAAACAATTTGATACTTTCTTAAAATCTGGAAATAGATATACCATAAGCTCCAACAATTTCACTGCTTGTAATATGTACTAGAAAAATAAGGGCTGTTACAAAAACAGATACATGCACACAAATGTTCATTGCAGCTATGTACACAATAGTTAAAATTTGGAATCAACCTAAGTACATATCAATAAATAAATGGATAAAGAAACTGGTATATTTACACAACAGACACAATGGAACAGTGTCCAATAATGAAAGAACAAAAATGATTTTATGGAACATCTATGAGGACTCATCTGGAAAACATGCTAAATGAAACCTTTCAACTGCAAATGGACAAATATTGTATGAGATCACTATTGTAAGGACTGAAGAAAAGGTCTATGCACAGAACATACTCTACGGTGGCTACAAGGGTGGTGAGGGAGGGAGAGAGTTGTTCATAGGTAGTCAACAGGAATTCATTTAGGTGAAGGGAGTGATAGCATGCAGTAGAAGGGAGGTCAGCACAGCTGTACTATATCATAAGCTAAAAGGTTTTGTAAATACAACCCAATATTTTAAAGGATAGAGTAGCAGAAATAGGGGTCTGTGGTCCATGCTTTCAGAATCCATCAAGGTCATTTAACATAACTGGGCTTTTTCTAAGAGATTGTTCTGCATCCCATATTGCTGAGGGGTGCCTGGGGTCTTAAAAGTCAGCAAGCTGTAATTTAATCCACATCAATTGTTACTAAACCATATGAAGAAGATGAAAAGCAGGAATACCAGAGAAATGAGGAAAGTATAAATTCTAGAGACAAAAGTGTCCATATCACTGGCAGACTATGTCAATGTGAGACCAAAACCAGAAGTGCATGGCCACCAAAAAACACTGTCCCACCAGGGGACACAATGAAGATTCCCTGATATGTTGCTGTTGTTGTACAGTGCTGTCAAGTCTGTTCCAACTCACAGCGATAATATGAACAACAAAATGAAACACTTCCTGGTCCTGTGCCACGTCCACAGTCATTTTTATGCTTAATCCCGTTGTTGTGGCCATGTGTCAATCTATCTCATTGAAAATCTTTCTCTTTTTCACTGATCCTTCACTCTCCCAAGGGACTGATGCTTCCTGACAACATGTCCAAAGTATGTAACATGCTGTCTTGCCATCTTTGCTTCCAGGGAGCAGACTAGTTGGACTTCTTCCAGAACAAATCTCTTGGTTCTTTTGGCAATCCATGATACATTCAACATTTTCCTCCAATACCACAATTCAAAGGTATTATTTCTTCTGCCTTCTTTGTTCCTGGTCCAGCTTTCACAAGCATATGATGTGATTGAAAATATCACAAATTGAGTCAGGTGCATTTTAGTCTCCAAGATGACTTCTTTACTTTTGAATACTTTAAAGAGATCCTTGCAGGAAGTTTTCCCAATGCAATGCATCTTTTGATTTCTTGACTGCTTTTTCCATGGGTGTTGATTGTGGACCCAAGTAAAGTGAAATCCTTGACAACCTGAATCCTGTCACCATTTATGATCCTGTGTCTTACTGGTCCAGTTGTGAGGATTTTAATTTTTCTGATGTCGAAGTGCAATCCATGTTGAAGACTGTGGTACATGATCTTCAGCAGTGTCTTAAATCTTCATTTCCAGCAAGCGAGGTGGTGTTGTCTGCTTAATGCAGGTTGTTAATGAGTCATCCTCCATTCCTGACGACTTGTTCTTCTTCATATAATCCAGCTTCTCAGATTATTTGCTCAGTTTACAGATTGAAAAGTTATGGTGAAAAGATGCAACCCTCATGCACAACTTTCCTAACTAAACCATGCATTGTCCCTGGCTGTTTGCAATACTGCCTCTTGGTCCATGCACAGATTCCTCAAAAGCATAATTAAGTGTTCTAGAATTCCCCTTTACACAATGTTAGTCATAATTTGTTACAATCTACACAGTCAAATATCTTTGCATAGTCAATAAAACACAGGTAAACATCTTTCTGGTATTCTCTGCTTTCAGTCAAGATCTTCCACATCCTGTTTGGAATCCAGCTTGAATTTTGGTTGTTCCTTGTCAATATACTGTTGTAGATGTTTTGAATGATCTTGGAAACACAATGTAGATTCCCTGACATAGCATAAACAAAAGGGGAGTGTGGATCTAGAACTCTATTCAAAGGCCAAATCTGAAGGTCTGTCAGCCTTGAGGGTCCCTTGAGAACATGGCCCCTGGGCTTGTTGCTAGCCCAGGGCTGAAACAAGTGCTAAAGTCAACACTTCAGAAAAAAATTCAATCCATGACATGCTACTCTTTTTCCCTTCAAAACTCACATTTTTTAAAGATGTAAAACATTCATCCCATCCTAACAAAATTATAGCAAAACCATGTTCATCCCATGTGATAGCAGAACTCTTAAATTAGTTCAAAGTCCAAAACACGAAGACTCCTGTATATCTGTGAAACCTAGAATACAAACAACTGCTTCCAAATGTATAATGGCAGAACAGGTAAAAGTTAGACATTTCCATTGCAAGTGCAGAAGGAAGACAAAACAGGCAGCAAACAAGTCAGTGAAACACATTACATCAGCTCCCAAAACTTTCTGTCTTCTGAGACAATTTATGTGCTAGCCTTGCCTTCCAGACTCTAAGTACTGGCCATATCGTCCAGGATCTGACTGGAAAACTCCAGCTCTGTGCTACGTCTCTGCCTTTTAGGACCACTTGAACAGCAATCTGCTTCCTCAGCTTTAGGTGCACCAATAGCCCAGCTGAGGGGCAATTCCACCCTTAGAAAGACAGAAAGCCCTGGCTTCACATTTTCAAACACCTTAGGTCATGGCCATACCTTTTGAGACTAAGGCAGCTCAATTTCTCATGCTCTTTGTCTCTTCACCTTCTGTTTCCTTTGGCCTCATGGCCCAGGCTTGAGGCCCACATCTGCCCTGCTGGCAAAGCTCTGTAGCTTCACTGATTCAAGTGCCTGGAGGCACTCAGCTCTGAGTGCACACTGGCACTCAGCTCTCTTGTTCCATGTGTCAGTTAGGCTAGCTCCACTGATACAAGTGCCCAGAGGCACATCACTCCAGCAGGAAACATCTGTGCACAGGCACTTAGCTTTCTTGCTCTGTGGGTTGCCTGTAGTGCAAGACAAAAGGATAGAGAGGAGGGGAGAAATGTTGGTTGAGTGGTTACTGAAAGTAAACAGTGGAAAGGAAGAGTGTACTTTCACAGGGTGAGGAGAGCAGATACAGCTGCATGAGGATAGGTCCTCAGCTTTCTGTATGTCAAATTGACATGACTGTAAACTTTCATTTAATTATACATACGCCATTTGATCCTGTAATTCCACTGCTTGGAATTTATCCTTCAGAAACAAAGGTTGTCACATGAACAGACACATGTACATGAATGTTTGTTGCAGCACAGTCCACAGTAGCAGAAAGTTGAAATCAACCCTGATTCCCATCAATAGATGAATGGATGAGCAAACTATGCTACATATACGTAACGTTCTGTGCTGTGGTAAAAAAAAAAAAAATGACAATTTTAGAAAATATAACATGGTCTCATTTGGAAGAGATGATGCTGAGTGAAATCAATCAGTATAAGAAGTACAAATTTTGTGTGAGACCCCTGTTGTAAGGACTTAAAAAGAGAATTATCCATAGAATAAAATGACTGTGTTGTCTACACGGATAGGTGGGGAGCTGAGGGTTTATCATAGATGAAATAATTGATAGATGTGAGAAATTTTATTCTTTTACTGTAATAAATTAAAAAATCCATAAAAATTGCTGAATGCAATCACTACATGTATACAAAGTATACCAAGCCCACTGTTGGTGAGTTGATTCTGCCTCATAGCAACGCCCTATAGAGTTTTCATGGAGCGCCTGGAGGATTCAAACTGCTGAACTTTTGGTTAGTAGACATCACTCTTAACAGCTGCATCACCAGAGTTTCCATGTAATTTCTCTCTCTCTCTCTCTCTCTCTCTCTCTCTCTCTCAATATGTACCAATAATGTTTTCTGTTTTTTATTTAATGGATCTTTCACTTATTTTTTCAGTTCTGTACCAATGTCTTTCATATTTTTTATGCTTTGTCAATAGCATTTTTTACATGCTATTTTCAAATTTTTTGTTAGTACTTTGAGTTTGCAAATTCACTGATGTGTATTTTACAAATCATAAAATTCACCTTGTGACATAAATAACTAAGCAATTTTAGTAACTTTAGTAAAAGGGACCACCATCATTAAAAACAAATCTCAGTTCGTCTGGCTACCTAAGATCTCTCATATCTATATATGGTCAGTTGTCTTTTCCATTTCTTTTTTGTCTTGTGGACATTTTATAATTGTGGTTTATGCATGTTTTTTGCTTCATTTCTTTTCATCTCAGTATGTTACTCCTGTATGGATATACCACAATTTGTCTATCTGTTCATCAAAATGTCTAATGTTTATGACATTTTCACTCTGAGGCTACTATGAATAATTCATGGACAATTCTTTGTATCAGTATGAGTTTTCATTCTTTTTGAGTGTCTACTAAGATTTTTAGGGTTATGTGATATATTTTGTTTAAAATTTTTATAAGCTACCTATTTGGTTTTCAAAGTAGTTGGACCACTTTATATTGCAATTAAATATGTATGAGCATTCTCATTTCTCTCAGTAGGTCCCAAATAATCTTAGTTTATGTCCTTCTTACTTGTTATATCCAGTCTAGCAAATATGAACTGGTATCTTCATTTTGGTTTTGATTTCATTTCAGGAAAGAACGGAAATACAGGAAAAAGAAACAAGAGAACAAAAAATATAAAATAGATTGAAATTTAAAATAGATTTTGTTGTGGCATATCAATAATCCAGTATAACTGGTTAAAATAATCCAAAGACAAAATTTGCCAAAATGACTACAAAAGCAACATAAATCAAACTGTAAATTGTCTACCAGAAACTACGGCTTTAAACATAATTAAATAGATAGTTGAGAATAAAAGGATGGAAGCACTTATACAAATACTAAGTAAAAGAAGAAGGATAAAATTAAACTTTAGGGCAATGGAACTTACAGAGAACAATATAATACAGTATGGGGATCAATCCACCAAAAACATAATGCAGTAAAAAATGTGTATGCTGTGGAGGACAGCCCAGCATGGTATAGTAGGCAGATGCTTCCTGTGATCCCTCTAACAACCAAGAATAAAAAAAATAATCAATTGAGTACATCAAACATTCTTGGAGTCCTGAAAATCAAAGGGAAAGGAAAGAAATTAGACTGAACACCAGGAAGGGAAAGTAGGTTCAAAAGTTCCTAGGAATCACCTACAGCTAACATGGTGAATGTAGTAGTGGCATTTGTAGGGCATCCTTTTCAGTGAGAAAGACTAATTAGCAAGTCCACTCACACCTACAGGTCAAGTAAAAAAAGGCACTTGATCATCCAAAGCTAAGTGAACTGTACCTTACCAACCACATGTTGATCTAAATCTTTTCTTCAAGATAAGCTTCTTTCTATTTTCCCAGCACTTTTTCCTCCCTTCTCTGCAGTTGGATTCAGAAGTAGGACCCCTTAAGCTAACCCTGATACATCCTTCTGGATTTGGAAAAATTAACAGATGGAGGAAGTGGAAAAAAATAACTGAGTAACTCCACTCAGCCTGAAATTCAGGGAAGAAACATCCAGAGTCAGACATAAGGGGACATGTCATCCTCAGAGCTACTCAGGAACAGCTGTTAGCCTATTATCTTTCTCAGTGCCCACAGACAGATACCTGTAGTACACAAATCATCCCTGCCAATCTAGAGCAATAAGAATAACCTGTGCCACATACTTGGTGACTAATTACCAAGACACCTGAGCTGAATCCACACAAGGTAAGTAAATGGACTCCCAGAGTCACATGTCTATTAACAGCTCTAACCACCCATTTGAGAGGATGTTAGAGCTTCAAAGTCACCAGTAACCAAATTAGTGCACACAGCCAGCCTATTTGGACATTTCAAAACATAAAAAATCTAAAAGCTAGACCACAGTAAGCAAACATAAACAAATACAGCAACTTACTGATGTCTCAGAGAAAATAGTCCACATCAAATCACTTAAATGGGTGGACTATGATGGCCTCAGAAAGATCCCAGTATAAAGAATTAAGAAATTTTCCAAAAGAAGAGAACTACCAGGAGTTATAAGTAGTATACAAAAGTTATATATTAAAAAATCATGAAAAAAACAAGGTAAAATGCAGACCAGCTTACTGACAAATACACCAGGCTGCAAGAAAGCATACAGAGACAGGAAGTAGAAGTTCAGAATAATAGAATGACAGAATTAGACAATTCAGCAGAAAATCAAAAGAGAAGAATTAAGAAAATGGAAGATCAAATTACGATGGGACAGCATATACAAAGTTTTGAAGGAAAATAATTATGAGGGAAAAATCATAGATCCATCAAAATTGTCTCCCAAATATGATGATGCAATTAGGGCATTGCCAGACAAACAGATCAAAACACGTGGCAAACAGATTCAAAAAAATTAGATAAGAAATATAAAAAAATCAAGAAACACTAATTATGAAACTATATCATAAACAATAATCTACAGTTGACTGTAATACCATAGCAGGGAAGGTTAACAAACACTATAGAGAACTGTCAAAGATTTGTTGATACCATGAAATCATGAAACTTCTTGATACCATGAAAGATGAGAGGATATTTACCCAAGATGCTTGCTGAACTCCACACAATCTGGATCCAGAAAGCAAAGTATAATCAACCTGGTCAAAATTAAAGATAGGGAGACAATTTTAAAAGTGGCTAAACATAAAACTTATGAAGCAGAGTTAATTAAGACTAAACTCATACTGTTCAGAAGAAACCATACAGGGAAGATGGCAATGGGAAAACATATACAAAGCTTTGAAGGCAAATAATTGTAATGGAAAAATCATATACCATCAAAACTATTTCTCAAATATGGTGATGCAATTAGGATACTGCCAGATAAACAGAAATTTAGGGAATTTGCAAAAACCAAACTAACATTACAAGAAATATTAAAAGGGATACTAAGATTAGAAAAATCAATAACAACAGATAGCACCTAAGACCAGAATGCAAAACAGAGCAAGTATCAATACAGATAGAGTAATCACAGAAATAACTCAAAGGCAAAACACTGAAAACAGGAGGAAAAGATGTAATTATTTAAACATTATGACCAAAAAAAAAGGGGGGGTGGACATATAATATGTAATCATAGATACTTCATTTGAAGAGGAAGTCAAGGTGATATAAAGAAATTAAAGACTGGCTTAAAGTTAGAAAAATGTGAGTAATTATTAAGATAGCCACACAGAAAATTATCAGTCAAAAACAAAAAAACCTGAAATCTCAGCAAATACAAAAGCACACAATGAAAATACAAAAAAGTGTTAGCAAAGAAAATTAAGTAGATCGACTACAATGTACACAAAAGAAGTCAAAATGACATTACTGAACTGACACCTATCAGTAATTTTGTGGAATGAAGAGACAGAGTGGGTTAAAAATATGCTTTCTATACGGATGCTCTTTAGACTTAAAGACATGAACAAATTAAAATGCCAAGGATGGAAAAAAAATATATCAAGCTAACAACATTCAAAACAAAGAGTAGAAACAGCAAAACCAACATCTGATTACACAGATTATAAAGAAAAATTCACCACACTGAGTAAGGAAAGATATTACATAATAATTAAACAGTCATTATTCTGGGAGGGCTTAACCATATTATTAAACATTTGTGCACCCAAGGACAGGACTTCAAAATACATAAAACAAACTTTAACTACATAGAAAAAAAAGAAATACGCAGCATTTACTGATGAAGATCAAAGACTAAACACTTCAGTATGCATTGGACTACACCACAAAGAACACAAAAATTCTCAAAACAAGACTAATGAACAACATGTAAACAGAGAAATATTGATGGTGAAAATTTCATTTTACTTGGATCTACAATAAAAAAACCAGGGAAGGAGCAATCAGAAAATCAACCAATGTCTGCTCTGGGCAAACCCGATGCAAAAAAACTTCTTTAAAGTGTTTTATAGGGGATCAAGATGGCAAACTAAGCATGTTTCTCCCTAAATCCCTCTGGAAACCAAGACCTGAACTTACAGTTAAGCAAAGCCTTCTGGTCACCAAGAGAGCTCTAGGACATGGCATAGGGCTGTTAATTTGGACTTTATACCACTAAACAGGAAACCTCCTCTCTTTCGATGACTCCTGCTCCTGAAGAAAGAGATTGAAAAAGTAATTCAAACAGAAAACCTATAAACCAGACTTGGCCCAGATGGCTTCACTGGAGAATTCTACCAAACTTTTAGAAAGAAGCTATGCCAATACTACTAACCACCTTTCACATCTAGTGTTGTGATTCTTAACTGTAGTGTGATGGGATCAGGTTGGCCTGTTAAGAGTTATACTAAATTCACAGCTCATTTTATACTAATAGTAACCTTAGTTCCTTAGAGTACCTACATGGGAAAATTAAGTGGGAGAGCTGAGGATAAGGGAGGAAGTGCTAGAGCCTAAAAAGCATCATGTGCCATATTTAAAAATTTCTTTTTCCTGTCATTCAACATCCCGGAGGGTCACCAGAAAACATGGTCCCTGATCTTGCACTTGTCTCAGAGGTGAAACTAGCAGCAAAGACCACTCTTGAGACAAAACTTTAACTGAACTTTAATACATGTTGCTATCAGACCAGCTCTCCAGCAGCAGGGACAAGGAGGGTGGAGAAAAGGGGACAGCTCTAGGTTGGTAAATCTGGGAAATACAGAGTCAAAAGGACCACTATACTGTCACAGGGCTGGGATAGCAGAGTGAGTCACATAGAGGTCTCTGTATGGGGTTTGATATGACAAATTGACTTTGTGAATTTTCATTTAAGCATAATAAAATACTGTTTTAAAGAAAGACATATAATTTTTTTTTTGAGAACTCCTAAAACATCAGTTTTGATTTTTTTTTGAGAATTCCTAAAACATAATAGATTGAACTGTGTTCCCAAAGACAAATGTAGCAATTTGGCTAGACTATGATTCCCACTATTGTAAGACTGCCTTGCATTTTGTGATTAATGTAATTTTGTAATTGAGGTAAACTCTATCAATGGTTAATAAGGCAGCACTGTGTTATACTGAAGAGGATCAGAGTAGGATATAAAACTCTTTCTTAAACCATAGTCTTGCTCCAAAGTAAAGGGAGTTACTCCAGAAAATAGCGTGTATCATCTTTTATTATCAAGTATGGAAAGGAGACAAAGGCAAGAAAAGTTGAAAATCTCATACTACCAAGAAAGCAGCATCAGGAACAGAGCATACACTTTGAACTCTAGACTCCTGTAGAGAGAACCTTTCAGACCAAGAGAGGATTGATGACAACATACTTTTTCAGAGCTGACAGAGAAAGCCTTCCCTTGGTGCCAGGACCCTCAAACCAAACTTTCAGCTCATTAGATTGTGAGAGAATAAACTTCTCTCACTATAACCATCCACTTGTGGTGTTTGTTCTACAGTAGTACTAGATGACTAAGACAGTTAATTTACAAAAGACTTCCAGCAGCCACTTATAAAAAGAAATGTGGTAGTCCACATCCATCACCCATAAGAAGGCCATTTTCAAAACAGTAGTGAGAACACAGGGATCACATTTTTAAAAGACCTCTCTTTTTTTAACACATTTTTGTGTGCAAGTTGCCTGAATAAAAATTGAAAATGTCTTTCAGAATTAATTTTTCAAAATCAAAGGTCTTACCAAAAGTAAAGAAACTGTAGAAAAGAATACACATAAAAAAGCACAGAAAGGCAGGTAGAAACACACCAAATCCATAGCCAAATTGTCTAGGGTTTTCAAGGGGCAGCTGGTGAATTCAAACAGTGGAACTTTTGGTTAGTGAACACTTAAACAGGGTGCTAGCAGGGCTCCAGAAAGAAATATGCCATACTCGTTGCCATCAGTTCAATTCCTACTCATAGCAGCCCTACAGAACAGAGAAGAACTGCCCATAGGATTTCCAAGGAACATTTCATGGTCTTCAACCGCTGACATTTTGGTTAGCAATCTCAGCTCTTAACCACCATGCCTACAGAGCCAGAGAAATACACAGATGATAAGACACATAAGACACCATTTGACATTTCTTCTTGTGTTACTTAACATCAAATATCATCAGTTAAAACACATCTAAATTAAAGCTGGAAGCCCTGATGGCATAGTGGGCTAAGCGCTATGTCTGCTCACCAAAAAGTTGGTAGTTCAAATCCTCTAGATGTTCCTTGGATACTCTATAGGGGAGTTCTACTCTAACCTCTATGGTTGCTATCAATCAGACTCAATTTAACAGCAGAGGTTTGAAAGTTAAGGCTTAAGAATAAATTGCACCACAGTCAAAAGATATGTAGGAAAAAAAACCCAGTGTGGCACAAGTTAACATCTAGATATTCAATAAACATTATAGGACAAAATGATGACAGTCAGCAATACATACACAATGTTTATAGTTTACAATGATTTACAACAATGATTACAAAAAGATCAAGTTATACTTGTATTTCTTTTCAAATAGAAATGCTGAAAATATAAAAATTCTTTACAGATAACACATTTTTTGAAGCCTAAAAAAATTTGAATAGTGCTAAGAGTAAGATTTTACTGTTAAAGTGACAATGAAACCCACTGCTGTCGAGGTGATTCCAATGCATAGGACCCTGTAGGTCAGAGAAGAACTGTTCCCTAGTGCCGGGAGCCGGTCCCAACACTTTGTAGGGTCCCGCGTGGAGGGAGGGAAGACGTCAGCGGGAAATGAACAAAGAAGACAGGAAAGAATTTTCTGGTTTAAGGCAGCCCAACCCAGAGAGCAAGAGATCTTCTTCTGTGTCGAGAGCTGTCGTCTTTATTTTTTATAGGTGAGGTGACGTAGTTGGTCACCCTATTTTCTTTATTATGCAAGCTATTGGTTAACAAGAAACTGACCCATCATTATTGGCTAACAAGAAAGTGACCCCTCGTGGTCTTCTACTTCTGATTAATTGTCAAGGCCTTTTTGAATAATTGTCTAAGCCAGGTGTCCAGTGGTGATAAAATGTCAGGAACACAATTAATGGCTTTATTCGTATCTCAAAGTGGGAGGTACCAAAGGGCAGACTCCTCAAGGTTTCACCATTTGGCTGTTTCAGTTTGCTTTTCCAAGTTTTCATTTATGTCGTTCTGTGTAGATAGTAAGTGTCTGCCATCCCCCAATTAAGCCAGCTGCACTAAGAAAGATGTTTCTTTAGTGTTTATCAGTTTTCTATACCAGCTATAATAAACCTAAAAGTTTATCTATTCTTCCAGCTGCAAGCAGAAAGAATGCTTTGTAGTTTTGATGGCTATGTGGAGAATTGTCCTTGAGAGCTTCCTAAGGGTTAGCTTGCAAACTTGTGAATGTGAAGAAAAGGGAGGGGGAATGTAATCAGTGGGGAGCCAGTCAAGCTGGGCAGGCCTCTGTGCTGTCAGGCATGCTGCATTGAAATCCATTTCTCTGATCTCTGTTTCTCGGAAGTTCTTGGTCAGATTGTCCCAATATAGTCTCATAAACTGAGGGGTAGAAGCCCCTCTTAGGAGGCACCTCCTTGGTCCTCATGTCAGGAGAGGGGGGCCCGCTCCCGGCACCCTAGAGTTTCCAAAGAGGGCCTGGCAGGTTCACACTGCTAAATTCATGATTAGCAGAGGTGGCCTTTAAGCACTATACCACCAGGATTTACAAAATGACAATATGCTTTCTAAAATCCCCAAACAATGCATTGTTCTAATTACTATACAGAACTAAAATGGATTATTTATATAGATAAGTAGCTATGGCACAAATACCTTTAAAGTATTTTTATGTTAATATAGATTTATAGCAAATACTCAGTAACACTTTTTACGCTTTATGTGAATAGAACTTGCTTTTCTTTTCCATAAACAACACTAATGTTAACTGGTTCAGCAAACTTTAAGTACCTAAGATGATTCTGTATTTTGCCTGGAATATAAAAATGAATATGATGTGGTCCTTGTTACAAACAAGTCGCAAAAGTAATCACATGTTTCTTATGCAATGATACCATTTCTACACAAGTAACATTGAACTACTCAGTTTTGCAGTGCAGTCATTCCTGAACCCTGACCCTGTGGGTCAGTGTGCTTAAACCAGGCAACACTATAGGAGAAAGAGGTTTGGGGGGGAGGAAGGGAAGACAGTCTGACAAAAACTAACATGTAAGATTTTCTCTATCTTTTTTCTTAAATTTTAGAACACTGATGTAGGTATAGACAGCATTTTTATTAGAAAGATAGTTAACGCAATAGAGTTACACAAGTATTTCATGACGTATTTCAGCTTTATAACTTAAACAAACTTGGAAACCACTATAATACTCAGGTCTAATCACAAATGACTTCAACCTAGTATTAGAACTAATGCCACATCTTCCTAGAATGCACTGACAACTTTTCTGGTTAATAATTAGCACTGATGATCCAGAGTCACTAATAAAATATTGAAATTATGCCCCACCATATATTATTTAATAAGAAAAGCACATTCATACTAACATTTTAGATTATTTTTAAATGTAGAGTTTTAATGCTTAAAGAGCAACTCAGTGATCTGAAAATGATACTTCATGAAATATCTTATTTGGATGACTGTCAGTACTGCCTTTTGTAACTGCATTTCGACATGAAAAAATTATATTCATATACTTCTACTAGTAACATATATTTTGTTTAACAAAAGATTTTTATTAAAAATACTTGCATTACATAAATGCTAAAAACAGGCAAATGAGACAAAATAGCTTGTGGGGGTTTCAACTTATTCTGTAACGACTCAGGAAATTTAAGTTGTGCAGATTGGGTTAATCAGAATACTCCCTCAAAAATGGTCTGTGTGTGACCTTCTTTCTTTAGTCAGTAGTTTTAAGATTCACACCTGTGAACCTGACACTCAAGACAAAAGCCAGGATCTTGACAATAATCTATGTCTACCAACTGATTAACTTCATTTTCACATCAGAAAGAGTATTTGATGAAAGTCTCCACAATCACAGACAGATCTATGCTTAGAAAGTTGAAACATGGAATGAAACTGGTGATGCTTAATAAAGGAGAACACAGTATTCATACTACGTAAACACCAGCATTATGAATTTCTTTCAGTGTTGAGCCAGACTTTCCAGCATAGAGTTGAGAATTAAATTGTCTGAACAAAGCCCTTCCTGAACATACACAGGCAGTCTACAAACTTCAAATACAAAGACATGCAATTATTCTACACTATCTAGTAAAAATAGTGGAAAGCAGGAATTCAGTCCCGGTGTTTACTACCACTTTGAGGTGAAGTTAACACAGTGTATCTTACCAACCTAAAATATTAATGTCACATTTATTCAAACCATGTGCTACTTAAACATTTTTTTGTTCTCAGTGCTACAACGAGAACAAGATTAGATAATTTTTTAAGATCTTCTCCATTCTGGGGATTACATAATCCTGTTTTTTTATCTATACATTTAAAACGTCTTCCACTGTGCTTATGTAGAACCTATGACACACTGTTCTGAATTACTGTAACCGGTAAACTGACTTCATTTATTGACATATTCAGTATTTTCCATCTAGAAGCATTAAGAGCCAAACTAATGAATAAGGAAAGTGATGCACACACACTACTTAACTATATAAACATATATAGATATAATTAGGTATGTTGTATTTACCTGTTCTGCATATTCTGTGTGAACGTATATACTATGTATACATATAAATGTATAAATTATGTATACATGTATGGTGCACATAATTTTCAGTTAATTATTTATATATAATTTTCATATGAAATATGGTAAGGAATGTCAAATGGTATATGCAAAAACATATACATAACAGACTGGAAGGTACAAGGCTCTGGGATAGTAAAGAAATTGAGAGGAACTGCTTATGGGGACAGGGTTTTTTACTGAGATAGTGAATATGTTGCCAAACTGACTATAGTAATAGCTGGTATAAACTTGTGAGTGTGCTAAAAACCATTGAATTGACACTTCAAAAAAGCTGATATTTGGAAGGAATTCATAAAATTCTTTGTGCAAAAGTATATCAAAATATATGATCTTCAGGTGCAAGCAGGCTCTGTATATGTAGTCCAATAGTTAAAACAATTATGTCAGACCAGTTGTAAAATTATATTAATTTCAAATTCAAGTGTTATTCATAAATTACTTTGTGGTCACATACCCTGTCTCATCCTAGTGCCCATTAGGGTATGCTGAACTTGCAACTGTTTGGGGAACTCAGATGTACTTAATAAACTGGCAATGAAAGAAAAATGTCTAACTGCACAGACATAGAATTCATCTACATTTGCCTTTTTACACAGATATTTTGATACTACCTAAATTTTGATGAATACTTAAGAATAAGTCTTTGATAAGCAAGCAAATATGCAACAAAATCATTGTGAGAATTTGCACTGAATTTTACCATTGAGAATGATCTTAATGATTTTCTGAATGTCTATTACTTTTATATCTACCTGTGCAGCAGAGGCACAGTAAATGTCCTACATAATATATATCAATTTGAGGTGAATATTCCAAAGGAAGAAAGTCCTAAAGAAAGTTCAACACAAAAACTTTAGTTTGAGCTTTTCCTTTAAAATCTGTAATACAAATCTGAGTGGCTTTTACTGCTATTTGAGCTGATAGACATGCATACTAAAAACAAAAGATTAACTAGTAAATATTAAAAGTGATTTATTAACAAGAATATTACAAATTGTACTTGTTTAACAGTGCTACCAACAGAAGCACACAGTGGCAAGTTCACAAACTTGTCAGACCTCATGTATATATATATCTATATGTAAAGGTTACTTGGTATAGAGTATGTTTTTATGTTAAAGAAATATTTCTAACTGATACTCAAAAAGTAGCATTATTTTCACACAAACTGACATACCCATACAAGTAGAATTACAGATTATCAATAAGTTTCACAATAACTATTATTGTATCCATAAATTATAAAGACAAAAGTCCATAAGAGCAAAGGAAACCCTGATGGAATAGTGGTTAAGTGCTATGTCTGCTAACCAAAAGGTCAGCAGGTCAAATCTACCACATCCTCCTTGGAAACTCCATGGGATACTTCTATTCGGACTGTTAGGGTCAGTATGAGTCAGAATTGACTCAGTGGCAATGGGTTTGGTTTTCTTGACAAGAGTGAAAGTACAATCCTGACTATAGCCCACCTGAGTATAGAGATCACTTCAAGAATAGATTTGATACATTGAATGTCAATGACTGAAGACCAGATGAACTGATAAACAACATCATACAAGGGGTATCATAAAAGGTTATTAAAGAAGACAGGAATAAAATGACAGAAATGAATGTCTGAAGAGACTCTAAAATGTGATCTTGACCATACAACAGTTAAACCAAACTGAAGAAACGATTACATAACATAGGTGAGCAGGAGATTCCAAAGGGCAGCTGGACAAGGCAAAAACAAGTTATAATAAAATATTCAAAAACCTGTAGTTAGAAAACCAAAAGTGTAGAACACACAGCATTTCTCAAGCTGAAAGAACTGAAGAAAAGATTTCAGCCTTGAGTAGGAAGTTTGAAGGGATGTATGGGGAAAAATGTTGAATGACACAGGAAGCCCCAAAAGAAATGGAAGGAGTACACAGAGCCATTATACCAAAAATAAGTTGTTGATGTTCAACTGTTTCAGGAGATAGCATGTAATTAAGAACAGATGGTATTGAAGGAAGAAGTCCAACCTGCAGTGAAAGGACCTCCAAAAACCAGGCTCTAGGAATTAACAGAACATCAACGGAGATGTTTCCACAAACAGATGCAGCACTGGAGGTATTCTTCTGTCTATGTGTACAAATCAGAAAGACAGCTAACTGTTCAACCAACTAGAAGAGGTCCATATCTGTGCCCACTCCAAAGACAGGTGATCCAACAGAATGCAGGAATTATAAAATTATATCATTACTATTTTTGTCAACTAGGGCTGCTCTAACAGAAATACCACAGAGTGGATGGCTTTCACAAAGGAATACATAGTCTGGTAGGCTGCAAGTCCATATTCAAAGGGTATCTGTTCCAGGGGAAGGCTTTCCCTTGTCAGCTCTGGAGGAAAGTCCAATATTATATCAGTCTTTGTCCAGGGAGCATCTTGGTGCAGGAACTTCAAGTCTGAAGGACACGCTCTTCTTCTGGTGCTGCTTTCTTGATGGTATGAGGTTCCCAATTCTCTGCCTACTTCTCTGTCCTTTTATCTCTCATAGGATGAAAAGATTAAGGGTTGGGCAAACCATCATTCCAGGGAAACTCCCTTTACAGTGGAGCAGGGAGGTAACCCTATGACGGGATTTACATCCCCATCCTAATCCTTGAACATACAGCATAGGAAAACCACAAAACAGAAGACAGTCACAAGACACTAGGAATCATGGTCCCGCCACATGGCTACACATATTTTGGGGGGGACACAAGTCAATCCAAGACAATTACTATCACATGCAAGTAAAATTTTGCTTAACGATAATTCAAAAGTAGTTGCAGCAGTCCATTGACATGAAATTGCTAAAACTTCAAGACTGATTCAGAAGAGGATATAGAATGAGGGATATCACTGTTGATGTCAGCTGATAACACAACATACAAGGAAGACATTTACATGTGTTAGCTTGACCATGCGAAGCCATTTAACTGTTGTAACAGATTGTAGATAACACAGTGAAGAATGGGAATTCCAGAACACTTAATTGTCCTTATGCATAACCTGTAAATAGGCCAAAAGGCAGTTATTCAAACATAACATGCTTATACAGTATGCTTTAAAATCAGGAGAACAATCTATATCGTCTGCATGCTTACCAAACAATCCAAGAAACTACCAAATGAAGAGAAGTGTGGGATCAGGACTAGAGGAAGACTTATTAAGAAATTGTGATAGGCAGATGACACAGCCTTGTTTGCTAGAAGTGAAGAGGACTTGGAGCACTTACTGATGAAGATCAAAGACTACAGCTTTCCGTATAAATTTCACCTTAATCTAAAGATAAAAATCCTCACAATTTGACCAGTAAACAACACCACGATAAACAGAGAAAATACTGACGTTGTCAAAGATTTCATTTTACTTAAATGTACAATCAGTGCTTATGGCAGTAGCAGTCAAGAAATGCAATGATGTATTGCACTGAGGAAATCTGCTACAAAAGACTTCATTAAAGAGTAAAAAAAAAAAAAAAAGGCAGAGAGATCTCTGTGAGGACTAAGCTGTACCTGCCCCAAGCTATGATACTTTTAATTGCCTCATATGCAAGTGAAAGGTGGACGATGAATAAAGAAGATCACAGAAGACTTGATGTCTTTGAATTATGGTGCTGATGAAGAGTACTGAATATGCCATTGGCTGCCAGAATGAACAAGTGTATCTTGGTAGAGCCAGAGTGCTTATAAGAGTAAGCAGGAATGGTACAATCTCCTTTCGGAAACTTCGGACATGTTGTTAGGAGAGAATCAGTCCTTGAAGAAGGAAATCATGCTTGGTAAAGCAGAGGGAGAGTGAAAAAAGGAAAGATTGCCAGCAAGAAAGACTGACAAAGTAGCTCAGTAATGGGCTCAAATAGCAACAAAATGTGAGAATGGTAAAGCACAAGGCTGTTGAATAGGATTAAATAAATTTGATGGCACCCGAGAAATCAACGACACATAAATTATGTTTTATGCCACTTGCCTTCATAAGAGTAATTGTTTATAAAATTAACTAATCACCAATCTTATTCAATATTATTTTCAAAGTTCAAACTATTTAGTTTTACATGTGTGTGTATATACATATGTGTGTATATACGTACGTGTGTATGTGTAGGGAATGCTGGTAGCTTAATGGTTAAGTGCTATACCTGCTAGTTGGTGGTTTAAATTCACCAGGCAGTCTTTGGACACACTATGGATAGTTCTGCTCTGCCATATAGGATCTCTATATGTCAGAAATAACAGCACTGGCTTAGGTTTCCCACCCCCCCGTGTGTGTGTGTGTGTGTGTGTGTGTGTGTATATACATAGAAATATATATGTGTGTGTGTATACCTATAAAATATATAAGAAGTATTAAATTTGGGAAGAAATTAAGATGTTTTTGTTGACAAACAATATAATTTTCTGTATAGAAACTTCAAAAGAATTGGCCAGAAAAACAAAAAAATTCCTGAAACTAATGATAGACAACTAGAATTTGAAATAAGAAATGAAACCCCATTCAGCATAAAAAATAAATAAGAAATTTATTTATTATAAATTTACAATTAAATCAAATGAAATTATAAATTTATTTATACATTCAAGATGTATACAAGGAAAATCATAAAACTATGATAAAAGAAAGCAAAGAAGATCTAAATAAATGGAGAGATATGCTGTGGCCAGGGAAAGGAAGTTAATATTGTGTAAATGTCTTTTTTTTTCCTAACTTGACCTATGGATTCAGTTCAATTCTAATCCAAGTCCGTAAATTGATTCCATATAAAGTTAATATGGAACAGCAAAGGACTCAAATTAGCTAAAAAACACTGAAGAAGGTCTCAGTAGGTTTGACAAGACCTAACTTCAAGACTTAATATAAAGCTGCAGTGATCAGACAGTGTGGCACCATCAAAAAACAATATAAAGAGGTCAGTGGGTCAGAATGGAAATCCCAAACACAAACTCACAGAAGTAGTCAATTGCTTCTTGACAAAGATATGAAAGAAATTCACGGGAGAAAGAACTTTTCTCATCAAATGATACTGAAATAACTAGATTAAAAAAAAAATACCTCTGCCACTGAGACAATTTTGACTCACAGCAAACCTACAGGAAAGAGCAGAACAACCCCACAGGGCATTCAGGAAGAACCTGGCAAATTTCAACTGCCATCCATTAGGTTAGCATCTACAGCTCTTAATCTTTATGCCACAATGGTTTCTAAACAACTGATATCCATATGGAAAAAACAAAGAATCTAAACAAACCTTATACCTTTCACAAAAACTCAATTCATCTAAGTTGCAGATGTAACTGTAAGATACAAAATTATAAATCCTTTAGAAAAAAGCTTACAAGAAATTTTGTTGACCTGGGCTCTGGCAATGACCTTTTAGGTATAACACCAAAAGCAATTCCATAAAAATGAAAATAGGAGGCAGGCTAAGTTGGCAGACTAGCTGCATATCTCCTCTGACCCCTCCAACAACTTATGGCCTTGAAAAACAACAGAATGGATCAAAAAGGACCTTCTGCAAGCCCCAAGATCAGACAGAATGTTGTGAAACCGGGCTAGGAGACAGAAAGGGAATAGCTACTTTTGTCAGAAGCCAGTTGGCAACACAGATGGTCCCATTTCTGCTGGCATGAGGCCATCTTTGCCAGCTGGAAGGCTAGGACTTGGACTCCTGCACCTGAGAACCTGGCTGCATCCAGCTGCCTACATTGATCAGTGGCACCTGAGTAGAATATATGTCTTTCAAGTAAGGGATTAAACTTGAGCTGGCTGTGTCTAGACAACACAGTAACTAGCCATCAAGTGCAGCAGTGCCCTCACCCCTTCCTTTTCTGAGCTACAATAGAGGCTAAATTCTGTCACATTGTATGTGTGTTCCCTGAGCTTTTTCCTGGACTTGGTAAGGTAAAAAAGCATAGAATCGAAGAAAAGTTCCACAGGCTCTCCCTGAGCTGTGGACCACTACATCTACAGAGCCTCAGGAGAATTCTACTAAACTGTGTCAAGTTGAGTGTTCAAGGGCCTAAATGCTTTCATGTTTGATGAGTTCTCTCCCTATCCCAAGCCTTTAGCACCTACTCTAGCTTCCACACGAGGCAATAAATTCTGGTGCACTATCCAGGCCAGAAGTGGAAATCTTTATTTTTTTATTGTGGTTAAGAGAAAGTTTACAATCCAAGTCAATCTGCTGTATAAGTGGCTGAGCACCCACCTCCCTGTAGTTGTATCTGCTCTTCTCTTCCACTCTTTGCTTCCAGTACCCACTCAGTCAACACTTGTTCCCTCCTCCCTACTCTCTCCTTTCCCCTCTAGAGGGAAACCAGTGGGTCAACGTCATGTACATATTAAAGTATAAAGTACACATACCACCTGCATCACTCTGTGTCCCCAAATCCAGTTCGTTCTCTGTCTGAAGTGGTGGTTTTGTTAGTGGTTGCACCTCTCTCTTTTTCCTGCCCCACTAAAACCAAGATACTGGTTTGGGTGCTACAGTACTTACTTCTGGCTTATGGATTTGGTAACTGTTGAACACTTCAAGACTAGCATCAGAGCTTAGTGGAGAGGAAGGTGGATGAGGGGAAAAGTACCTGTCTCCATTAAGCAAGTCTCAGAGGAAGGGTCATTTTGATTCTATGTCAGTAAGCTAGACACTCATACTTAACTTCTGCAGAATCAGTACAATTTCCCCATGCTCCAGCAGCTTAGGCAGATTCTGTAACCCAATCTCTCCCATTGTGGTGAAATGCCACTGGTATGCTATTACTACCCTGAGCCTACATGTGCCAACTGACCCAGGCCATTGAATGTTGGCTACTTCAACACTGGCACTTTTTTTGCTGTTTCTGAACTGTGTCTCCCTGCCATTCAGTCCACCTCAACTTTGTCTTTGATAATCAAGACTCCTAGACTGTCATATACAATCAATTCACTAGTTTTTACAGATCTTTGTTGTAAGGGGACCATAGGAAGCATCTGACTATTCTGACACCTTGGTCCTACCCCCTTATACACTTATTTTTCTTTATAGATATTTTATATTTTTGTGAATTTCCAAATTACTGTTTTGCTTAGATTTGCTTGCTTTACCATTAAGATACATCCTTCAGTGTCTTTTGGCTAGCACTTTAGAATTAATACATGCTAACAATAAGTTTTCAGGAATATGTTCCACCTGAATCAATAATTGTTGTCAATGAAAACAGCAGAAAAAATCAAGTGACTTCAGTAGGCAATTGTGTTGTAAAATACACCTTCTGAATTTTAAAAAGCAAAGTTGTCACTGTGACATCTAAGTTACACCTGATCCTTGTAATGGTCTTTTCATTCACATCATATGCATGGAAAAAAAGTTTGGACAATGAGAATGGAAAATAGAAGAATTGATGAACTGAACAATGAGACTGTCAAACAGTACTGAGTAACATGGACTACAGAAGAAAGAACAAACTGGTCTTAAAAGAAATCCTCCTTACAAAAAAAGGTGGTGAGGCTTCGGTGCCCTTAATTTGTACAAGTCATTAGGAAAGACAGGATGCTAAAAATGGACATTATGTACTGTAAAGTAGAGGCCCAGTGAAAAAGAGGGAAATGAAGACTTACACAATAACCACAACATGGGTTCAAGTATGCAAAGATCTTGAAGACGGCTGAAGATCAGCAAAGTTTCACTTGATTAGCCATAAAGACTGCTGGGAATGAAACCTAACTTAACGACAGCTAATAATAACTGTAAGTTTAATAGATGCAGATAATATAGGAAATCTATTCAGTCAAACAGGAAGAATCATGTACCCTTACATAATATCAGGCTTGGGGAACTTTTTAGGATAATGAAAGCTACAGACTGAGAAACACAATTTAATCCCTGTATGTGTCCCATTTGTCTACTGATCTTTTCTCAGTCTTAGTGTTCTTCTTGTCAGCTTCTGTTAAGATGACTCTGACTCATAGAGATGTGAAGTATGGAGAACACAACTGCACTCCACAGACGTTTCAACTCCGTGACCTTTGTGAAGCAGACTTCCTGTTCTTAAATCCAAGGTATCTCCAGGTAGGTTTGAACTGCTAAGTTTTAAGTTGGTAGTCCAGTGCTTAACCTTTTATAACACCTAGCAATTTCTTCAGTGGCATAGTGGTTAAACGCTATGGCTGCTAACCAAAAAGTTGGAAGTTCAAGCCCACAAGGCACTCACTAGAAAATATGGAGCAGTTCTACTCTGTCCTGCAGGGTGGCTATGAGTTGAAATCAACTCGATGGCAACAGGCTCGGTTCATTTAGGTTTAGGGACACTTTTGCATTCTTAATTTTTTGCTGTTACATGTTTGTTTCACATCTCATATGTGTCAGACAAACAAATGAACAATCATGGTCTGTACCATTGAAACATAAGTTTTTCACACTATTTAATGTTCAGAACATTTTGTGGAAGTAGTAATAGAACATTAACAAGTTCTTTCTTTTTAATTTCTTGAAATTGGTGTTTGACAATGTCGGTAAAAGCAAATTTTCTCTCCTTTTGTTTATCACGTTATCAATAAGAAGCTCTTCTCATACTTGTCTGTGAAGTCTGGCAAGTAAATTCACAAACTCATTCTAAAAAAAGTGCTACATACCTTATTCTTAATATCAGTACGGTCACTTTTGAAGTGCTCCCCTCAGGAAGACAAACACCGACACCACTGCTAATCTACTCTTCATAGCAGTTTTGGAATTCTTTTATGTAATGGCCACCAGAGCTATCATCATTATTAGTCTTGATGTCCCGAATGTCACCAAAATGTCTTCCTTTAAGTATTTTCTTTATTTTCATGTAAAGAAAATAGTCATTGGGCACTAGATTAGGTGAGTAGGGAGGGTATACCAATACACTTATTTGTTTACTGGTGAAAAATTCCCTCAGAGGCAGTGCCGTATGAGCTATTGAGTTGTTGTGATACAAAAGTCAAAAGTCGTTAACAAAAAGTTCAGGTTGTTTTCATCTAACTTTTCATGCAGCCCTTTCAGCGCTTCCAAACAGTAAACTTTGTTAACTGTCCAGTTAGTACAAATTCATAATAAAATCCTCCTAATATCCAAATAGTTTAGCACCATGCTTTGATTCTTGATTTGAACTGACAGAACTATTTTGGTCATGGAGAATTGGCTGACTTCCACTGTACAATTTGATAAAGTTCTTGGATGACCAAAAATCTTTGATTTTTAGTAGTTCCTGTTTATTTATAGTCTCTTCTGTTGATCATGCTTTTTTTTTCAGATTGAGGTCTGTCTAAGCTGTGTATTAGAACTTCTATTGTTAACCCCATTTTTTTCTTGCATGATCATAATCATTTTAGGTTTGAAATTTAGGTCCTAGATCCATTTTGAGTTAGTTTTAGTGTAAGCTGTGAGATACAGAATTTGTTTCAGTGTTTCCCAGATGCACATCCAATTTTGCCAAAACCATTTGTTGAAGAAACTGTTTTTACTGCAATTTACAATCTTAGGGCCTTTGTTGAATTTCAACAGTTTTAAGATGACAGTGACACCTCTGTTGTCTCAACTCTTTTCCATTGGTCTACATTTCTCCTTTGGTAACAGTACCAGGCTGTTTTGACTATTGCAACAGTATAATAGATTCTAAGGTCAGGTAGTGCAAGGCCTCCCACTGTGTTAATTCTCTTCAGTAGGCTTTACATGTCTGGGGTTTCTTCCCTTTCCAGACAAAGTTGGTGATTCGTCTCATTAAAAGATGACACCAGAATTTGTACTGGGATTGCATTTTATATGTAAATCTCTATAAGTGAAATAAACATTTCCACAATGTTAAGTCTTCCTATCCACGAGCAGAGTTGATTTCTCCACTTATGTCTCTTTTGATTTCTTACAGTAAGGTCTTGTAATTCTCTCTTTATAGATCTCATATTTCTCTTATTAGACTTACTTCTAGTTATTTTATTTACTTGGAGGCTTTAGTAAATGGTATTGCTTTGGTGATTTCTTCTTTGATGACTTTTTTTTGGTTGGTGTAAAGGAATCCTACCAAGTTATTTATGTTTATCTTATATCCTGATACTTTGCTGAACACTTCTTTTTATTCCAGCAATTTACTTATGTATTCTTCAGGATTCTCTGTGTATATGATCATAACATATGCAAATGGGGACATTTCTACTTCTTTTTTGCTGATACAGATGCCTTGCATTTCTTTGTCTTGTCTAACTGCACTGGATAGAACCTCTACTATAATGTTGAACAGAACTGGTACAAGTGGGAATTCTTGTCTAACTCCCATTCTCAACGAAACGTCTCTCAGTCTTTCTTCATTCAGGATAATGTAGGCAATTGGCTTTGCTTAGATGCCCTTTATTGTGTCACTTCCCCTCTATTCCTTCAAATTGTGCAAACATTCTCACCCCATTTTCTGAATTGTTTCTCCCACATTAATTCACTGCTCCCTGAATGTACTAACCTAACTTTCAAGTTGCTGTTGTCAGTCTGATCCTAGAAAAGTGGTTATTTTAAAGTGTACTGCTCAAAGGAAACAGTCTTTACAAATTAAGCTAAACTATTGTTTTAAGAGATTCTGTGACACCTGGTTAAGATACTTGGCTGTTTAAGATGTGATTACTATGACAGGCAGATATCTGAAGTCATCAGGCTCCTATAAAGGGCATAGCCTGGTAGACCTCACTGAGTAGTTCTACTTTGTGCGTACATTGGTTGCTATGAGTTGGAAGCAAGTCTGTGGCAACTGTTTTGTTTTTTCTTTTATTCTTTAAAGGAGATTTCAGGAATTACTTTTGACTTAAAGTGTAAAGATTATCTCAAGACAACATTTTAGGGGGTGGTGTTCTAGCTCTTTATTGAAATTCTCATTTTTTTTAAAGTCTTTATTTCCTTCAGATCACTATCCATATTCCTTTCAGTTCATTAAGCGCATTCAATGTTACTGATTTAGATCTTTTAAATGTACCTTTAATCCAGGTTTCCATACAGGTAATTTTTCTTCCAAAGAGTTCCTCCTTTATTGTTTCTTTATTAGAAATTGCACTACTGAATATAATGCTGTAACTGAGATACTTTTCCTTCTTTTCCGATTGCAATTTTCTTTCTTTCTACACTGAGTCCTGTAATAGTGAACGTTCCTTCCAAAATGTGCATAGATAGCAACAACTCTCATCTGGCAGTTGGGTGCTAACAGTCTTTCAAAGGAGCTTTTAGTGCTGCAGCAAACAAACAACAAAGAAAATCTGTGATTCAGTTACAGGGATTGTTAAGGTTACCTGACAGGCTGTAGCTGACTCTTGGGTCAGGGCTTCTTCTAAGCTACTTTTTTTGAAATCGTGTGTTGCAATTATATCACCTCTGCAATCAGTTGGCCAAACTGATTCTCGCAGAGGTCACACTGCCCCTTTGAGCCAGCTAGCAGGTACAAGCCACCATTGTGAAGGGGCCAAATATGCACACTTTCCTAAACTTTTCAGTGCACCACCAGAAACTATGCAAATTCTGCAATTCCAAAACATTGCAGGCAATGTCCCCACTTCCCACACTAACACTAATCTGCCCCTCTGAAAAGCTGAGGAACTGGGATGGTAGCTGTTTTCCACACATGATTTATCTAGGAAAGACTAACAGCTCATCCCTTCATTAAGTAATTCTCTAGTTGACTTACCTGTCTGTTTCCAGAGTTCCCAGACTGTAAATTCCAATTGCTTTTCTCTCAGGCAACAAAGGTTCTAGTGGAAGCACAAACCTGTAATCTGCCATTTTGTATAACTACACTTGGCTTCAAATGTTACAACTTTTGCAGAAAACTCTCACACCAGCTCTTCTACTTTGGACCCTAGAAGCCTATTGTTTGCTTCTGTTAAGTTAATTTATCTCAGGTAATTCAGGGCACTTATCACCTGTAGGCACTGCTAATTATTCCTTCCTAGTTCTAGGATAAGAATATGGGCTGATAATTCTTCAGAGAGTCTTATCTCTTTATTCCCTCAGGCAGCACAAACAAGATATAAAAACAAAAAAAACACACAAAAAGTCTGCCAATAAAAGCTAAGTGTGTTCCACATTCTTCAGAGGCAATGGGAATTGTGGTTCAGAGTTCTGAACTCACTTTAGTGGGTCTGATGTATCCACTGCTGTGGAGTTGGAAGAACTAAATAAACACCAAACAACTAGCCATTCAGTTGACTGAGACTCGTAACAATCTTTAAAAGGACAGAGCAGAACTGCTCCATGGGGTTTTCCAAGAAGCAGCTGGTACACTGCAACTGCCAAACTTTCAGGAGGCAGCTGAGCTCATAACTGCTGTACCATGAAAACAGTGGAAAGAAGAGTATAGGACAGAGACACAGCTTTTCTACTGTCTGAATCTCCCCCTTTTTTTAATTAGGTTCCTCTTAGATGCTGTAGCATTCTGTTTCCAGTTTTCTGAGTCGGCTGGTTCTACTACATTGTTTTATTTTTATTTTTTAATGTGTTTATGGTTAGTGAACAGAAATGTTTATCTGCTTAGACCTCTGTTTTAGTCAGCTAGGCTGCTCTAACAGAAATACCACAGAGTGGATGGCTTTAACAAAGAAAGATTTATTCTTACACAGTCCAGTAGGTTGCAAGTCCATATTCAGGGTGTCCGCTCCAGGGAAAGACTTTCCCCTTGTCGACTGTGGTGGAAAGTCCAGTATTGCATCAGCCTTTGTCCAGGGAGCGTCCTCACGCAAGAACCTCTGGTCTGAAGGACGCTCTCTGCTTCCGGTGCTGCTTGCTTAATGGTAGCGAGGTTCTCAAATTGTCCTTGGTTTCTTTTTCCTTTTATTCCTTGCAAGCTAAAAGCGTTAAGGGTAGGGCAAGCCATACTCCAGGGAAACTTACCCACAGCAGTAATTCACAGCCCCACCCTAATCCTTTAACATACAGGTTAGCAAAACCACACAATGGAGGACAGTCCCAAGATACGGGGAACCATATCCCAGCCACGTGGCTGCACACATTTTTGGGGGGACACAATTCGAACCATGACAACCTCCATCTTGCTCCAGTCCCCACATAAGTTCTTCCATTAGAAGGCTTTTGGTAAGTGAATTAATATCTGTATTTGTTATCTGCTGTTGAAAATTTCCATTTCTTCTTAAGTACAAATAGATTATGTATTTTAGGAATTTCTCCCTTTCATCTAGATTGTTTAGCTCATTGGTATTCAACTATTTCATTCTCTTGTAATCCTTTTTAATTCTGTATGGTAATTAGGAGAGTCCCTGGGTAGCACAAATGGTTGGGTTGACTACTAAGTGTGGCAGTTTGAACAAGCAGGGTTATAAGTCAAACATACAATAAATTAGCTTTATAGACTACAAAATATTACTAACAATACACAAATACCTGAAGGGAAAATAGGTGCAGACGAACTCCTAACAATCAAAAACTTAAGTACACCTAAAGACTTCACAAAATAGTGAAAAAGACAACCTACAGACCTGGAATAAATTCTTGACAAGCAAGAATCTGTTTAGGAAGAGAAGCCAAGATGATGGACTAGTTGCATGTCTCCTTGATTCATTCTAAGAACTAAGGCCTAGAAAAACAGCTGAACAGGACAGAGTGGACATTTAGAAGCACTCTCCAAAATTAGGTAGAAAGCTGTGAGATTGGACTGGGTGACAGAAAGTGGAAAACTACCTTTGTCAGAGGCTAATCAATAACACAAAGGGTCCCACTTTTGCTAACACAGCAGCAGAGATGCTTACTGGTGCAGATGCCACCTTTATCAAAGAGAAAATTGGGACTGGGTCTGCTGCACCTGATAGCCTAGCTGACTAAGAAGCAGTGCCTGAATGAACAGCATCTCTCTCAGCATAGAGGCTAAGATGGTCACATCTAGAGACCATAGCAATGGCTGGAAGCTGAGTGCATCAGTGCCCTTCTACCCACCCCCTATCTATGCCATGTATTCTACTGGTACAGCACAGAACAGGTGGCACAGGTAAGGTGCCATCTTAGCCAGCTGAGAGGCAGAGTCTTCCACACCTCAGGGCCCACTTGGGCTGCCTGCCATGCTGGGCAATGGTGCTTGACTGGACAGTGCTTTTCTCAGCAGAGAAGGAGTTTTTAAGACAGTTGCATTTAGAGAACACAGCAGTGGCTGGTGGCTGAGTGTGGCAGTTCCTTTCCCCCATCCCTTCTCTGATCCACACTATAGTACCTACTGGCACAACTCTGGAGAGACTCCATAGTAGGTCTCCATCTTTGTTAGCCAGGAAACAGAGTCTTCTGAGACTGAGGGTCCAGCTGCGACTGGCTGCTACACTGAGCAACAGTAGCTGGCTGGACTGCATGTCTTTCAGTAAAGAAGCTGTTCTTAAGACAGCTACAACTAGAGAAAGCAGCAGCAGTTGGTGGCCAAGTGCAGCAGCACCCTTTTGTCCTTCCTTCTGTGACATATGTCTGGCATGACTGAAAAATCTGCACAAGTAAGTCACCACTCAAGAGATATGACCTGCCATACTGGAGAACCAGCTGGGGTTGGCTTCCATGCTGAGCATCATTGCCTGGTGAACAGCATCTCTCTCAGAAGAGAAGCTGTACTCAAGACTGCTACACCTAGAGAACACAGCAGCCGCTGGCAGCAAGTGCAGCAGCACCCTTCCCCCTTCCTTCTTATAGCTTCTGCTGGTACAACAATGGAGAAGTTGAACAGCTTTCTGATGACACAAAGACAACAACCAATACCTAATCATTTAAAGAAGCAGAACATCATGGCTCTGAAACCTCCAAAAATAAAGAATCAAAAAACTTCCCAGATAAAGAAGTCTTCCTGAAATTAGTAGAAGTAGAATACTGAACAATAATGTATACAGCCCTTATAAATCTTAGGATGGAGATTAGAAAAAGTGCAGTAGGTTAAAATTAAAATTAAACAAGCTGTCTGCACTGCCAGAAAAACAATGATCTGACATTCAGCAGGCCAAAAATAAAACACAGAGCTAGGCAGTTCTGCTGAAAGCCAAAGGAGAAGGATTAAGGAAATGGAATGCAAAATAAGGGAGACTGCAGACATAACAACTGACACTAGCATTTATGAGGAGAAATCAAATTTAAAAAATCAAGAAAAATGAAGAATCGTTAGGAATCATGTGGGACTCTATCCAGAGGAACAGTTTATGAGTAACTGAACTTCCAGAACAGGGAGGTACAGGAAAAAGAATCTGATCAGCACCTAATCTCCATAATCTACAAGATACCATAAAATCTCAAAAAGAACAGGAAATATTCCCCAATTAAAAACCAGGGAAAGATTCTGAAAAGGCTCTTCACCAAAAAAGATATTCAGGCAGCTAACAGATACATGAGGAGATGCCCTGATCTATAGTCATTCGAGAAATCCAAATCAAAACTACCATGAGCTAGCATCTCATCCCAATAAGGCTGGTGTTAATCCAAACAACTCAAAACAATCAATTTTGGAGAAGCTGTAGAGAGACTAGAACTCTTCTATATTGATGGTGGGAAAGTAAAATGGTAACACCACTCTGGAAATCAATTTGGCAGCTTCTTAAAAAGCTATAAATAGAAATACCACATCACTCAGCAGTCATAGTGTTTGGAATATATTTTAAAAATAAATAAACATATAAGGGCTTTCACACTAATAGATACATGCACAAGAACGTTTATTGCTGCACTGTCAACAATAGCAAAAAGATTGAACCTCACCAGATGCCCATCAACAGATGAATGGTTAAACAAACTATGACATATTCACACAAGAAAATACTATGTAATCATAAAGAGCAATGACAGTTTGGGGAAAATCTGATAACATAAAGTCATCTGGAAGACATTAGGGTGAGTGAAATTAGTCACAGAAGTCAAATATTGTATGAGACCACTATTATGAAGGCTTAGAAAACCTTTAATCACTGAAGAAAATAATTTTGGTGGTTACAAAGAAGGGGCGGGAGATGGGTATTCACAGATTAGATATAGACAGGAATTGGGTTAGGTGAAGGAAATGACAGCAGGCAGTGAAGCAGTAAACTGCAAGACTACACCAAAAGCTAAGAAGTTTCCTAAATATGACTCAACATTTTGAAGATCAGAGTGTCGGAGGCAGGGGCCTGGGGACCACTGTTGCAAGGCCATCTAGGACAACTTGCATAACCATTTTTTTAAAGAAATATTCTGCATTCCATTTTGCTCAGCATCAATTCAGAGTCATGGAAACCCCACATGTGTAGTAGATCTGTGTTACTCTATTTTCAAAAGAAGATCACCAGATGTTTCTTTCAGATGCCTCAAGATAGTTTCAGACCTTTTGGTGAGCAGCCAAGTGCTAACCTAGTTGAGCCACCCAGGGATCACAGTCAGATACATAAAGAGACAGTATACATTTATAGGAGACACTTAATTAAAAGTCTTTGATCATTTGCTACTAATTATTGTCAAACCACACTACAGTATGTAATTCCAATAAATTATCTGTATACACCTAAATTTACCTTGAAATTATAAATATTCATGAAAGTTTATATGAGCAGACATGAATTTAACATAAAATGGTCTTGTTAGTTGCTAGTGAGTTAATTTCCACTCATGGTAACTTCCTGAGGGCATAACACGGGGTTGAACTGCAGCACAGGGTTAAAAAAAAATATGACAGACTAGACACACAACACTTTAATACTTTCTCATACCTGGAATGATATTAGTATGGAGCACTGGACATTTGAGGACTCCTAGGAACTGGCATATTTGACTAGGTATCAGTATAGGACTAAACTTCTCTCAAAGACAAACCAGTGGCCCCTGAACTCCACTCCTCCTGTTCCACCATATCAGATAACTACAGCTTCTGAAAATGGCTGATAATGTACTTTCACTGTCAGCAGGAAGGCAGGGGGGTGGTCTATTGCTCCTGAGGGCCTGACTGCTTTCAGCAACATTTGGACAGCTAGTCACTTGGTAGTTCTCTGATTTTCAAGAATTGGACAATTCTTTGCATAGACATAAAGTTTACTTTTAGTGTTGAGAGGCCTGTGTATTCAACTGCAGATCTATCTGTTGAGAGGCCTGGCAGCTTTTCCCTGAACCCTTCACTGAACCACATAGCAGGGTCAGCTGACAGTTCCCAGTGTCTTCGTAAGTAGGATATCATCTTTGCCACCCAATAGGAAGAGACTTCCACCTCAGAAAGCCCATGTGGGGCTAATCACTGAAGTACACAGAGATGGCTGGTGACCATCTCCACTGTTAGAACTATGCCTCAGTTCCTGTTGAAGTATCACTAGAGAAATCAGATGTTAGATAGCATGCAGATAGCAGATTATAGTTAATCATTTAAAGAAGAAGTCCACCTTGATTCCAGGAAACTCCCAAAATAAAGAATTGAAAGACTTCCCAGATGAAGAATCCTTTCTGAAATAACAAGACATCAAGTACCAAAGAATTATATAAAGAACCCTGCAAGAGATTAAATAAAAAGCAGTAGAACAAGATGAAAAATTTAGTAAGCTATTTGAATTGATGGAACTTCAAAGATTTGAAATACAACAGATCAATAACAAAATCACTAAATTAGATAATTCAATCCAAAGCCAAAAGAGTAGAACTGAGGAGATAGAAGTCAGACTTAGTGACCTTGAGGATAGAGCAACTCACACCAGCATTTATGAGGAAAAACCAGAGAAAAGAAATAAGAATGAAGAAGCATTAAGAAACATGTGGGGTCCTATTAAGAGAAATAATTTATGATTAGTTGGAGTTCCTGAACAAGGGGAAATAGATGAAAATACAGACAGCACTGCTGCAGAGTTCCTGACAGAAAACTTTCCTGAATTTATGAATGAAGAGAACACACATATCCAAGAAGTGTATCAAATGCCACAAAAACTAGATCCTGGAAGAAAAACTCAAAGACATATTATAATCAAGCTCAACAACACGAAACATAAGCTGATGCTTTTAAAAGCAGAAAGGTTCAAAGCAATCTAACATTCAGAAGGAAACCCTATAGGCTTTCATCTAACTTCTGTGTAGAAATGAGTTTGGCTAGAAAGCAGTGGGACAACATACTCAAAGCTCTGAAGGAGAAAAACTTCCAAAAAAGAATTACATTGCCTGAGAAATTGTCTGTCAAATATGACTATAAAACGAAGACATTTGTAGATAAAGAGACACTTAGAAACTTTGTAAAAGCTAAACCAAAACTACAAGAAATACTGAAAGAGGCATTTTGCTTAGAAAAACAAAGCCATTAAGTGTATGTTTAAGGAGGCAATGCAGAACACAGCATCCAGAATCCTGCTCAGTTAGGAAAGTCACAAAACTCAATGAAAGTTAGAGTATTAAAAGAAGAGAACCAGTGATCATATCATGAAAACTGTGGCACCATCACACTAAAAAGAGAGATGTACTATAGCAGTTACGGTCCTTTCATATGGAGAGGAGGGTAAAAAGATATGCATAAGTTAAAACTGGGTTTAAATTTAGAATATTATGGGGGATCATAACGGTAGCAGCAAAGTACAATAACAGTGCAATACATCAAACCAAGAAATGTAATACAGGAGTCTCAACAAACAGAACCAACATTGAAAAGTCAACCCATAAAGAAGTATAACAAAGAACAGGATATTAAGAGCAACATAGAAAACAACGACACAAAAATAAACACATCAAAGCCTCAGCACTAAACACATATGCATCAGTAATTATGCTGAGTGTAAAAGGACTGGATGCTCCAATTAGGAGACAGTGAGCGACATCCTGGATTAAAAAGCATGACCTGTCTATGTGCTGCTTACAGGAAACACACCTTAGATTCAAAAACATAAACGAACTTAAAAATTAAAGAATGGAGTAATATATACCAGGTTAACAACACGCAAAGAAGAGCCAGTGTGGCAATACTGGCTCTTACAATACAAAAATCCACCATTGTAGACAAAAATGGTCACTATTTATTGCTGAAAGTTTCAATACACTAGCAGGAGTTAACAATATTAAATATTTGTGCACCCAATGCCAGAATATCTAAATGCACTGAACAAACACTGACTACATTGAAAAATTAGATATATCATTCCCCAATAATAGTTGGAAACTTCATCGCTCCTCTTTAGTCACTGACAGATCATCCAGAAATTTACTCAGTAAAGGTACAGAAGATCTTATTGCAACAATCAACCAACTTGACCTTATCAACATGTACAGACCTTTTCACATCAATGGATAAGTATTCCTTCTCCAGTGCACTTGGAACATTACCCAGAACAGACCATGTGTTAGGTGTAAAACAGTTCTCTATGAAATCCAAACAACTGATTTACTGCAAAGTATCTTCTTGGACCACAGATCCATAAAAGTCAAAATCAGTAGCAGAAAAATCATAGGTAGAAATTCAGACTTATGGAAACTGAACAACACTTTGTTCATAAAGTCTTGGGTTATATGAGAAATCAAGGACAAAATGCAGAAATATAAGGAATCAAATGAGAATGGAAACACACCCAGAAAGCACAACCAGGACCTATAGAATATGGCAAAAGTGGTGTTCAGAGGTCAATTTATCTCTGTAACTGCACACATCTGGAAAGAAGAAAGGGCCCAAATTAAAGAATTTAACCTACAGCTTGAACAAGTAGAATGAGAGCAACAGGGGAACCCATCAGGCACCAGAAGAAAAGAGATAATAAAGATTAGAGCATAAGTAAATGAGTCAGAGAATAGAAGAACAATTGCAAAAAGAAATAAAACCAACTGCTGGTTCTTTGAAAAGATAAGAATGTGATAAACCATTGGCTAAATTTAAGAAAGAAAAACAGGAGAGGAAACAAATAAGTCAAATAGAAAATGAGATGGAGGATGTTACAACAGACATAGCTGAAATCAAAAGTATCATAACAGAATACTACAAAAGTGTGTACTCTTAACAGATTTGAAACCCTAGACGAAATGGACAAATTTCTAGATTCATATCATCCACCAGGATTATCACAAGGAGAAGAAGATCAACTTAATAAACCTACCACAAAGTCCTGTCCAGACAGCTTCACCAGAGAACTCTGCAGAACTTCTAGAGAAGAGTTACCTCTGATACTATTGAGGCTATTTCAGAGCACAGAAAGTGAAGGAATGCTTGCAAAATCTTCCCATGAAGCCAGCAGAACCCTGATACCAAAACCAGGGCAAGATTCCACAAAAAAAAGAAAATTACAGGCCAATATTACTTGTGAACCCAGATGCAAAACCTTAAACAAAATCTTAGCCAATAGAATTCAACAGCATTAATTCATCATGAGTGAGCTGTTTTCATCCCAAAGATGCAAGGCTGGTTCAGCATCAGAAAAACAATTAGTGTAATCAATCACGTAAGTAGCACAAAAGAGATGAATCACCTGATCTTGTCAATTGATGCAGAAAAGGCATTTCACTAAGTCCAACAGCCATTGATGTTAAAAACTCTCAGCAAAATACGAATAGAAGGGAAATTCCTCAACACAATCACTAGCAGCTACCCAAAGCCAACTGTCTTCATTGCCTGAGTGGCAAAAGACTGAATTTCCCTTAAGAACAGGAACGAGACAAGGATACCCACTCTCACCACTTCTATTCAACTTTGCACTAGAATTTCTAGCCAGAACAATTAAATTAGGCAATAAAAGGGGGGGGGCATCTTTATCGGCCATGAAGAAGTAAAAAACTCCCATTTGCAGATGATATGATTATATATACAGAGAATCCAAAGGAATCCATAAGTAAACCACTGTACCTATTAGAAGAGTTCAGCAAAGTATCAGGATATAAGGTAAGCATAAGTAAATCAGTAGAATTCTTTTATACCAACAAACAGATCACCAAAGAAGAAATCACCAAATCGATGTCATTTACTGTAGCCTCCAAGAAGGTAAAATACCTAGGAATAAATCTAACTAGAGAAATAAGAGACTTATGCAGAGAGAACTTCAAGGGCTTACTGTGAGAAACTGAAAAAGACTTAAAAAACTGGAGAAAGCTACCCTACTTATGGACTGGAATACTTAACACTGTGAAAATGTCTATTTTGCCTACAGTGATCTACTTTTACAATAAAATCCCAATACAAATTCCAGTGTTATTTTTTAATGAGATGGAGAAACATATCACCAAGTTTGTTTGGAAAGAGAAGAAACCCCAGTTTAGTAAAGCACTACTGAAGAACAGAAACACAATGGGAGGCCTCACACTACTCGACCTTAGAACCTATTACACTGCCGTTGTAGTCAAAACAGGCTGGTACTGGTGCAGAAAGAGACATATAGACCCCAGAGATGCCACCATCCTCTTATGAACAGTTGATATTTGACAAAGGTCCTAAAATAGTAAACTGGGGTAAAAGCAGTATTTTGAACAAATAGTGTTGGCAAAATTAGATATCTGTCTGCAAAAACTGAAACAGGACCCATGTCTCACATCTTACAAAAAAACTAACTCAAAATGTATCAACGACCTAAACATCAAACCTAAAATGATAAAGACTATGCTAGAAAAAGCAAGATCAATGATGGACAGACTTCAAAATCTAACAAACAAAGCATGATTAACAGAAGAGAAAATAGATAAACAGGAGTTACAATGAATCAAACACTTTCACTCATCCAAAAGAGTTTAAAGACCACCTACAGAATGGAAAAAATTTCGAGGCAACTACATGTTGGACTATTACCTGATCTTCATGATTTACAACATTCTGAAAAACACCAACAAGAAAAGAGTAAATAACCTAATTAAGCAATGGGCAAAGGAAATGGGCAGACCTTTCACTAGAGAGGATACCCAGGAAACCAAAAGACGCATGAAGAAATGCTTGTAATCATTAGCTATGAGAGAAATACAAATCAAAACTACAATGAGATACCATCACACCCCAACAAGGTTAGCCATGATCCAAAACACAAAGCAACAAATGCTGGAGAGGCTGTGGGGAAATGTGAACTCTCCTACACCACTGGTGGAATTGTAAATTGGTACAAGCTCTTTGGAAAGCAATCTAGCACTTCCTGAAAAAGCTGAAAATAGACCATTTGATCCAGTAATTCCACTACTTGGAATTTATCCTTCAGAAAGTAAGGCTGTCACATGAATGGATACAAGCACAAGAATGTTTGCTGCAGAACTGTTTACAATAGCAAAAAGATGGAATCACCCCAGATGCCCATTAACAGATGAATGAATAAACAAACTATATTCAGTGGAAAACTATGCTATAATAAAAAACCATGATGATTTTAGAAAACATAACATAGTTTCAGTTGGAAGATTATGCTGAATGGTAACAGTCAGTGGCAAAGAACAAATATTGTATGAGACCCCTGATACAAGGATTTAAAAATAGAATTATCTACAAAAAGAAAAACTCTTTGATGGCTACAAGGATAGGGATAGTAACAGTTTGTCATAGATGAGATAGCTCATAGATGTTAGAAATTTTATTCATTTACTGTAATAAATAAGTTAATTAAAAATTTAACATGCACTTTATTGATTTAAGAATAATTTTGCAATCTACATCATTTTTCTCTATAACACCTGAAACTTTTACCACTATTCTATTCTATGTTCTGTTCCAATAACAGCAAACTTCACCTTTCATCCAAAACTTCCCATAAACCTTTCCCTGAGATCTGCCCTACTCTTCTAGTCACTCAATCATCTTGCCGCCAACAATAAACCTCTAGGACAGCCCTGTGTACAAGTTTATGTCCAAAGATTTGTTTTTTGCCCACCTCACTCTGTATTTTTTATAGTCCATGTCAGTCTTTGTCTGAAGATCTGGCCCCAGTGCAGGATGCACTTGAAGATTAAACAGTCTGGGAGCAGGGGTCTCCAGTCAGAAGGACAATCAAGTATGGTCTTTTGGTAGAGTTCTAGCTCTGTCGTCTACTTCTCCCACTATATCTGGGGCTGCAAACCATGTACCCCTATCCATGCAGTCATTGGTGGTAGCCAGGCACCATTTTGTTCTTCTGGTCCCATGCTAATGTATACCCTGTCTCATATGGCACCTTCCATGTGGTAGGCTCATATATTTCTCCTGTCCTTGATGTACACTGTTTACCTCTGGTCCAGGTGGATTGGAACCACTGGATGCTATTTAAGTGGCAGCTTGCTAGCTTTAAAGACTCAAGACACCACTCTTCCAGGTGGTATGAAGAGCATCTTCATAAGAGAGACAGAAAAAAAAAAGATTGGGTATCCAATTAGTCAGGATGTCCCCTGAAAACATGATCCCCCATTCCCCAAACCAGCTATTCTGTCATTCCAAAGAGGTAGGCCTCATATAGGGAACAGTTTAGTTTTGAAATTAAGTAGTTGTGAGTACCTGTCTTCTAGTACATGCTGTCATATCCAACACTCAACCTAAATCCTAACCACTATCTAATTTGTAAAAATTTCTCTCCCGTCCTTCCCACCCTGGTAACCATTAAAGATTTATTTCTTCTGTACTTAAATGCTTTGTTACATCCTTATAATAATGGTCTCACACAATTATAGTCCTTTTGCGTCTGTCCAATTTCACCCAGCATAATGTTCTCCAGATGGTCAAACATTAGTACGTATTTCTCTAAGCCATCATTGTTTCTTATCATTATGCAGTATTCTTTAGTTTATTTAACTGTTCACCTGTTGATGGGCTTCTAGTTTCTTGCATCTTCTTGCTATTGTGAAAAGTGCCATGTTAAACATTGTGGACACGTACCTATTTGAATAGTGACCCTTATATCTCCGAGATAAATTCCTAGCAGAAGGATTGCTATATCATATGGTATTTCTACTTCTAGTTTTCTAACAAAGCACCAAATGGATTTCCATAGTGGTTGTACCATTTTATACTCCCACCAACAGTGTAGAAGAGTTTCAATCCCCCTACATCCTTTCCATAATTCGTTATTCTGTTTTTTTTTTTTTTTTTTGGATAATTGCCAGCCTTTGGGGGATGAGATGATATCTCATGCAGTTTTCATTTGATGGCTAGTGATCATATTTCCTCACTTATCTGTTGACGTCCATTATGTCTTCTTTGGTGAAAGTACCTGTTCATGTCCTTTATCCATTTTTTAATTGGATTGTTTGTCTTTTTTTGTTGAGGTTTTGTAGTATCTTATAAATTAGAGAGAGATTAGGCATCAGTTAGAAACAAGGTGGGCAAATACTTGTTCCCACTCTGTAATCAGTTCTTTTTCCTCTGTTGATAAAGGCTTTGGATGAGTATAAATGTTTTGACTTTCAGGAACTCCCAATTACCTATTTTCATTTCTGGTGTTTGAGGGTGGTTGCTGTGTTTTTGTAGACTGCTGGTGTCAAAGGTTGGTGCCAGTGTCTTCTGGATTTTTTCCTCAAAAATTTTTATCATTTTAGCTTTTACATATGCGTCTTTTATCCATTTAGAGTTAGTTTTTGTGCATGGAATGAGACACAGATTTTGTTCCACTTTTTACAGATGGATATCTGGTTATACCAACACCATTTGTTCAATAGATTCTCTTTTCCCTGGTTCAGAGCCTTTGGATCTTTATCAAATACAAGTTACTTGTAGGGGTACAATGTTATATTTGATTCTCAATTCTGTTCCATTGGTTTCTACCTGCTTTTGTGCCAGTGGGAGGCTGTCTTCACTACTGTAAGGTAAGGTCAACGAAGGCTTCCCACTTTGTTCTTCTTTAGTAATGTTTTACTTATCCACAGGTTCCCTTCCATATAAAGTTGGCAATTTGCTTTTCCGTCTTGTTAAAAAGTGTGACTGGCATTTGTATTGGGAGTACATTGTATGTATAGACCACTCTGAGCAGTAGAGACATTTTCACAGTGTTTAGTCTTCCAGTCCAAGAGTATGGTAGGTTTCTCCATTTACAACAGCCACTTTTAGTTTCTTGTGGTAGGGTCTTGTGGTTTTCTTTGTATAGTTTATTTACATCTCTGGTTAGATTTATTCCTAGGTATTTTATCTTCATGTGGCTATAGTAACTCATAAGGCTTTTGAGATTTTGTCTTTCTGTCTTTGTTGATGTAAAGGAATACAACTGATTTATGTATGTTTATCTTATCCTTATGCTTTTCTGGTCTTCTATTAGATTTAGTAGTTTTTTTTGGTGGACTTTTTAGAGTTTTCTGTGTATAATACCATGTCATCTGCAAATGAGACATTTTAACTCCTTCTTTACCAATCTGGATGCCCTTATTTCTTTTTATGCCCAATTATTTTAGCTGGAACCTCCAGAACAATGTTAAATAGAAGAGATGACGATGGGCATCCTTGTCTGGTACCAGTTCTTGAGAAGAATGTTTTCAACAATTCTACATTCAGTATGATGTTGGCTATTTGTTTAGTGTAGACACCCTTACAATGTTGAGAAAATTCTATACATACATTGTGCAGAGTTTTTAACATGAATGAGTGTTGGGCTTTACCAAATGCCGTTTCTGTATCAATCAGTAGAATCAGGTGGTTCTTGTCTTTTGTTTATTTTGTTGATTATATTAATTGTTTATCTAATGTTGACCCTCCCCTGCATCCCTGGTGTGAATCTTGGTTGGTCGTGGTGTACAGGTTTTTTTATTATGTATTTTTCAATTCTGTTTGCTAAGATTTTGTTGAGAATTTTTGTATCTAAGTTCCTGAGAGCTGTGTGTCTATAATTTTCACTGTTTATGCTATCTTTACCTTGTTTGGGTATCAGGGTTATACTGCCTTAACTGAGTGAGTCTGTAATATTCCATCTTTTGTTATACTCTGGAATACCTTTAAAAGTACCAGTGTTAACTGTTCTATGAACCTTTGATAGAATTCTCCAGTGAAGCCATCTGGACCAGGGTGTTCTTGTTTGTTTGTTTTTTTTTAATTCTGAATCTCTTTCAATCTCTTCTTTTGTCATTGGTTTATTTAGTTGTTCCATCACTGCTTTTGCTAGTTTAGGTGGGTGGTGTTTTTATAGAAAATTGTCCATTTCCAATACATTTTTTAATTTACTGCAATACAGATTTTCATACTACTCTGTTACGATTCTTTTAATTTCATTTGAGTCTTCTGTGATATCACTCATCTCATTTCTTATTTGGATTATTTGTTTTCTCGTGTGTTTTTCTTTTGTCATTTTTGGCTAACAGGTTATCAATTTTGTTCATCTTTTCAAAAAACCACTTTTGGTCTTGTTGACTCTATGAATTTCTTCTATTATTCAATAGTTCCTGAGTAAAATGTTGTCCAGTTCACATAATTTTGGTTTATTTCCATCTTTTCTTTTTCTGTTATTGCTTTCTAGTTTCATGACTTTATGCTCTAAAAAGAAGATTTATATTATTTTGAGAATTTGAATTTTGTTAAGGATTGTTCCAAGGACTAGTATGTGATCAATTCTAGAAAAGTTCCATGTATACTAGAAAAGAAAATATATTTGACAGCTGTTGGGTGGAATGTTCTAATTGTGTCTGTGAGATCAGTTAGGTCTCCTGTGTGTTTTACTGTTTTTTCAATATGGTCTGTCCTTTACTGACAGTGATGTACTAAAGTCTACTACTATTATTGTGGAGCTATCTATTTCTGTTTTCAACGTGAATGATGTTTGTTTTATGTATTTTGGAGTCTTTATGTGCTGCTTTAGTTAGGTGGTACTGCTGTAACAGAAATACTACAAAGCTGATGACTTTAACAAAGGAAAGTTTTCTCTTGCACAATCTGGTAGTCTACAAATCCAAATCTGGGGTGTCCACTCCAGGGGAAGGCTTTCCCTCTGTCAGCTCTGGATGAAAGTTCTTGTGTTGTATCAGTCTTTGATCAGAGAGCATTTTGTCAAAGGAACCTCAGATCTGAAGGGCACGCATTTCTCCTGGTGCTGCTTTCTTTGTAGTGTGAAGTTCTAAACTCTCTCTTTGCCCCACTTTCCTTGTATGTCTTGCAGGATAAAAGGTGGTGCAAGCCATACTCCAGGGAAACTCCCTTTATAGTGGACCAGGAAGGTGTTTAGGAAGGGATTTACAGTCCCACCCTAATCTCCTCTAATCCACCCTAATCCACTCAGTTAACCACAGACAAATTAGGATTTACAGCATAAGAAAATCACAAAATAGGGGGCAATCACATAATAAAGGGAATCCTGACCAAGCCATATTGCTAAACATGTTTAACAATCCATGATGGGTGCATAGATATTTCACATGATTGTGTTATCTTGCTGTATTGAGCCTTTAATGATTATGTAGTGCCCCTTATTCTGTACAGTGAATTTAACTTTAAAGACTGTTTTGCCAGAGATTTGTATTGCCAATCCTACAGTGTTTTTAATGTTATTAGCCTGGTATATTTTGTTCCAACTTTTGAGCTGTGGTTGGTTTGTGCCTTTGAGTCTAAGCTTTGTCTCCTCTAAAAAGTGTATAGATGAGTCGTTTCTTTTTCAATCCAATTTGCTACTCTCCTCTTCATCACCACATTACTACATTTATATTCAGTTTAATTATGAATAGATCTGATATTAGTGCTGTCATTTTGATGCCACTTTTTGGGTGTTGTGGACAATTCCTCCACTGCATTCAATCTTTTGTGCTGAGTCTTTTTCTTTACATGTTTTTCAATGTTTTTTAAATTTTTTTCTTGAAACTGCTGAGACTTACTGTTTCACTTGTTTTTAAGTCCGTAGTTTTGAAGTGTAGAATTGCAGGTTTCTTTTGGGGTTATTCCTTTAGTATCCTTTATTAATCTAAAAGTAATCTGAACTTCAATGTCTTTGTATCTTCTTGATTTTCTCCACATCTGAAAGATCTGTGGGTCCTGTATTTTGACACCGATATCTCTGAATTTCTATTTTTTCTGATTTGGCTTTGTTATTTTTGGATTTGCTATCGTGATGGTATCTAGACACTCTGTAGAGCATTGGATGTTTGACTGTATATATGATGTCATTGATTTTCTGATCAAAGAAATTGCTCTAATATTTCTTGTAATTTTCTTTTGGTTTTTCCAAATTCTCTAAACTTCTGTTTATCTGTGAAAGTCCTAATTTCATCTTCATACTAGAAAGGCAATTTTGCAAGGTATATAATTCTGGGTTGGCAGAATATAATTCTGGGTTGTCCTTCAGAGCTTTGCATATGTCATCCCATTGTCTTCTTGTCAGCATATTTTGGTTGAGTAATCTGAGCTTTTGTGAGTTATTTTTTGTTTAAGTCTAGCTGCCCTTAGTAGTTATCCCTTATTTCCAGTTTTACTGAGTTTGATTGTAATATGCCTTTGTGTGTTTCTTTTGCAGTCTAATTTGAGTGAGGTTCAGTGAGCCTTCTGAATGGAGATCTTTTCATCTTTCATGATACCAAGGAAATTTTCTGCCAGCAGGTCTTTAACAGTTTTCTCTGTATTTACAGCTATCTCACCTGGTTCTGGTACTCCAGTCATTCATGATTATTCCTTTTGATAGAATCCCACTTAACTCTTAGCAATTCTACATTCTTCTTGAATCTTTTTTCTGTTTTTCCATCATGTATGCTGGTGTTGTGTATTTTTTCTGCATTGCATTTCATTGATTTTGCTCTTTTGACTTTCTATTGAGTTATCAAACTTGGTAATTTTGTTGTTAATCTGTGGATTTTCAGACCTCTGTTGCTCAAGCATTTCTTGCAGTTTCTTTAATTTTTTGGTGTGCTCTGCTGCATTTTGCCTGATCTCTTTTCAGATATCTTGTGCTGCTCTGTACATTAGTCTTTTGTATCCTACCTCTGGTAATTTGATGAAGTCTTCTTTGTCTGGCAAATCCATTGATTCTTTGATATGGGAGTTTTCAGCAGCTATGGTAGTCTGCTTCTTTAGATGTTTAGAAACTGATTGTTGTCTCCAAACCATCAGAAATTCACTCCAATTTTTAGTTTGATTATTGTCATTTAAGATGTATCTGTTGATATTAGGACTTTTAAACTTGTTTGATTTTGGAGACTTGATAATTTGGCTAACTTGTTTAGCATCTCTTTCAGACCTGGGCTGGAATTTCTCTGTGCTATCTGATGACCTTCTGCACATGAGCTTACAGTCTCATGCAGGGTATAATCCATCAGCCAGGCTGTCCTCAGTTTAATCTGGCACACTTGCACTTACCTGTTCTTGAACTAATCTGTAATGTATTCCCTCTCACCACTAACAGGGCTGTGCTTACACATGTAACACCTAAATGGAATGTCCTTTCACAACACATTCCCGGGCCACACATACACCCATGTTGCCTTTCTAGCCCAATGTTGACCTGTGCTTTCACACCAGGTCACCAGAATCTAGTTCTGCTTGCCATGTGTGGCTCAAAGGCCCACTGGACTATAGGTGTCCATGCTGCATACTTGGGCTTTGTGTTTTCCTATGCTACTACCCTGGGTCACCGAGGCCTAAGCCTTTGGCCCTGCACAATTCTAAGGTCTGCCAAGTTGCATATGTGTTCACAGTTCCTTCCTGGGTCCTGTGCTAACCTGTGTTGTTGCTCCATATCACCAAACTCTAGGGTTCTTGGCACCAGGTGGCTCTAAGATTCTTTTGGGCCACATGCATGGTCATATTTCCTTCCTGAGCTCTGTACTCACCTACCACATCATTGTGAGTCATCTTAGTCTCGTGTAGCTCTAAGACCTCTTGGGCAGTGTATGGTTACACCACCTTCCCAGACTTAGCTCTCTCCTGCCATGTTGCACCAGGACTCCAGAACCCTGGCTCCTTAGCCCCTCATGGCTGAAAGGCCTGGTGGGCTTTGAGGACATCTGTGCATTCCCTGGCTCCCATGGTTGTCTGCCTCATTGCTGTTGATAGCTTGCACTCAGGCCTTGCAGCCCCATGTGGTTCCAAGGTGTGCCGTGCCAAGCATACACACACAGACTTCCTGGGCCACTGTGCTCATTGCCACATTGCCCAATGCTGGAGTCCAGGCCTCCTTGCCCCTTCCATCTCCAAGGCCTAGAATGTAGTGCACATATAGTCACCTCTCCCTGGGCCCCACTGTCACCTACCTTGTTGCTTCAGTTTGCTGGGACCGAGGCATCCTTGGCTTGTGTGGCTCAAAGGCCTGCCTAGCCAGGTGGCCATTCACACTGTCCCCTGGGTCGCATGATCACACAGTCCATTGCCCCAGGTCACCTGGACCTTGGCCTCCTGCCACACATGGCCCCAACATGCTGCACTGCACATGCACTCATGTACCTGCCCAGGTCTGGAACTCACCTGTCCTGTTGCCCTGAGTCACCAGAAAACAGGTCTTCTGGGCTCTTGCTTCTCCAGGGCCTGGCATGCTGAGTGCATGTTTACACCCTCCCCCGGACCTTGCATTCACCTCCCCTGTTGCCCTGGGTCACCAAGGCCACATGACTCCAAGCCCTGCCTAGCTGTGTGAGTTCACTCTGCCCTCCCAGGTCCAGCAATCACCTGTTCCATTACCCCAGGTTGCATGCACCCTGGCCTGCTGGTCCCTCACAGCCCCAAGGCCTGCCAGGCTGTACTTGTGTCTGTACCTTCTTCATGGCCCCATGTTTGGCAACCCCTTCTCCTGGCTTCCTGGGACCAAGGCCTCCTGGCTCTGTGCAGCTCTGAGCCAGGTCTCTGAGCCCTAGGGCCTGCTGATTGTCCACTGGCATGAATCCAGGCCATTCTAACCTGTGGGGAGGACTTCAGTTCCAGGGTGTGATGCTTAGGCTAGTGCTGGTCTCCTTAGTTGGGTCCAAGCTTGCTTAAACTCTCCTGTTGTTTCTCAGCTCCATGCCATTGCCTAGGTTTGCTGTAGGTAATCCTCTGTCCAGCTCATTTTTGGTATATGAAGAATCTTGGCATGGGCTGTGTTAATTTATCAGTGGATATTAGGAGCGCCTGTGTTCCTCCTTTCAACCAGTCTGTTCTTAAGGTTTTCTGCCAGTTATTCAGGCCTCCTGCACTGCTCTGTCTTACAGATTTTGTCAAACTAGTGGTTCTTTGTTGTTAGAGGGTCTTTCACGGATGTGGGGCTATGCTCCCATCTTAGCTCCATCCTCACATTGACTAATTTTTCAAAAAATATTTTGTTACATTTTTGGTGGAAGTTTACAAAGGAAATTAGATCCTTGTTAACCAATTTCTTTAAATATATTTGGAATTCCCTCTGCTGTAATGATCAAGTGCTACAGCTGCTCACCAAAAGATTGACAATTCACATTCACAGGGCACTCCACGAAAACTGTAAGTAGTTCTACTTTGTCCTATACGGTCATTGTGAGTTGGAATCAACCCAACAGCAGTGTGTTTGGATTCTTGACGGGTGTTATAGATGTGTTTCAGAAACCTCAGAAATCTGTTAAGAGCCATGGCTGCTAGCGTAAAGGTGGCAGTTCAAATCTACCATATGTTCCTTGGACACTATAGGGCAATTTTACTTTGTCCTTTAAGGTTGCTGTGAGTCAGAATCAACTTGACAGCAGTTTTTAAATATATAATCTTCAATGACATTAGGTAAGAAATGTTAATGTCCGTGAGAAAAGGTCTGAGTAAATAGAATTTAATGTAACGAGCATCATAAAAAAGCCCTTATTTCAGGGAGACTCTGACTTATGATAACACTTCCAAATGCGGAAATAAAATAGTTTTTATTAAGGTCTTTATTTATCCTAATAGTATTTATTATTTGACAACTGAAATACATCCTAGTTGAGAAATGGTTAAATAAATTGTAGGATAATCATTTTATGTAATATTACGTATACATTAAAACTATGACTCCTACATGACTGTAAGTCCTAGATGGTTTACTTTCCACAGTATATTAAACTTCAATTTTAATAAAATATTTATGACCTCTTAAAAATATTTTTTGACCAATGTAAGTGAACAAATGGATGGAAATAATGGCAAATATACTGCTACACACAAATAAGGCTAGCTTTAATTAACAATTCTCATCTAACTTAAGAACTAAATTGAAATGTACTTTCCTGAGGGGAAGAAATGTCTACCTTACATAGCTTGCAATAACAATTCAAATGAAAGAGGGGGAATTTTAACTAGAACTTCATCCATAAGGACCAATTAGTTGCTGATTTCTTCGCTGTCACTGTATATACCCTGGTACTTTGCCAAGCTCCTTCATCTTTTTTCAGTGTTAAGTCTTTAGGAAACCAAAATGTCACATTTTCAATCTGGCTTTTCCTATTCACATTTTCAATCAGGCTTTTCCTATTCTTTTTATCGTGTTGTGCTAGTTACAAGAATACTGCTTCAAAAGAAGTGGATAATGGTTTTGTTTTTTATTAGAAGTGGAGAAGTGAGCACTGATGTTTGTATTACTTTTAATTTGTTGAAAAAGAGGAGAAAATTTAGCTTGGTTGTTTAAGCTTTAACACAGAGTACTTTAACACAGAGTAGACAGTTTGGTTTCTTGGTGCCTGAATATGTATTATTGTACTGGTAAACATTTCCCTGACATAAATTTACCTGAGTTAACCAGCTGACCTTTTTCTTTGCTGCAGTCCTCCTCAGTGGTGTTGTTCATGAAAATTGGACATGGAATAGCAGCCATGAGATAATGATTTATTTATTTTCCTTTCTATTAACGCAATAAAGATTTTTCATTTGGGAGGCTTTATATTTGAAATATGCTATAGTTAATATATTTGATATTTCAGTATTTTTGCTCGTTTAGCTGTAGCCTAATGCATATCTACCATTATCATTTTGAGGTAGTTTATTTTTTATAAAGAAGATTGATATTTTGATAAATACACTCAGTTAAATATGTGCATGTCTGGAATTTGAGACTTTTATTTTTTGCCTTTGTCAGCAAAGCTGAATTCTCATAGTCTTCAAGTTTTTAAATTCAGTTATGAAGCAATCTTTCTGTATATCATTTCTGTAACCCAGAGCCCACCCACTTGTTTTCTTAGTACTTTCTTTGCCTTATCAGTTGAAATAATTCTTCATTTTGGATTACATCCCCTGTTAGCTACAGGGAGAAAACAATTAACAATATTACTAACAATTATCATATCCTAGCTACTCCAGTGGAAAATTGGTAGGACAGAAAAAGAATTTGACTCAGTCATCAAGCCCTGTTCTTGGTCTTCACTATTCAAAATTTACCATTGTAATTATACCTAGACATTTAAAACCCACTCAACTTTCGAAATATTAATAGGAGAGAGAGTATGTTAAAACTGCAGTGGCCTTCTGTGACAATCACTGCCATAATGAAGAAGTATATGAAAGAGCACATTTTAAGCTTCGGCTATGTAGCCGAGACAGAAGCTTAAGAACCATTCTCTGTTTTAAAGAATATTTAATTACTATCATTATTTTGCAGCTGTGTGTGAACAACAGACTGACTGGCAAACCAACAGCCATGTTGATAGAACATGTACTGACGTACAGGTGCATGATAGTGGCTTAAGTGGTTATCATTTTGTTGTTGTTTTCTTCAGTGTAGTTAAATTGATGGCTTTTGGGTTTTATGTATAGAAATATCATTAGTAACTCCCCATCTGATTTTAAAATAATTTGAATAATTTAAAGTCCTGCAAAAAAATAGATAATTTTTACAAATGTCTTACTTCCAGCTTTCAGAGCTAAGTGACTGTATGTTTAAAGTTTTTTGTTTTTTGTTTTTTTTAAGTATCTATTTGGTGTCACAAGAATATTGAACATCTGGAAATTTTTTTGAAACTTTAGGGAATTTTCTGGAGCATTTGAAGGCCATTTCTTTAAATGATTAATTATGGTCTGCTGCTTGTGAGCCATCTAGATGCTATTTGATTTCTCTGATAGTAGATCTAAGAGAATTATTGGTCACCAGATGTCTCTATTACTCTAGTGATTTGCCCCAGGTGGACTCTCAAGGGTGGAAGACTCTGGTTTTGGGTAGCAAAGAGGCTGCTCTGCTTATGGAGAAACTGGGCTGTCAGCCAGTCTTACAATCTGAGTGATAGAAAAGAGCCAGGAAGAGTTGAGGCTTTTCAATACAGAAATGTTCAGAGAGAAATACAAGCTTCTCAGCCTTAAAAGTAAACTGCACTTCTGTGCTGGGAGCTGCCCAGGTGCTGAACTGAGAGCTGAGAGCTGTACAACAGGCAGGTCTGAACAAGCAGTTGGGAACAGCAGACTCCGACTGCCAGCTTATAATGAAAGTATGTTACTGTTACCGGCCATTTGCAGAAGCTGCAGTTCTCTGTTACGATGAAACAGCAGAAGCAGAGGTCAGACAGTCGCTGGATCATTTTTGAGAGGAGAAGATAGGTCCAATAGCATCGCCCAGTCAAATATATTAGGTCCTAAGGCTTCCCAGATATTCAATACTCCGTAAAAAACATCATCCAGGTTTTAGTTCTCAGAGGGAAATGAGGAGACGTCAGTTTACACTGCCACCTTGTAACTTAGACCAAAGTTTCCCAGATGAAGAAGGCTTTCTGAATCTACTGGAAGCTGACTACAAAAGAGTTATATATCAAACCTTCACAGAGATTAAACAAAATGCAATAGAACAAAATGAAAAATTTGGTAAACTATTTGAAATGTTAGAACATCAACGATCTGAAATACATCAGATTAAGAACAAAATTACAGAATTGGATAATTCTACCCAAAGCTAAAAGAGTAGGATTGAACACATGAAAGTTTGAATCAGTGACGTAGAAGACAAAGTAACTAACACCAGCATTCATGAGGTACAATCAGAGAAAAGAAATCAGAAAAATGAAGAAACTTTAAGAAACATATGGGACTCCATGAAAAGGAATAATTTACACTTAACTGGAGTTCCTGAACAAGGGAGGATTAATGACTACACAGAGAGTATTGCTGTAGAGATGCTGACGGAAAACTTTCCTGAGATTATGAACAAAGAGAACATAGGTATCCAAGATGTTTATCAAACGCTGCAAAAGTTAGATCCAAAAATAAGGACCCCAAGACATATTATAGTTAAGCTTAATAAGCTAAAACACACGCTTCTGAAGACAGCAAGGGTCAAATCAAAACTAACACTCCAAGGGAAACCCTGTAGACTTTCATGTGACTTTTCTGCCAAAATAATGCTGGGTAGAAAACAGTGGGCAGACACATTCTAAACCCTAAATGAGAAAAACTTCCATTCTAGAATTATTTATCCTGCAAAACTGTCTATCAAATATAATGGTGAAAATAAGACTTTTGAAAATAAAGAGAAATTTAAAGACTTCACAAAAACTAAACCAAAATTACACGAAATATTGAAAGAAGTTCTTCCCTAAATGTATGTTTTAGGTGATAATTCAAGGCACTTCATCCAAATTTCTAATCAGTTAAGGAAGGCACAAAACTTCACCAAACCAAGCCAAAAGCTACAGTATTATAACAAGGGAGTCCATGATCATATCATGACAAATATACCATCACATTAAAAGAGGGATACACTTAATAGTTACAGTTGTTTTTGATGCAGAGAAAGTTTCAGACTTATGAAATAGTTAAAACTGATTTCAGTAACTATGTTAAAGGGGATAATACATGTAGCCATAAAGCAGATTAACAATACATTATTTGAAATTAAGAAACAGAATACAGGAGTCTCAACAAACATAAAATCAATACTCATACAACCCACAAAGAAGAATTCTCCAGAACAGAACATTAAAAACAATGTAGAAAACATCAACACAAAAGTAACTACATCAAAATGATGGCAATAAGCACATACCTATCAATAATTACATCAAATGTAAATGGACTGAATGCTCCAGTAAAGAGACAGCAAGTGATATCCTGGATCAAAAGACGTGACCCATCTGTATGTTGCTTACAAGAAACACACTTTAGATTTAAAGGTAAGAAAGGTTAAGAATTAAAGGTTGGAATAATATATATCAATCTAACAGTACATGAAAAAGAGCAAGTACGACAATATTAATCTCAGGTAAAATAGATTTTAATGTAAAATCCACTGTTGTGTACAAGGATGGTCACTCTTTATTGCTGAAAGGCTTGTTACTCAAACAAAACTTAAAAAAATTAAATATTTATGCACCCAATGCCAAAGCACCTAAATACACTGAACAAATACTGACAACATTGAAAAATGACATTGATCATTCCACAGTAATAGTTGGGGACTTTAACACTCCCCTTTCAGTTAAGGATAGATCATCCAGAAAAAACCTCGGTATTGCAAAAATCAACCAACCTGACCTTAACAACATATACAGATCTTTTCATCCATCAGCAGACAAATACACCTTCTTCTCCAAAGTACATGGAACATTCTCCAGAATAGACCATATATTAGGTCATAAAACAATTCCTTATAAAATTCAAACCACTGATTTATTGCAAAGTATCTTCTTGGACCACAGAGCTGTAAAAGTTGAAATCAATAACCGAAAATTCATAGGTAAAAATTCAAACTTGTGGAAACTGAACACTTTGCTCATAAAGCCTTGGGTTATAAAAGAAATTAAAGACACATTCAAGAAATTTATGGATTCAAATGAGAATGAAAGTACATCCTACTACAATTTATGGGATACAGCAAAAGCAGTGCTCAGAGGTCAGTTTATCTCTATAAATGCACACATCCAGAAAGAAGAAAGAGCACAAATTAAAGAATCAACCTCACAGCTTGAACAAGTAGAAAGAGAGCAACAAAGAAACCCCTCAGGCAAAAGAAAAAAAACAGATTATAAGGACTAGAGCAGAACTAAATGAATTAGAGAATAGAAAAATAATTGAAAATATAAACAAAACCAAAACCTGGTTCTCTGAAAAGATCAACAAAATTGAGAAACAGTTGGCTAAACTTACAAAAGAAAAACAGCAGAGGATACAAATAACTTGATTAAAGAATGAGATGGGAGATGTTACAACAGACCCTGCTGATATAAAATATATCATAACAAAACACTCTGAAAGCTATACTCTAACAGGTTTGAAATCTAGGGGAAACGGACAAATTGCTAGACTCATATGACTCACCAAGACTATCACAAGGAGAAAGAGATCAACTTAGTAAATCTATCGCAAAGAAAGAGATTGAAAAAGTCATCAAAAAATACCAACCAAAAGAAGTCCTGGCCCAGATAGCTTCACCAGAGAATTCTACCAAACTTTTAGGGAAGAATTAACTCCAATACTAATGAGGTTATTTCACACTGTAGAAAGAGATGAAATACTTCCAAATTCATTCTATGAAGCCAGCATAACCCTGATACAAAACCAGGGAAAAATCTCACAAAAAAACAAAGTTACAGACCACAGTCACTCATGAATCTAGATGCAAAAATCTTCAACAAATTCTAGCCAATAGAATTCAACAGCATATTTAAAAAAAGATTCATCATGATCATGTTGATTTCCTTCCAGAGATGCAAGACTTGTTCAACATCAGAAAAGCAATTAATGTAATCAACCACATTAATAATACAAAAGATAAAAATCCCCTGATTTTTGTCAATTGATGCAAAAAAGGAATTTGACAGAGTTCAACATTCATTCATGCTTAAAACTCTCAGAAAAATAGGAATAAAGGGGAAATTCCTCAATATAATCAGTAGCACCTATGCAAAGCCAACTGCCTTCATCATCCTGAATGGTGAAAGACTGAAAGAATTCCCTTTGAGAATGGGAACCAGACAAGGATGCCTGTTCTCACCACTTCTATTCAACACTGTGCTAGAAGTTCTAACCAGAGCAATTAGACAACTCAAAGAAATAAAAGACATCCGTATTGGCAATGAAGAGGTAAAGATTTCCCTCTTTGCAGATGATATGATTGTTTATACAGAGAATCCAAATAAATCCATAAGTAAATTACTGGAGCTAATAGAAGAATTCAGCGAAGTATCGTGATACAAGATAAACATAACTAAATCAACAGAATTCCTTTATACCAACAGTGAAATTATTAAAGAAGAAATCATCAAATCAATTCCATTTACTATAGCCCCCAAGAAGATCAAATACCTAGGAATAAATCTAACCAAATAAATAAGAGATCTTTACAGAGAAAACTACAAGACCTTACTACAAGAAACTAGGAAAGACTTACATAAGTGGAGTAATCTGCCCTGCTCATGGATAGGAACACTCAATATTGTGAAAACGACTATTTTGCCCAAAGCACTCTACTTATATAATGCAATCCCAATACAAACTCCAGTGACATTTTTTAATGAGATGGAGAAACAAATTATCAGCTTTATTTGGAAAGGGAAGAAGCCCCGGGTAAGGAAAGCACTACTGAAACAGAAGAACATACTGGGAGACCTCTCACTAACTGACTTTAAAACCTATTACACTGCCACAGTAGTCAAAAAAGCCTGGTAGTGGCACAAAAAGAGGCATATAGATCAATGGTCTATATGCCACCGCCCTCCTATGGACAGCTGATACTTGACAAAGTTCCTAGGATTTTAAACTGGGGTAAGAACAGTGTCTTTAACAAATGGTGCTGGCATAATCAGACATCTGTCTGCAAAAAAATTGAAACAAGACCTTATACAAAAATCAACTCAAATTGGATAAAAGACCTAAATATAAAAGCTAAAATGATAAAACTCATCTAAGATATAATACGGTCAACAATGGAAGTCTTAATACACAACATAGATAGACTTCAAAGTCAGACAAACAAAACACATTCATCAGAAGAGAAAATGGATAAATGGGAATTACTAAGAATCAAACACTTCTGCTGAGCCAAAGACTTCATCAAAAGAATTAAAAGACCGCCTACAGAATAGGAAAAAGTATGTGGCAACCCTATGTCAGACTGACGCCTGATCTCGACAATCTATAAGGCACTACAAAATATCAATAAGAAAAAGATAAATCATCCAACTAAGTGATGGGCAAAGCAGATGGACAGACACTTCTTTAAAGAGGATACCAGGCAGCCAAAAAACACATGCAGACATGCTCAAGATCATTCATTATTAAAGAAATTCAAATCAAAATGACAATGAGATACCATCTCACTCCAACAAGATTGGCCATGATCCAAAAAACGCGAAACAATAAATGTTGGAGAGGGTGTGGAGAGACTGGAACTCTCCTACACTGTTGGTGGGATTGCAGAATGGTGCAACCTCTTTGGAAAACAATCTGGCATTACCTTAAAACAATGATATATATGTACCATTTGACCCAGTAATTCCTCTGCTTGGAATATATCCTACAGAATCAAGGCCATTCACACCAATGGATACATGCACATGAATGTTCATTTCAGCACAGTCCATGATAGCAAGAAGATGGAATCAACCCAGGTGCCCAACAACAGAAGCATGGTTGGGTAAACTTTAGTATGCATACTCAGTGGAGTACTATGCAATGATAAAGAACAATGATGATACCAGGAAACATTTCTCAATTTGGTGTCAACTGGAGGACATTATGTTGAGTGAAACTAGTCAGTAACAGAAAGACAAATATTATATGAGACCCCTATTATAGAAACTTAAAAGCAGACTCATATGTAACAGAAAAGACTCTTGGACGGCTACAAGGGTGGGGAGGGTGGAAGGGCAGGAGAGCGAAGGGCAAGGGCTTAGATTAGATAGTTGTTAGAAATTTGGTTGGGTGAAACTGGTGACAATACACATTAGTAAGAAGATCAATATTAATGCACTTCAACACAACTTGTGCACTCCTCCCATCCTAACCCAATATTGTAAGCACAGAGTTTGTACACTTTCATTTTTTATTTGATAAAAATATAAAAATAAAAACTTAAATAAAAAAAGAATATTGAACGTTAGCAGTCATTTTTATAGAATAACCTGGTAGAAAAGATGAGACATAATTTTAGTAATTCTTTTAAGAACAAATAGCCATTTTTCATTTTAAGTGTATTTACTGTAACACTGATTTCTGGGGTATCCAACTTGTAAGCTGCTTTAATACCAGGAGAAAAGTTGGCTTTTAACTCCCCATAGGGTTCTGTCAGAATACAGTCCTGGTATCTACTTCTAAAAATTTATAGCTATGAAAACTCTATGATACAGGCAGAGTCAAGATGATGGCATAGCCATATGACCTTGCTGAACCCTCTAAAAACAAATAATTGCAGAATCAATTAAACTGACCAAACTGAGCATTCAAGGAGGCCTGAGCACACAGCAGAAAAATATAAGAACAGACTGGATGACAGGAGCCCTGGGCCACAAAGGAGGAAACAGTGTGGCACCACACAAAGAGACCCTGTGTGGTGGGGTGAGGTGGGCAGAGTAAAACTCCCCAACCAAAATAAAATTATAGTGCAGAACTGAGAGAAACCATGAGGGCAAGCTTGACAAAGTTTACTGTCACCAGTTTAAATAAAGCAATCAGAGCATAAGGCTTCCATTCAAATCAGAGTTGCTTGAGACCAGGCTGGCAGGTGATTGGAGGACATTAGGACCTGGCTACCTGGTAGGACTTAGAGTGGCACAGGGTGAGGTAGATTGGGTCTGGCTGAATCCAGAACGGCAGTGTAGAAATGCACAGTTTTGAAGGGTGGCATGGGTGCTTGCACATTCCGAGGAGAGCAGTAACTTGGGTATGCATATGATCTGGGGGTGACAGCAACAGTGGTGGCAGTGCCAGTGATGTGCCTAAAACCGAGGCAGCAGTGGCAGAAGAATAAGTAACATGGCTGGCCTGGAGGATGTGGCAATAGTGACACAATGATTCACCCTGCCCCAGGGTGGCAGCAGTGCAGGTGACCAGACTCTCCCAGATGTGGTGATGATTATGTAGATGACCAGCCTGGCCTAGAGACAGCAGCAGTGGCAGCATAGGTGAAAACCCAGCCTGGGGCAGCATGGGTAACAATACTGGCCAGGGGTGTGGCAGCAGTGGCACGGGTGATGCACATCACCTATGGGTAGGGAAACAGGTGATGCCTGTTGCCCAGGGACAGTGACAGCAATGCAAGCACACCCATGGTTCAGTGGTGCTGGTGCTGAGGAGCACGGGCCAGAGTAGTGTAGAAGCAGATGAGAGATCAAGAGACAGATCAGGCTGTGGGGAACTATACTGACTTGTGTAGCACCACATGGGTCAGTAGGATCAAGGGGTAGAAAGATCATCTGACCATGGGGAGAAACCCTGATGCAGCCACAAAGCAGAGACAAGAGACAGCTCAACTGAATTATTAAGTCTCCAAAAATTAAGGCAGCTCAAAAGTTCCGAAAATCCATAGATATGACTTAAACCACAATAAGGAAACAAAAAACTGCAAGCACTTGCTGATTGCCTGGAGACAACAATCAATTTCTAAACACCTAAAGAAGCAGATTGCCATGGCTTCTGAATACTCCCAAAATAAGGTATCAGTGGACTGTCCAGATAAAGAAGACTTCCTAAAATTATCAGAAACAGGATATGAAAGACTGATGTACAGAGCAGTCCAAGACACCAAAAAAGAGATTAGGCAAAATGCAAGAGAGCACACCAAAAAATTAAACAATCTGCAAGAAATGCTTGAACAACAACAATCTGAAATTCAACAGATGAAGAACAAAATTACCAAGCAAACAAAAGAGCAAGAACAATGAAATGGAATGCAGAACTAGTGAGACTGAAGAGAAAACAAATGACACCAGGATGTATGAAGAAAAATCACATAAAAGAGTCAATAAGAATGAAGAACTGTTAAGAGTTACGTGGGATTCTATCAAGAGGAATAATCATGAATGACTGGAGTACCAGAACAAGCAGGGATAACTGAAAACACAGAATTGTTAAAGGATTGCTGAGAGAATTTTCCCTTATATCATAAAAGAGAAAAATATATTCATCTAGGATGCTCATAGAACACCTCTCAAGATAGAGTCCAAATGAAATCCATGAAGGCATTATTATAATCAAACTCAATAAAACTGAAGACAAGGAATGACTACTAAAGGCAGCGAGACCTAAATAAAAACTAACTTATGAAGGAGAATCATTTTTCCTCTGAAGGAAAAAAAAAACTACCAATGAGTAATTATATACTGAACAGGAGTGTCTTTCAAATATGAAGGCACAATACAAAGATAAACAAAAATTTAGAGAATTTACAAAACCAAACCAAAACTACAAGAAAGTTTTAAGGAACTTTTTCAATGAGAAAATCAATGATAAACGTACATTCACTCAACACTCAACACAGCACCCAAATGCTGTCAGAACAGGAAATCCACAAAAGATATCCAAATCCAATTCACAAAAAATAGAAGTTCAAAGATCTCAGGACTTAATTCATGATAATACCAAATTAATGTACACAACAATCTTTTAGATGGGGAGAAAGCCTAGGAAATACAAAGCCATTATAGAGTGGATTACTTATAGAGTATTAAAGGGGTTTAAGAGAGTAACCATAACAGAGACCTGTAATTCTATATATCAAAATGTCAAATAAATTTTAAAAAAACAAATTAAACAAAGTAACAGCAATTCCAAAAAAAACTCAGAATACTAGAAAACAGCAAAGAAAATTCAAAAGGAAAAATGACTCAGCACACAAAACTGAATGAAACAGAAGAATTGTGAACAGCACACTCAAAAAAAGAACACCAAAATGACAGCACTAAGCCTATACATACCAACAATCACACTAAATGTAAATTGTCTAAATTCTCCAATAAAGAGAAGTACTGGGTTGTATTAAAAAAAGAAAAGATCTATCTATATGTTGCTTACAGGGGACACATTAGACTTGAAGACAAAAACAAGCTACAATTCACAAAACAGGAGAAAATATACCAGGTTAGTAACATCCAGAAAAGAGTAGGAGTGACAATACTAATCTCTGACAAAACAGACTTTAAAGTTAAATCCACCACACTGGATAATGAGGTACACTACAAACTGGATAAGGGTTCAGTACAGCAGGAGGACATACCCATATTAAATATCTAAACAACAGTGACAAAGCTCTAAAATACATCAAACAAATACTACTTGCAACAAAAACAGAAATAGACTACTCCACAATAATAACTGGACACTCAAATACAGCACTCTCAGTAAAGGATAGAACATCTCAAAAAAAGTTCAGTAAAGACACAGAAGACAGAAAGCCACAATCAACCAAACTAACCTTACAGACATACTCAGAACAGTCCACCCAACAGCAGCCAAGTATACTTTCTTTACCAAGCCGCATAGAATGTTCTCCAGAGTTGACCACATATTAGACCGTGAAGCAATCCTTAAAAAAATTCTAATTATCTTTTATCCTTAACAAGATTCTAATAATACAAAACTTCTTTGCAGACCATAAAACCAGCAGAAATAATAACAGAAAAAGCAACAAGAGAAAAAAGATGTAAATACAATCAGAATCATGGTAACCGAACTATATTTTATTCAAGAACCACTGGGTAATAAAATAAATTGAAGAGGCAATAAAGAAATTCACAGACTCAAATAAAGACAAAGTCACATCCTACAAAAATCTATTGCACACAGCAAAAGTGGTCCTCAGAGGTTAGTTCACCTCAATAAACCTGCAAATACAAAAAGTAGAAAGGGCATAAATCAAAGAACTGATCCTTCAACTTGAACAGCTGGAAAGAACCCAGCAAAGGAATCTGCTGGGCTCCAGAAGAAAGAAAATAATAAAAGATTGGATCAGAAATAAATGAAATAGAAAACAGAAAAATGATTGCAAGAGTCAGCAAGAACAAAAGCTGGTTTCTTGAAAAGATGAACAAAATCAGTAAGCTATGAGCCAAAATGAAAAACCAAAAACAAGTGAGTAAATGAATAACCCAGATAAATGAGATGGGTGATATGCAAAACACTCAAATGAAATTAAAAGAATCATAACAGAATAGTGTGAAAATCTGTATTCTAATTTTCTAGGAAGACATTGCCTCCCCAAACTAGCACAGACATTGAGAACTAAATAAACCTGTTGTAATAGAAGACACGAAAACGTAATTTAAAAACTCCCAACCAAACAAAAGCCCTGGCCCAGATGGCTTCACTGGAGAATTCTACCCAAGTTCAGAAAAGAATAACACCACTATTACTAAAAGTATTTCAGAGCATAGAAAAAGAGGAATATGCCCAAACTCATTCTGTGAAGCCAGTATAACCCTGCTACCGAAACTAGGTAAGGACAGCACAAAAAAGCAAATTACAGGCCAATATCTCTCATGAGCATAGACACAAAAATCCCCCTAAAAATCCTAGCAGATAAAACTCAAAAACATATTAAAAAAAAATTGACTAAAGACGATCCATACCTGGGATGCAGGGATGGTTCAATGTTAGAAAAACAATTAAGTAATCAACCACACAAACAAAACAAAGAATGAGAAACACCTGTTTCTATCAATCAATGCAGAAAAGGCTTTTCATAAAGTCCAGCACCCATTCAGAGTTTTAAAAACTCTGAGCAACATACATATAGAAGGCAGATTTCTCAACATAAGGGGCATCTACAGTAAACTGATAATCAACATCATACCAAATGGACAGAAGTTGAAAACATTTGCCTCAAGAACAGCTACCAGACAAGAATGCTCACTGTCACCACTTCTGTTCAACATTGCTCTGGAGATACTAACTAGAAAAAATTAGGCATCATAAAGAAACAAAACACATCCAGGTTGGTAAGGAAGAAGCTGAAGTATGTTTACTTCTGAAAGACATGATCCAATTCATAGAAAACCCTGAAGAATCCTCCCCAAAACAAATGGCTCTAAAAGATAATGTTAGCAAAGTATCAGGATATAAGATAAACAATATAAATCAATTTGACTCCTTTATGCCAACAAAGAGTCAGTCACACGAAATCTCTAGTACCCTACCATTTATTATAGCCCCCAAGATGATAAAATATCTAGGAATAAACCCAACCAGAAATGTAAAAGACCTATTAAAAAAAAAAAAAACTACAAGAACCTACAGAAAGAAACTAAAAGTGAATTACCTAAATGGAGAAACCTACCTTAATCTTGGATAGGAAGACTTAGCATCGTAAAAATGACTCTTCTACCCAGATCAATCTACACATACAACACAAAATCAGTACAAACCTCAACGACATTCTTAAATGAAGGGAAAATAATCTCCAACTACACATGAAAAGGGAGGAAGATACAAGAAGTAAAAGATTACTAAAGAAAAAGAACGAAGTCAGAGGCCTCATGCTACCTGATCTTAAAACCTATTACACTACCAAGATAGTCAAGATAGCCCGGTGCTGGCACAAAAACAGACACAATGGAACATTATTGAAAATCCAAATATAATATAATCCAACTGATATTTAATAAAGGCCCAAAGGCTATGAACTGAGGAAAAGACAGTCTATTCAACAATCAATGGGGGCATAACCAGGTATCATCTTCAAAAAAATTGAAACAAAGTCTTTATCTCACACCATGCACAAAATTAACTCCAAGTGGATCGAAGACCTAAATACAAAATGAAAACATCAAATATCTTGGAGGAAAAAGCTGGGAAGACAATGCAAGTCCTAATCCACGACATTAACAGTCTACAAAAAAATCATCAGTAATCCTCAAACACCAAAAATGAAAACAGACAATTAGAAACTCTTAAGAATCAAAACCTATACTGATCCCAAATATTCATCAATGAGCAGGACGTTTCTGCTAATTTCTCTAATCTACAAGATACTGCAAACATTAACAAAAAAAAGAAAAACAACTCAATTAAAAATGAGCAAAGGACACAACAGGCATATAGAATGCTAACAGACACATGAGAAGATGTTCACAATCATTAGCCATCAGAGATATCCAAATCAAAACAATGAGATATCACCTCACCCCAACAAGGCTGTCAATTATCCAAGACATGGAATAAATTCTGAAGAGGCTGATGAGAGACTGGAATCTACACTGGTTGTGGGAATGTAAAATGTTACAACCACTATGGAAATCCATTTGGCAATTTTTTTGAAAACTAGAAACAGAAATACCTTATGATCCACCAATCCCACTCCTTAGAATATATACCAGAGAATAAGGACGACCACTCAAACAGATATTTGTACCCACTGTTTATTGTACCTCTCCCCACAGCTGCAAAAAGACAGAAGCAACTTAGATGTCCATTAATAATCAAATGGTTAAATATATACACTATGGTATATTCACACAATGGAATACCACACAATGATAAGATACAGTGATGGATTACAGAAATAGCTGATAATGTGCAACCATCTAGAGGACAACACGCTGAGTGAAATCAGCCAAATGCAAAAGGACAAATATTGTATGAGACCACTACTGTAAGTATTCAACAAAGCATTTTCTCACAGAAGAAGTTACAGGGGTTAGGGAGGGAAGGAGAGGGATTTCTACAAATTAGACAGTGGTTAGGATTTTGGTTGGGTGCAGGGTGTGACAGCATGAACTAGAAAAGAGGTACGCACAACTACTCAACTTCAAAACTAAGTTGATCACTAAACACAGCTCACCTCTTTCAAAGGACAGAATGATAGGGTCTGGGGCAGGGAATCACACTTGCAGGGGACATCCAGCTTAATTGGCAACCTCATGGTTTTTAATTTTTCTCTTACAAAAACATTGTGCATACCACTTGGGTATGTGGTGTCTGGAATCTTAAAAGCTAACAGGCTTCCACCTAAGTAGCATCCAGTGGTCCCAATCCACATTCACCAGAGTTAGTGGTGGACATCAAGGACAGGAGGAAAATATTAGCCTACCAGAAGGAAGACACCATATGACCCAGAGTCTGTCTTGGCATAGGACCTGAAGAACTAGATGGTGCCTGGCCACCACCAACGACTTCCTAGACAGAGTGTACAGTACAAAGCCCTGAACTTCTGGATAGCTGGAGAAGAATTAGAGGGCAAATCTAGATCCCTATCAAAAGAACACACTCAGTGGTTGGTCAGACTGGAGAACTTCTTGGGAGCATGGTCTCCAAACTCTCTAACCCCGAACTGAAAACAACACTAAGCCCAGCTTTCCAGACACAGAAGAGCTCCATAAAACCATGGAGGACTTGAATATATGCATGAGGCTGACCTAGAGGATCATCATTGGAGCCATTGAGTAAAGACAATCAGATCTTAATCAAAGAGTCATGGAAGTTCCCAACAAAAGGAAAGTATGCTGTCAAGGGGGTCAGAGAAGAAAAGGGAGAGCAGTTAGAATAGAAAAGAGGTGAAAGATATAAGTCTTACATGATAACTTGATGTAGATTGTAAAATTCTTCTTAAGTTACAGTAAAATTTACTTTAAAAATTGATCAGAGTTACAACACCTTCCAAACTCTGGAGGTACGCACTTAAGCTGAACATGAAAAATGTTATAAAAGCCTACAATATGACACATTGTTGGTCATATGAAAGACGTACAGTACAAACTCAGAAACATGTCACAACTTCAAATAAGTGTATTACTGATTAGATAGTGATAGCTATCTCTCAAAGATTGCCCTTATTGATACCAGCCTCTTCATAATCATACCCTTACATAATTCCCTCATCTTGTGTGGCTTAGTAACTTCGTTCCACCAAACAGTATATGGCAAAAGAGATGTTACACCATTTCTGTGATAAAACCTAAAAACCCATTGCCACTGAGTCAATTCCAAGGGTTATAAAAACTGTGACTTACTTTTTTCTGCTGTTCTGTAGCATTGATGTATACATTCTCTGATAATGCAAGTTGTTCTATAGAAGTGCTTATATAATAAGAAAATATGAATAGCTTCCAACCAACGACCAAAAAGGAACCGAAATTATCATTCCAACAACCCTTGAGGAATTGAATCCTGCTAACAGTCATTAGCTGCAAGATGTCAGCCATTCAAATCCACCAGGTGCTTTCTAGACACTCTATGGCAGTACTGCTGTTTCCTATAGTATCACTACAAATCAGAAACCACTCAGTGGCAATAGCTTAACAACCATAACGTGAATTTGGAAGCAAATTCTGTCTTAGATCTTCAGGGAGATAAAAAAGATCATGAACTACCACCCTGATTATCCAAACCCATTGCACTTGATTGCAACTTATTATAATGTTATAGGACAAAGCAGAAATATTTCATAGGGTCCTCAAGGCAGTAATCTTAATGCTCTTTCTCTAGCACACTGGCTGGTAAGTTTGAACTACTTACTAATTTGTTAGCAGATGAAATTGCAGCATAACATATAAGAGAAACTTAAACAGAACATTCAGCTTAGCTGGGAGAGGATACCAGACCCACAGAAGCTTTAAGAAAACAAATGTCCATTTTTTAAGTCACTTAGTTTTTGATTGATTTACTATACAGCAATTAACTCACTGCCTTCCCATGGATTCCAACTCATAGAGATCCTGTAAACCAGAGAAGAATTGGCCCTTAGGATTTCCAGGGAGTGACTGCTGGAGTTAGCAGCCAAAAATTCAACTACTGGTCTACCAGGACTCCTATATAGCAACAGACAACTAGTAAATATTCTGAAATTTATGAAGAAAAATGGCAAGAACTCTGCATACAATAGCAGTCAGTCTGTTCATATGTTAAAATTTTAAAACCATAGGTTTATTCTTTCATGGCTTCAATTTTTTAACTTCTTGATAAACCAACAAGAATTAAATTGGTAATAAGCTTCTGTATATAGTCTGGACAATTATTTATTTACTGTACTACAAAGAAAACATTTCCACACTTTTGATGACTTCTTTTTCTACTCCCACCAGTGATGAAATTTGAAATATTACAAGACTTTTATTTTTTTAAATAAACATGTAAATTTTTATTTATCTTTTTTAAATTTTATTTTTTTATTAATTGCAGTGAAAGAATAAAATTTCTAACATCTGTCAATTATCTATGATAAAATCTCATCACCCCATCCACCCATGTAAAAAACACAGTCATTTTCTTCTGTGTATAATTCTCTTGTTAAGTCCTTTTAACAGGGGCCTTATACAAAATTTGTCATTTTGACAGACTGATTTCACTCAGCATGATCTCTTCCAAACGAGACCATGATATGAGATGTTATCTAAAATTGTCATTGTTTTTTATCATAGCATAGTGTTCCATTGAGTATATGTAACATAGTTTATTTATCCATTTATCTGTTGATGGCATCAGGGTTGATTCCTCTTTTCCTATTGCGAACTGTGCTACAACAAACATTCATGTACATGTGTCTGTTCATGTGACAACATTTGTTTCTGAAGTATAAATTCTGGGCAGTGGAATTACAGGATCAAATGGCGTGTCTGTTTTCAGCTTTTTAAGGAATGCCAGATTGTTTTCCAAAGAGGTTGTACCGTTTTGCAGTCCCACCAGCAGTATAGGAGAGTTCCAATTTCTCCACTGCCTCTCCAGCATTTGTTGTTTTGTGGCTTTCGGTCATCCTTGTTGGGATGAGATGGTATCTCATTGTAGTTTTGATTTGAATTTCTTTAATCACTAATGATCATGAGCTATTCTGCACATGTCTTTCAGCTACCTGGGTATCCTCTTTAAAGAAATGTCTATCTCCTTCACCCATTGGTTACTTGGATTATTTATTTCTTTTCTTCTTGATATTTTGTAATACTTCATAGATTATGGAGATCAGACATTGGTCTAATGTAGAGATGTCACATATTTTTTTGCCATTCTGTAGGCGGTCTTTTAATTCTTTTGATGAAGTGTTTGGACAAGCAAAAGAGTTTGGTGCTTAGTAGTTCCCATTTACCTATTTTCTCTTCCGTTGATTGTGCTTTGTTTGTCAGATTTTGAAGTCTGTCTGTATTGTATATTAAAACTTCCATTTTTGATCCTATTTTATCTCGGATGAGCGTCATCATTTTAGATTTTATATGTAGGTCTTTTATCAAGTTTGAGTCAGGTTTTGTATTAAGATGTGAGATATGGTCTTGTTTCAGTGTTTTGCAGATGGATATCCAATTTTGCCAGCACCAATTATTAAAGAGACCATTCTTACCCCAGTTTAAAATCTTGGAGCCTTTGTCAAATATCAGCTGTTCATAGGAGGATGGTGGCATCTCTCGAGTCGCAGCTCTGCTGCATTGGCTTGTATGTCTCTTTTTCTACCAGTACCAGGCTGTTTTGACTACTGTGGTAGTGTAATAGGTTCTAAAGTCAGGTCGTGAGAAGCCTCCCATGTGTTCTTCTTCAGTAGTGCTTTACTTATCCAAGGTTTCTTCCCTTTCCAAACAAAGTTGGTGATTTGTTTCTCCATCTCATTAAAAAATGTTGCTAGACTTTGTGTTGGGATTGCATTATATAAACAGACTGCCTTGAGCTAAACAGACATTTTCACAATATTGAGTGTTCCTATCCACGAACAGGGTAGATTACTCCATTTACGTAAGTCTCTCTTAGTTTCTTGTAGTAAGGTCTGTAGTTCTCTTTGTAAAGATCTCTTATTTCTCTAGCTAGATTTCTTCCTAGACATTTTATCTTCTTGAAGGCTATAGTAATGAGGTAATTTGGTGATTTCTTCTTTAATAATCTCATAGTCGGTATAAACGAATCCTGCTGATTTACTTATGTTTGTCTTGTATCCTGACACTTTGCTGAACTCTTCTATCAACTTGAGTAGCTTACTTATGGATTCTTTAGGATTCTCTGTGTAAACAATCGTATCATCTGCAAAGAGGGAGATTTTTACTTCTTCATCGCCAATACAGATGCCTTTTATTTCTTTGAGTTGTCTAATTACTCTGGCTAGAAGTTCTAACACAATGTTGAATAGAAGTGGTGAGAGTGGGCATCCTTGTATAGTTCTCACTCTCAAAGGGAATTCTTTCAGTCTATCACCATTCAGGATGATGAAGGCAGTTGGCTTTGCATAGATGCTACTGATTGTGTTAAGGAATTTCCCCCTCGAATCCTATTTTTCTGAGAGTTTTAAACATGAATGGGTGCTGAACTTTGTCAAATGCCTTTTCTACATCAGTTTACAAAATCAGGTGGTTCTTATCTTTTGTGTTGTTTATGTAGTTGATTACGTGAATTGTTGTTCTGATGTTGAACGAGCCAGCATACCTGAAATGAAACCAACTTGATCACAGTCAATAATTATTATTATTTTGGTATGCTGTTGAATTCTATTGGCTAGAATTTTGTTGAAAATTTTTCCATGTAGGCTCATGAGTGATATTGGTCTCTAATTTCCTTTTTTGTGGGATCTTTCCCTGGTTTTATTATCAGGGTTATGCTGGCTTCATAGAATGAATTTGGGAGTATTCCATCCCTTTCTGTGGTGTGAAATAGCCTGAATAGTATCACAGTTAACTCTAAAAATTTGGTAGAATTCTTTGGTGAAGCCATCTGGGCCAGGACTTTTTTTTGGTTGGTAGATTTTTGATGACTTTTTCAATCTCTTCCTTTGTGACAGATTTGTTAAGTTGATCTACTTTTCCTTATGATAACATTGGTGAGTCATATAAACCTAAAAATTTGTCCATTTCCTCTAGGTTTTCAAACCTGTTAGGGTGAAACTCTCATAGTATTCTGTTATGATATTTTTTATTTCAGCTGGGTCTGTTGTAACAACTTCCATCTCATTTGTTAATTGGGTTATTTGCCTATTCTGCTGTTTTTCTTCTGTAAGTTGAGCCAGTGGTTTATCAATTTTGTTGATCTTTTCAAAGAACCAGCTTTTGGTTTTGTCAATTTTTTTTTTTTATCATTTTTCTACTCTCTAATTCATTTAGCTCTGCTCTAATCTTTATAATATGTTTTTTTCTGGTGCCTGAGAGCTTCTTATGTTGCTCTCTTTCTACTGTTCAAGCTGTAAGTTTAATTCTTTACTTTGGGCCCTTCTTTCCAGATGTGTGCAGTTATAAACTGACCTCTGAGCACTGCTTTTGCTGTGTCACATAGATTCTGGTAGGATGTGTTTCCATTCTCATTTGGTTCCGTAAATCTCTTTATTTTGTCCTTGATTTCTTCTATAATCCAAGGCTTTTGGATCAAAGTGTAGTTCAGTTTCCATAAGCTGGGATTTCTAACCTATGAATTTTCTGTTACTGATTTCCACCTTTATAGCTCTACAGTCTGACAAGATTCTTTGCAATAAATCAGTGGTTTGGATTTTACATAGAATTTCTTTATGTTCTAACAGTTGATCTATTCTGGAAAATGATCCATGTGCATTGAAGAAGAAGGTTTACTCATATGTTGATGGATGAAAAGATCTGTGTATGTCAATAATGTCAAGTTGGTTGACTGCTGCAATAAGATCTTCTGTATTTTTACTGGGCTGAAAATGGAGTGTTGAAGTCTCCAACTATTATTGTGGAATGATCTGTTTCATTTTCAGTGTTGTCAGTATTTGTTTAATGTAGTTGTTTAATGTAGTTAGGTGCTCTTGTATTTGGTGCATAAATATTTTATATTGTTAAGTCCTGCATGAGTATTGAACCTTTCAGCAATGAATAGTGACCATCCTTGTCCACAATAGTGGATTTTACATTAAAATATATTTTATCTGAGATTAGTATTGCCATACCTACTCTTCTTTGTATATTGCTAGCTTGATAAATATTATTCCACCTTTTAATTTTCAATTTGTTCATATCTTTAAGTCTAAGGTATGTTTCTTGCAAGCGATATATAGACAGGTCACGTCGTTTGATCCAGGATATCACTCACTGTCTCTTTACTGGAGCTTTCAGACCATTTACATTCAGTGTAATTATTGATAGGTATGTGCTTAGTGCCAGCATTTTGATGTAATTACTTTCATGTTGATGTTTTCTGTATTGCTCTTAATGTTCTGTTCTGGGCCATTCTTCTTTGCGGGTTGTCTTATCAGTGTTGGTTTTCATTGACACTCCTGTATTGTATTATTTATTTTGATACAATGCATGCCTAATTTGCTTTATAACTACATTTATTATCCCCCTTAACATACTAAGATTAAACACAATTTTAACTACTGCATAACTCTTAAGCTTCCTCTGCATCTGAAATGACTATAACTCCTGTAATGTATCATCTCTTAATGTGATGGTATTATAGTTGTCATGATATGATCACAGATTCCTTCATTTTAATACTGTAGCTTTGATTAAGTTTTGTGACTTCCCTAACTGATCAGAATTTTGTATGATGTGTCCTGAATTGTTACTTTAAGCATACGTTTAATGGTTCTGTTTTTCTAAGGGAATAGCTTCTTTCAATATTTCAGGTAATTTTGATTTAGATTTTATGAAGTCTCTAAACTTCCCTTTATCTTCAAAAGTCTTAATTTCACCATTATATTTGATAGACAATTTTGCAGGATAAATAATTCCAGGATGGAAGTTTTTCTCCTTCAGGGCTTTGAATGTGTCTGCCCACTGTTTTCTGGCCAACATTGTTTCTGCAGAAAAGTGAGACAAAACCCTATAGGGTTTTCCTCAGAGTGCTAGCTTTTCTCTGAGCCTTGCTGCCTTCAGAATCATCTGTTTCTGTTTCACTTTATTAAGCTTGATTATGATACGTCTTGGCATCTTTCCTTTTGTGTGTAGCTTTTGTGGTGTTTGGCAAACATCTTGGATACCTATGTTTTCTTTGCTCATAATCTCAGGAATGTTTTTTGTCAGCATCTCTACAGCAATACTCTCTATATTGTCGTCAATCCCCCTTTGTTTAGGAACTCCAATTAAACGTAAATTATTCCTCTTAATGGAGTCCCACATGTTTCTTAATGCTTCTTCATTTTTCTTATTTCTTTTCTCTGATTTCTCCTCATAAATGCTAGTGTCAGTTGCTCTGTCTTCCAGGTCATCGAGTCTAACTTATATCTGTTCAATGCTACTCTTTTGGCTTTGGATTGAATGACCCAACTCTGTAATTTTGTTATTGATCTGATGTATTTCAGACCACTGGTGTCCTATCAGTTCAAGTAACTTACTAAACTTTTTAATTTTGTTCTACCTCATTTTATTTTGTTCTAACTTCTAGGAGGGTTCTGTATGTAATTCTTTTGTACTCATCTCCAACAGATTCAGAAAGCTTCTTCATCTGGGAATTTTTTTGAATCTTTTATTTAATAAGGACCATTAAAAGATGGTGGAGTAGACACATGTCTCCTCATTTCCCTCTGAGAACTAAGTCCCAGATAATATTTGCGTGGAGCACTGAAAATTTGAGAAGCCCTAAGACCTAGCATATTTGACTAGGCACTGGTTTCATACTAATCTCCTCTTCTCCAAAATAAGCCAGTGGCCGTCTGACCTCTGCTTTTCTGTTTCACACTATCAGAGAACTACAACTTCTGTGAACCACTGGTAGTGTACTTTCATTGTCAACTGGAAAGCAGAGTCTGTTCCTGACTGCCTGTTTTGGCACATTCAACAGCTCCTAGTCCAACACCTGGACAGCTCTCCACATAGAAGTGAAATTTACTTTTAAGGCTGAGAGGCCTATGTATTTGCCTGAAGATCTGTCTGTTGAGAGGCCCAGCATCTTTTCCTCCAACCCTTCTCTCTGACAGCCCCTGGTTTCTCCATAAGTACAGCACCCCCTTAGTCACCCAATAAGCAGAGAGTTACACCCCAGAGAATCCACCAGGGGCAAATCACTAGAGTATTAGAGACAGCTGATGACTAACAATTCTCTTAGATCTAATACCAGAGAAACTGAACAGTGTCCAGATGGCATGCAGGCAGCAAACCATAATTAATCATTTAAAGAAGTAGCCTTCAAATGCTCCAGAAAATTCCCAAAATAAAGATTCAAAACACTTTTACTTACTTTCCTATTCATATTATGGGTAGGAACTACATAGAGTAACATTTTACCTTTATAGTTAAAAACAACAAAAAAAGAAAGCACTCACCATAGCCTGTAACAGTTGCAAGTAAAAGAGAAGTAAGAAGAAGAGGAAAGACACAAAGAAGAAGTAGACGAAGAAGTCGCAGGACAGTCAGCCATCATTTGTGCCAAAGTCAGAGGTAGAGTTTTTCCCACCAGGAAAAGAAGAACTAAAGGCAATTACTTCAAACAGTATACAAAAACTGAACCTTTCAGATGCAAAATCAAGTACGTGTGAATTCTCACAACTCACTTAATAATAAATTTATAAACCTCATTTCAGCTGTTTGAATTATGGACAGTAACCAAAGTAAGTAGTTTTTACAATTTGTAATTATGTTACTGGAAGAATCCTGGTTGCAGACATATTGTCTGTCACTTCTGAGCCAGTTATGCAGAAATGAGGATTAAATCCTTAAAAGTGCTTTATTCAGTGAGCTAAGAAGATGGTGGATAACTACCTTAAAATCGTCTTAACATCTGAAGCCAAGGTGGCGAGTTTTACAGAAGAGTTTGGGAGGGAAGGAGGACAGGCAAGGGAAGCAGGCATGCAGGTATTCAGAGGAGGCAAGGCTGGAGAAGACAGAATTTCACTTTGTCTCAAAGTGAGTTGTCCTTGATGTCTGTAAGCTGATTGCTTATCTCAATAGTGGGCTGCAAATTGGCATCACTCTGCCTTGTTATTCATCAAGGATAACCTGGGAAAACAAACTCAAAAGTCTTTGTGAGTACCAGCCAGAAGGGAGGTTACAGTTTTCTTTATGTGTCAGCATCCTGGCAGGAGAGGGGAGGGCTGGAGAGAGAAGAGTTCTAAGAATTAAGAGAGAAGCTATCTAGAATTTCTCAATACACCTATTAACACTTTTAGTTACATAACAGAGACTGAATGTTACTCCCAATTTTAAAACAAGCTTTTGTTTATTCTCCTGTCCTTGATGTGTGTGGATTGTAATGCTGTTCTTAAATATTTACAGTGGCTCTGTCAACAAAGATCAAACGAAACCCAGTGCCATCCATTAATCCTGACTCACAGTGACCTTACTGGCAGAGTGGAACTGTTCCGTAGAGTTTATAAGAAGTGCCTGACAGATTCAAACTGCCAGCCTTTTGGTTGGCACATGTAGTACTTCACCACTATACCACCAAGGTTTCCTTCAACATTACAGCCATCATTTTTAATTATTCTCTACTTATTTTATTAGCTTTTTTAATTCTCTACTTATTTTATTTTTAGCTTAGTTTTGTGACAAATAAGCTTATTTATATGGTAAATAGTTATTGTTCCATTCTTTTACATTCTAATATAATCAGTTACATTTTCTGTGACTTGGACAAACTCACAGAAAGAAACTTGTCCACTTCATTTCATTTTTCAAATTTACAGGCTTAATTTTGTTAAGTCTTAACTATTTTTTCATTGTCTTTAGAATCTGTAGTAATTTAAACTTTCTAATATTGCTTTTTGGTTACCTACATTTCCCTATCCCTGTTACCTATCACGCTAGTGGGTTATCAGTTTTATAAACTTTTTCAGAACACTAAATTTTGGCTTTGCAAATTTAATGTATGTCTGCTTTCTATTAAACTTACTTTTGCTTTTTCTCATTATTATCTCTTTACTACTGTTTCCTTTGCTGTGATACATGGTAGCATTTTCCATTTTCCTGAAGATTTTGTTATCTACTATACTTGTAGCTAATTTTTTAATATACAGAATTTACACAAACCCTCACTGATACATATATTAGAAGATCTCTCAATTTCAAAACGTGTTTGTTTCCAGAGTATTTTAAAGATCACAACAAACCTAACCACACACTCACAAGATACAACCCCATGAATTAATAGAAAATCAAGGTGTTTGTACACATCAGTATCTTAAAACTAAGTAGACTAAAAACTGATGTAAGTAACAAATTAATTCTCATTTTCACAAAGAAGAACTTAAAACAAAAATGGAAGATAAAGAACACCACTAGTAAAGAATCCTTGCTTTCTGCTGTCCCCCCCAATAAAAGGTATGATTGAAAATAGCTATGTGTCATCTTTTGTAAAAAGTGGTGATGTTCAGTCCTTTTTTTTTCTAGCCAGCCTTCATAGAAATACTTAAAATATACAGAACACTGAGACAGAAACAGTTTCAAATTATTCAATTTTGAAGAGCAATTTTAATGTTTAGGAATAACAAACACAAGCATTTTTGTAGATAATTATGATGCTGGCTGCTAAAATATTATAATTTTTGAAATTTTATGTTCAATTGCGAGGAATTTGGAAGGAAGATTTTAAAGAATCAGTGTCAGGCAAGGTGGTCTAAAAAAGTACTTATTTCTGGACAGAAATGACTCCTGCTTATGTTTTTAAAAGAGCCTGAAACAATATATCGGAAAGAATAAATTCTTACTTGGGATAGGGAAAGATTACTAAGACTGAGTGCTGTCTATTTTCTTACTGAGCAACTACCCTCAGATATTAGGCTAACTTTGATTATGTAATTGAGTCATCTTTGGCTGTCTGTGGAGTACTGGTCCCAGGACCCCCATCAATATCAAAATCCAAGACGTTCAAGTCCCTTACCTAAAATGACACAGTATTTGCATAATTATGCACATCCTGTCTTACACTTTAATCATCTCTAGGTCACTTAAAATACAGAATGTAAATACTACATGGATAAGTCATCAAAACTGTGTTGTTTAGGGAATAAGGATAGGACAAAGAGCAAACAAGCCTCAAATAAAAGAGTACTTGAAAGAAACCAAAGATTCATGAAATGATAGGAAACTACCGACAGCTTTGGCTGTCCAACATTTCACTTGCACAGATTCATGGTAGTACACAGACAGTGACAAATTTGACTTTTGTTTTATGGAACTCTTTTTCCTTTGTATATTTTCAATACACAGTTGGTTGAATCTAACTGATAGAGAACTTGTGAGCATGGAGGTCAAAGTATAGTCAAAGTCTTAAGTTTTCTGACGTTTGCAGGAGATAGCTGTATATGAGTACACTTCTTCAAGGAAGTTTTAAGTTACTAACTGATGTAAGACTTTGGATCACCTAAGACATTTTTATATACACTATTTTTGACCCTTAATATGAGGATTATAAAAGTAAACCCACTACTATGGAGCTGATCCCCATATATTTTCATCCTTTAGGATGCAGAACTACTCCCATAGGGAGTAGTAGATTGTCACTTCTTTTTCCTGCAGAGTGAGTAGTAGGTTCAAATAACTAACCTTCCAGTTTGCAGTAGAGTTCTTTAACCTCTGTGCCACAAGTGTCCCTTGCTAGGATTAAACATTAAAATCTGCGAAAGCCAGAATCTAAGGTACACACCTGTCAGAGAAAGAAAATGCAAATATTCTTCTACTGCTAAAAAGTGATGGTAAAGTGGTAAGACTGCATCCTGCCAAAAGTAGAAAACTTGGGAGATGTGGAAAAATAGCACAGTTCTGTCAAGTTCCAGCCCTCACAGATTTCACTGTAGTAAATAAATGTTTTGTAGTGTTGATTCCTATCTACTTCTCTGAAAATCTGTCTGTTGCTAGAAGGATACTGCAGTCCTCTCAGAACCATGACAAACAATGTAAGCTTCAATGTAACTTATCTAATTATTTATCTACAGTACCCTCTACCTTTAGTCTGTATGCAACATTTTCAAAAATGCTTGTTTTGTAGAACTTGGGAAAGAAAAATGACACATCCTCTGCAACAAATGATATATATGTATATACAAAAAAAAAAGTTGCTGTCAAGTCAATCACAACAACAGCAACCCTACAAGACAGAGTACAACTGCCCTATTGAGTTTCAAGGAGAATTTGGTGTATTTGAACTGACAACCTTTTGATTAACAACCACAGCTGTTAACTAGTATACTAACAGTTTCCCAAAGATGTACAAAACCCACCACCACTGATTCAACTTCCACTCACAGCAACCCTAAAGATGTATATACATACGTCTGTACAAGTATGTATGTGATAGTATGTAAAAGACTATAGCCTTCAGTCTGGATTATACCTCAATATAAAATCCTCACAACTAGATAATAAATAATAAGTGGAGAAAAGATTGATTTCATTTTACTTACATTCACAATTAATGCCCCCAGAACAAATGATGTATTGCACTGGGAAAAGTGCTGCAAAAGACCTTTTTAAAACATTAATAAGCAAAAATATCACTTTGAGGAGTAAGATGTGTGTGACTCTAGCCATGCTATTTTCAATTGCCTTGACAAATGAACCAAGAAGTCTGAAGAAGAATTAATGCCTTTAAATTATCATGCTGGAGAACAGTGAATACGCCATAGACTACCAGAAGGATGAACGAGTGTGTTTTGAGGGAAAAAAAGCTAGAATGATCCACTCAATCCACTCAATCCCATATTCCCCCCAACTGCCCACATTGTTCCCTACATCTGCATATAGTCTTTTGCTTTAACTATTCACACTTTGCCTGAACAACTTAGGCAGGCTTTGAGGATGAGAATACTTCCTTGTCCCTTTGTAATACTAGGTTGCAAATAAAACCTTTCTCTAGCAAACTGGCTTTTTGTAGCAGGTAGTTGAACTCTTGGGAGTTAGCGAAACTTCTAGCTTAATATCTGACCCATAAAGTGACCATTCCCCACCTCTCCCATGACTTCTGTGGAGATGAGCAGAGATGACCCTCTCCACCCTGATGAAAGGTCAACAGTTCAAGCATACTAGTCATTTCTTGGAAACTCTATGGGGAGGTTCTACTGTGGTTTATATCATCTGTGCAAGTATTCATCTGTGCCATGAGGTTTCGGGCCATGTAATCATCTCCACAATGGGGTCTGATATTGAATTTGTATGTGTATACATGTAGGTGACTATGCGCACATATGTTCCTATATACAATAACAGAGCAACTTTAATTATGGATACTTCTTAAACATAAGCAAATACCTCACAAGAATAGATTTCTGAACTTAAAGAATTAAGACTGCACTCATGTGGCATAGTGCAGTTCATGAACTTTATACACTGTAAATCCAAATTTGATGAATAGTGTTTGGGTTCTTAAAAGCTTGCAAGCAGCTTGTAAGTTACAGTATTGATCTCTATTTGTCCGGAGCAAAAAGAGAGGAAACCAGACTCAGAGAAGGAATTATTGGTCTCCAGACAAACAGCCTACATGAACTATGGCCACCAGTATGACTGAAGACCTTCTTCCCACAATTAACCGTCTAGACCTCGTCAACATATACAGAACTTTCTACCCATCTGTGGACAACTACACCTTCTCCAGTGCACATGGAACATTCTCCAGAATAAACCATGTGTTAGGATGTAAAGCAATTCTCAACAAAATCTATACCACTGAATTAATGGAAAGCATCTTCTCAGATCATAAAGCCATAAAAGTCTAAATCACCAGCAGAAAAAAACATAGATACAAACTGGAACTCATGGAAACTGAAGAATATCTTGCTCAAAAAGCCATTGGTTATAGCAGAGATCAAGGATGAAATAAAGAAATTTAGGGATTCCAATCAGAACAAAAACACTTCCTACCAGAACCTATGGGATACAGGTAAAGCAGTGCTCAGAGGTCAGTTCATCTCCATAAATGCACACACATCTGGAAGGAAGAAAGAAACCAAATCAAGGAACTAACTCTACAGCTTGAACAAGTAGAGAGATAACAAAAGAGGAACCCCTCAGGCACCAGGAGAAAACAGATCATAAAGATTAGAGCAGAACCAAATGACTTAGGGAATAGAAGAACAACTGAAAAAAACCCAAACTGGCTTTTTGAAAAGATCAACAAAACTGACAAACCACTGGCTAAATTTAGTAAAGAAAAACAGGAAAGGAAACAACTCAAATAAGAAATGAGAGGGGAGTTGTCACAACAGATCTAACAGAAATCAAATGTATCATAACAGAATACTGTGAGAGACTGTACTTTAACAAATTTGAAAACCTAGAGGAAATGGACAAATTCCTAGATTCATATCTACCAGAATTATCACAAGGCAAAGCAGAACAAATTAATAAATCCGTCCCAAAGGAAGAGATTGAAAAAGTCTTCAAAAAACTACCAATGAAAAAACACCTGGGTCCAGCTGGCCTCACCGCAAAATTCTACAAAGCTTTTAGAGAAGACTATTTCACAGTATAGAACAGATTGAATTCTCCCAAATTCATTCTACAAAGCCAGCATAACACTGGTACCAAAGCAAGGGAAAGACCCACCAGAAAAGGACAAATACAGACCAATATCACTCATGAATCTACATGCAAAAATCTTCAACAAAATTCTTGCTGATAGAATACAACGTATCAAAAAAATAATCCATCATGACCAAGTTGGATTCATACCAGGGATGCAAGACTGCTTCAACATCAGAAAAACAATGAATGTGATCAGCCACATAAATAACAAGAAAGGAAAGAATCATCTGATTTCGTCTATTGATGCAGAAAAGGCATTTGATAAAGCCCAACACCCATTCATGCTAAAAACTCTCAGCAAAATAGAAATAGAAGGCCAATTCCTCAATGCAATAAGGACCATTTATAAAAAGCCAACTGTCTATGTCATCCTGAGTGGAAGGAGACTGAAACAGTTTCTCTTGAGAACAGGCACTAGACACGGATGCCCACTCTTCTCTCTCCTATTCAACATTATAATCTTAGATGGGTTACAAAGGTGGCAAGAGAGATACAGTGGTATTCTCTAATTATACAGTTAATAAGAGTTGGGTTACATGAAGGGAATGACAGGATACAGTAGAAGGGAGGTCAGTACAGTATCAAAAGCTATGAAGTTTCCTAAAGAATAATGCAACATTTCTAAGGCTACAGTAGCAGGGGCAGGAGCATAGGGACCATGATTTTAGAAAACATCTTGGTCAACTGTGTAACTAAGTTTTTAAAGAAAAAGATCAGCACTCCTCTGTGGTAGGTGGCATTTGGGGTCTTGAAAGAAAGTAAGTAGATGTATAGTTAGCATCAAACGGTCCCCACACACCCAGAGCAGAGGAGAATGGAAAACATCAACAAGAGAAGAAAAATATAAGCCCAAGAGACAGCAAGAGCCATACAATCCAGAGACTACATCAGTGTGAGACCAGAAAAACTAGATGGTTCCTGGCTACCATTACTGTCTGCCCTGACAAGAATATAATCTACAGGCCCTGACATAGTGGGAGAAAAATGGGTGTACAGAACTAGAACTCTGTTAAAAGTCCGGACTTGATGTTCTGACAGACTGAAGGGTCCCCTGTTGACATGGCACCTGGACTTTTTTGTTATTGCAGAGCTGGCACCATTTCTGAAACCTACTTTTCAGACAAAGACTAGAATACACTGTAAGGCATAGAGTGATGCTGGCAAAGAGTGCACTTGAGTATATTCTAGAGGCTAACTAAGTAGCTCCTGTCCAGGAAGGAGATAAAGGGATGCAGGGAGACAGCAGCAACTGGTTACACGGGCCTGGGAGGTACACGATAAAAAAGAAGAGTGAGCTGACACAGTGTGGGGAGAGTACCTAGGTTGCACAGTGCTGGCAGATGGGGGGTTTACGGCAAATTAACTTGGATTGTAAACTTTCACTTAAAGCACAATTAAACTTTTAAAAAATAGAAAGAAAGAGAAAAAAACTAGGGATAAATCTACCAAAGGTGCCTCAAAAGGTAGGACTGGTGATCTACTTCTGCTAAATCAGACATCAAAACGCTATGTAACTCAGTTTTACTCTTGACACATGGGGATTCACCATGAACCAGAGTCGACTCTATGATAACTGGTTTATGATTCAGGTAGGCCCACTAGGGTAATATGTCTCAGGGCCTAAATTTAATTCTTTCTTCAATTCCCTTTAGTTATATAAGGTAACACTGACATAGGTTTCCAGGGAATTACAACGTGAATGGATCAACAAAGAAATCAAAAGGAAATTAGAGAATATTTTTAACTGAATGATAATGAAGTCAGTTGTATTAACCTTTCTAGAATATTATTAAAGTATATTAGCAGAATGTGCAGCAAGAGATAACCATATTAGTGAAGATCCCAGTTTTAGACTTCAGCTAAAAAACCAGTAAAAAGAAGAGCATATTAATCCCAAATGAAGCAGAAAAGGAAATAATAAAGATTAAATGTAAAGATGACTGACATAAAAAGTAGAAAAGCAACATAGAGAAATGAAAAACCAAAAACTGAATCTTTGAGAAGATCAATAAAACTGATAAATCTTTAGTAAGGATGATTAAGGGGAAAAAAAGGAAAAGGAAAAAGAAAAAGAAAATACATTGTCATTCAATCAGTTCTGACAGAAACCATACAGGACAAAGTAGAGTTCCCGGTTAGCACATGGTCTTCATAGAGTTTCCAGTGAGCACCTGCTGAATCTGAACTGCCAGCTTTCTGGTCAGCAGATATAGCACTTAACCACTACATCCCCAGAGTATAAAAGGACCCAAATTATCTGTTGGAATGAAACATAAGTAAACTCCACTCTGAATCTCAGATTCCTTCTTGGGCAAAGGGCAGTGAAAATTCAGGATAGAAGACTCCAAGAAATAACTTAGCAGAAAAATAACAAGAAAAACCCTAGGGTGGTTTCACCCTTATCTTACAAAGGGCAAAAGCCTAGAGGCAGCCTTACAGAGCCCCGGGAGTCAGCCCTAATCACAAGCTATTGAAACATCCACTTTTACAGCTTACAGAAATTCCATGTGGTTGTAACATTCACCAATGTAGTGACATATTCACCAATGGCTACATTTTGCAACCTGCAAAAATTCCATATGACCTCAACCAATCCATACAAAGATCAGCTCCCCCCTCCCTCCCTCTCGCGACTTAAATACTGGGCGCTGAGGAAGCTTGTGGTCACCTCCTCTCTGCACAAATTGGAGTGTGTCCCTGGTGCACCAGTTTTTTTTGTTTTTTTTTTTTCCCTGTTGGGCATATTTTTTTAATAAAATTTAACCTTTAAAGAAATTCTGGATCACGTCTTGAAATTCAAACCCCAACATTTGGGGATTTCAAGAGCAACCTCCGTGGCCGGCTGAACTGGTTTGGACCTCACCAGTGAGTCCGGATATTGTCTGTTAGTCTCTGTGCTCGAGCTCTGGTTCTGGGACTCACCAAGAGAGAATATGGATGCAGAATTGCTCTCTGAGTTGGAGGCTGGGGGACGCCTCAGCTCTCCATCTGGGCGGGCACCGCTGGTTCCTTTCTCGGTTCTGTGGCCTGTAAATCCCGCATCTGGTTTTCGTTTGGTTTTCTTCCGTGACCGGTCCGTGTCTGTTCTGTTGTCTGTTTGGTTGCACTGTTTGTCCTGATTGTTACTTTTGCCACCATGGGGCAATCTTCTTCTCACTCTGTAACACCCCTAGACCTCCTCCTTGACCACTTTTCAGATTTCCAGAAAGGAGCCCGAGACTCCGGCAAGGTGCAGTCAGGAAAACTCTCCACACTTTGTAATCTGGAATGGCCAGCCTTTGGTACTAGATGGCCTCCCACAGGATCCCTAGACATTAACCAAACCCATTCTGTTTTTCAGGTCATCTTTGGCGATCCAGGTCACCCTGATCAAATGCCATGCATTGTTACTTTGCAAGACCTCCTCAGGTGGCCACCTGTGTGGCTGCAACCCTGTGTTCCCCCTAAACAACCTCCTACAACTCTGGTGGTTCAGGGCTCCTTGAAACCCCCTCCAGGTGCCCTTTCTCCATCTGATTCCTCTGACCCAGAGGACTTATTGAGTCTCCCACCTCCCTACCCCCCAGCTCCTGTTTCTCCTTCTGCCGCCAGTGCCGAGGGAGCCAAAGCCAGTCTCTGTGGCCTGTATAGGGTCCCCGCGGACCCTCCAGTCCCAACTGCTCCCCTAACCCCCACTATTTCTGCAAACACCACCTTCCTCTGACCTCCAGAGCCCAGCCCATGCCCGCTCAGGTCGATCTTTTCAACCACTTGCAGAACCTCCTCTCATATTTTCCCCTTGCAAGCTATAGGACACATGACTGAGGCTGGTACCCCCTTCTTAGTCTATACTCCTTTTATAACCTCTGATCTTTACAACTGGAAAATGCAGAATCCCCCTTTTTCTGAAAATCCTCAATCCTTGACATCCTTCTTAGAACATACCAGCCCACTTGGGAAGACATACAGTAACTTTTCCAAGCCCTCTTTACCACTGAGGAGAGGACTAAGATTATTTCCCTAGCCAGAAAACAGGTGTTGGGAGATAGTGGAAACTTTACAAGTAATTTAGATGAGATTAACCACGCTTTTTCTCTGACCCACCCAGATTGGGACCCAAACACCACTGCCGGTAAGCAGCACCTAACTGTCTACCACCAGATTCTTATGGAGGGTCTCCAACCGCCACTAGGCGCCCCACAAATTTGTCTAAAGTAACACAGGTAATTCAGGAACCCTCAGAATCTCCAGCAGCCTTTCTGGAATGACTAATGGAGGCATACTGCACACATACTCCCATTGACCCTGAGTCTTCCAAAAGCCAACGGGCCATTAATATAGCCTTTGTGGGACAGTTGGCCCCTGACATCAAATGAAAAATACAAAAAAATAGAAGGATTCGAGGGAAAGAATCTGTCTGAGTTCATGGAAATTGCTATGAAAATCTTCAATAACCGTGAACTACCAGAAGACAAATAAGCCGCAAAGATAAGCAAAATCCTCCTGGCAGAAGCCCAGGGCCACGTGCTGCTGCGCCCTTGGGGAGAGAAACCAGATCAGATGAGGAAGCCAGGAAAGCCTCCCCTGCAGGGAAACCAGTGTGTCTACTACAAGTTAATTGGACATTGGAAGGGTGAGTACCCCCAAAAGAAAGCCCCCTCCAAAGGTTCTTAACCTAGAAGCCTGAGGGCGTCAGGGCTCACTGGTCTCCCCTGAGCCCAGGGTAACCTTAAAAGTCAGGGGACACCCTGTAGAATTCATAGTCGACACTGGGGCTAGCGATTCAGTTCTAATTGAACCCCTAGAACTCATAACGGAAACCAAAAGCCTGGCATGGGGAACTACTGGAATCAGCGCCTACTCATGGACTACTAAGTGAAAAATAGACCTAGGAACTAAAACTGTCTCCCACTCCTTCATAGTCGTGCCTGAATGCCCATACCCTTTACTTGGAAGAGACTTGTTACCAAAAATGCAGACGACTATCCACTTTACTGGAAATCATGCTTACCTGACACCGCAAGTCAATGTGGTAGCCCCTTTAGAGGAAGAATACAGACTTTATGATGATTCTGAAAGGGGCCCCCACTCCATCCTCCTGATATCAGTGGATCAGTTAATCAAAGAGATTCCTCAGGTTTGGGCTGAAAACAACTCCCCAGGGCTGGCCAAACACTAACCACCAGTTATAATGACTTTAAAACCATCTGCTGACCCAGTTCAGGTGTGGCAGTAACCCATTATGCCAGAAGCAAGAGAACGGATCGGGGCCCACATTCAAAAACTCAGGAAACACTGGAATACTAGTGATACTAGTGCCCTGCCAGTCACCCTAAAATACTCCCCTCCTGCAGGTGAGGAAGGCAGGAGGGCTGGGCTTCCAAACCATACACTCTCCTGAGCTCTCTGTCACCAGAACACCGGGTGTATTCGGTGCTGGATTTAAAGGATGCATTCTTCAGTATACCCCTGAACCCACAGCCACTCTTTGCCTTCAAATGGCAGGACCCGGAAGATGACTTCAGCAGACAGCTGACCTGGACATGTCTGCCACAAGGGTTCAAAATTCCCCCACCATCTTTGATGAGGCCCTTCATCGGGACTTACGTGAGTACAGGCATCAGTGGCCTGACATTTCCCTTCTACAACACGTAGAGGATTTTTTACTCAGGGCACCTGATGAGGGCACTTGTTTAAAGGCCATCAAATCCCTGTTAACTCTCTTGGTGAAATTGGGATATCAAGTCTTCACTAAAAAGACACAAGTCTATTTCCAGGAGGCAACTTACTTGAGTTTCCAATTCAAGGGGGGACAACGTTCCCTATCCAAAGCAAGAAAACAGACTATCCTTGGGATTGCCACCCCATGTATGCTGCGGTAGGTAAGGGAGTTCCTGGGATCCACTGGGTTCTGCCGACTCTGGATCCCAAGATTTACAGAGATAGTGTACCCCCTATACGAACTGACCTGAGGAAAAGAAAAGAATTTTATATGGACTAACGAAACAGAGCAGGCTTTTCAGACTATAAAAAAGTCACTCCTGGAGGCACTGGCATTGGCATTACCCAACCTGGGAAAGCCATTCCAACTATACACTGATGAAAATAAAGGAATAGCCAAGGGAGTCTCCTTACTCAGACACTCAGCCCATGGAAAAGGCCAGTGGCCTATCTATCTAAAAAAGTAGACCCAGCGGCTTCAGGATGGCCAATATGCCTTAGAATTGTTGCGGCCACTGCTCAACTAACAAAAAATTCTGATAAACTGACTATGGGACAGCCCTTGACTATCACTACCCCCCACACTATCGAAGGAGTCCTGCGTAGCCCACCTTATAAATGGATTTCCATTGCCCAGCTAACCCACTACCTGTCTTTGTTACTAGGCCAGCCCTGAGTTGTGTTTGATTCTAGCTCAGCTCTCAACCCAGCCATGTTGCTGCCTGACCCAGACCTGGAGGCCGAAACACATGACTGCACTGAGGTACTTGACCAACAGCACGGCCTTCACCAATATCTTATGGACATTCCTTTGCGGGACTCTGATCTCACTCTGTTCACAGACAGGAGCAGTTTTATCAAGGATGGCACCAGGTACCCAGGGGCAGCAGTGGTAGCCGAAGATCAGGTCCTCTGGTCACAGGCCCTACCATCTGGAACATCAGCACAATGGGCAGAGTTCATAGCACTCACCGAGGCACTGAGACTAGGGGCTGGCAAGATAGTCAATGTCTATATTGACAGCAAGTACGCCTTTGCTACCGCACAAGTACATGGGGCCGTCTGTCAGAAACGGGGATTGCTCACAGCAGAAGTGTTAGGGTCCGCGATTTACAAGATGCGACGCTGTTACTTTAAAGGTTAAATTTTATTAAAAAATATGCTCAATAGGAAAAGTACTGGTGCACCAGGGACGCACCCCAAGCTACACAGAGCAGGGGGAGACAACGAGTTTCCTCAGCACCCAGTATTTAAGTCGTGAGATTGCAAAGCAGGGAGGGTGAACTGACCTTTACATTGATTGGTTAACTCCTATTAGTTGTAAAATGTGGTCAAGGTCTAGGGGTCACTTGCAGGCTGTCGCTTGCAAGGTTGCCCCCAGGCTTGTCTTGTGACAGTGTTTTGTGACAAAGGTGAGATTATTCTATGGTATTTTCTGCTATTAAGTTGTTTCCTGGGGCTTTCTTTAATACCTCCAATTTTTACCGCTCCCTTCCTCATTTCAACAGAAGGAAAAACTATTAAAAATAAACAAGAAATATTGGATTTACTGGCAGCTATTTGACTGCCCACAAAGCTGTCCATCATCCACTGCCCCGGACATCAGCAGTCCGAAACAGTGGAAGCCTGAGGCAATAATCTAGCAGACCGAGCAGCTAAGGAAGCTGCCCTCAGCCTCCCCTTGATCAATTCTGTCCAGCTCCCCAAGCCAACCCTTCCTGAAGAGCCCACCTAACCCCTGAAGATAACCCTCCTGCACAAGAAGATTCCCGAAATAAAACAGAAGAAAGGATGGCACTATACTTTGGGAGGACTCGCCATTCTCCCTCAGAAACTGGGGGAAGAACTCGTCTGCCAGATCCACCAGACCACCCATCTGGGAGCAGCAAAATTCCAGGAACTTCTGTCCCCAAGGTACTATATACTCCAACTACCCCGGCTGCCTGAACGAATAACGCACCCCTCCAAGCCTGCCAAGCCACTAATGCAGACAGATCTGGTAAGGCCCACCAAGGTAAGAGAGAAAGAGGCACTATGCCTGGAGTACATTGAGAACTGGACTTCACTGAAATTAAGCCCAGTAGATATGGATATAAGTACCTTTTAGTTTTCATAGACACATTCTCTGGTTGGACTGAGGCATTTCCCACTAAGAGAGAGACAACATAAGTAGTTTCAAATAAAAAAACTCCTGGAGGAACTTACACCTAGGTTTGGGGTTCTGTTGACACTAGGATCAGACAAGGGCCCTGCCTTTGTGCCCATAGTCTCTCAGGGAGCAGCATTTGTCCTGGGGATTAATTGGAAGTTACACTGTGACTAGCACCCCTAAAGATCAGGACAGGTGGAGAGGATGAACTGGACTCTTAAGGAGACCTTAACCAAATTAACCCTAGAAACTGGCGGTGGCTGGACAGCCCTGCTTCCCTTTGCTTTAATGTGTGTGCATAATCCTCCAAGGTCCTACGCCCTATGAATTGTCTTCAGGAGGCCATCACCCCTCTGCCCTAAACCAAGGGATGACATACTTGCTGAAATCTCTAATCATAACCTGCTTAAGTCCCTCCATGCCCTGCAGAAAAATCAAGATCTACTTTTCCCCTTATTGAGGCACCTCCATGATCTCCCTCCTGTAAAGCCATGTCAGTTTCAGCCGGGAGATCTGGTTTAGGTCCAGGGGCACCAAAAGGAGACTTTGGAGCCCTGCTGGAAAGGACCCACACAGTGATCCTGACAACTCCAACTGCTGTCAAGGTCGACAGGATCCCGCCCTGGGTCCATCACTCCCATCTACCTTCAAAGGAGGGTGCAAAAAAATACTCACCCTGAGGCAACTCCAAGAAACTTCAGCCGGCAAGATCAAGAACTGACCCTAACCGGCCCGCCCGAGGTGACTTCACCAGTTTTTCACCTTGATTTATGTGACCTTGTGAGGGGGTTCTATAAACTCACAACTTAAGAGAGACCCATACCGGTTTGTGCACACAGAGGGGCCGTCATGGGGGACTGGGGGGTCCGGGGGGATATATACATGCTGATGGGTGAGGGTGTGCTACTAACTGCCTCGTACAACAACTGGCTAAGAAATAATTTTACGTCTGTTCCGGGACTAATGACTATGGATTATGTGGAGGAACAAATGATTATTTCTGTTATACATGGGGCTGTGAAACCAATACACCCTGGATCAGGGAAAACAGGAACCTCACTAGGGTCAGTCGAGCTAAGCATGTAACCAGTTTAAACAGACCAGAGACAGGAAGAGAAGAAACAGCAGATAGCAGCCGTAGAGGGCCACAGACAGTAGAAAGGAGACTGAGGGAGAAACAGAAAGATTGGATAAGAAAGTGATATAGGGATTGGGGGGAAGAGAATGAGTCAGAGACTGGAAGAGACAAAGATTAGTGAAAGAGAGACAGAAGGTAAGACTGTAGAGCGTTCTAGAAAGTGAAGGTGTCAAAGAGAGACAGACCTTAAGAAATTAAAAGACCAGGCAAAAACTAGGGAACAAACTCAGAACTGGTATGATTCTCTGTTCTCCTGGTCTCCGTGGGTGACCACCCTCATTACTGCATTAGCAGGCCCACTTGTCCTCTTCTTCATCCTGGCTTTAGCTGTGAGTCCCTGCATTCTAAATAGACTACTTAAATTCATACGAGAAAGACTAGTGACAGTCCAGCTTCTAGTCCTAAAACACCTGCCTCCACCCTACGCCTACCACCCCCTTAGCAGCCAGGACCTTGATCAACCTGACACCTACTCAGAGTCTAAGATTTGACTCTGGAATAAGAACTCAAGGGGGGAATGTTGGAATGAAACATAAGTAAACTCCATTCTGAACCTCAGATTCCTTCTTGGACAAAGGGCAGTGAAAATTCAGGACAGAAGACTCCAGGAAATAACTTGGCAGAAAAATAACAAGAAAAACCCTACGGTGGTTTCACCCTGTCTTACAAAGGACAAAAGCCTAGAGGCAGCCTTACAGAGCCCTGGGAGCCAGCCCTAATCACAAGCTATTGAAACATCCACTTTTACGGCTTACAGAAATTCCATGTGGTTGAAACATTCACCAATGTAGTTGACATATTCACCAACGGCTACATTTTGCAACCTGCAAAAATTCCATACGGCCTCAACCAATCCATGTCGGGGGCCATGAAAAAACTTCAGGCCCCCCAAAACAGGCAGTCTGGATAGTCCCTGAGGACGCGCGCGCGTTCTCAAACCACCCCCCGCGTCATTGCCTAATATCAACTGTACAGGCATACTGTCTGCCCAATCATAGAACGCCAACTGTCTCATACCAGCTATCTTCCGGTCCTAAGCCCTTCCCCTCCCCAACTTCTATATATACTGCTCTGCTACAATAAAACCTCGAGGCTTGATCAGAATTTTTGTCTTGCCTCCATTTCTTCACGTCTCTTGCTCCACTTTCATTTTCACAGGCTCCCCCTCCTCCGTCCGTTGATTCGCCCCGTGGGTCGGGGCAAAACTGGCGCCCAGCGTGGGAGCCTGAGGTACGGAGCTGCTGAAAAGACCTGCTTGAAAAGCCCTGGCCAGGCACCCCTTGAGCCTCCACGAGGTGTGAGTTTGGCTCGTCCTGAGTTACCGCGCGGTATTGACCCGTGAGAAGACTCGTTCCCGATCACTGCCGGACTAGCCGCCCTGCGAGTCTGATCTGTTAGAGGTAAGTGGGTAAAAAACATGGGGCAGAAATTCAGTTCACATGAACTCTTTCCCACAGGAATCAGGGATTCCTTCAAGGTGCGAAGAATTAAGGCTAACAAAAAGATAGGAATCAGGGATTCCTTCAAGTTGTAAAGAATTACGGTTGAAAAAAAAAAGAGATTTAGTATATTTCTTTAATCTCTTGTCTGATGTTTGTCCTTGGTCTCCCCAGCAAGGGACAATAGACTGTAAATGTTGGAGTAGAGTTGGAGACTGCTTAAATGATTATTATAGAGCCTTTGGACCTGAGAAGGTCCCTGTAACTGCCTTTTCATATTGGAATTTGATTAATGATGTGTTACAAAGCTCCCTTAAAGACCCAGATGTTCAAAAACTTGCTCACACTGGGGAGACGGTCCTTCGAAATAGCTCTCGCCCCCCCACCTCCGCTTGCCCATCGGTCTCTAGAGCACAGCACAATCATGGTTTCAGACCCCATTCGGCAGGCTAAAATCTCCCTCACTCAAGAAGTTTCCTCCTTAAGAGAACAGCTGACTCAGAAACGCGAACACCTAAAGCTTATCAAAGAAATCCGAGCCCTTGAGGCAGAGCTTGTTTCCACAATGCTCAGCTAGGTTTCAAAGAAACCCCCCCAGGGATCAAGTCCCAAAGGCCCCCTTTTCACATTTCCCTTGACCCGCAGTCAAAGGCCTCAACATGATACTGAAGAAGAGGAAGTAAGTAGCCAGCCTGGTGAGGGCCCAGACTTGGGGGGAGACGCCTCTGATGAGGAAAATCCTACCCCAGATGAAAGCAGTTGAGACAAACAAAAACACCACCGCCTAAACCTCAAACATTTAAAAGACTTAGAGGCAGCTGTTAATAACTATGGCCCTACTGCCCCCTACAGCCTGGCCATACTGGAAAGCCTAAGTGAGCGATGGCTAACCCCTAATGATTGGCATTTCTTGGCACGAGCCACCTTATCCGGGGGTGATTTCGTACTCTGGCGCAATGATTTTGCAGAAAACTGCTGCGAGACCACCGAGCGTAATAGTGAAAGCAGGACGTCCCGCTCTTGGACAAGAGATAAACTCTTGAGGCGAATTCCCTATGATACTAATGAGAAACAGGCAAATTTTCACCCTGGTTTATTAGCACAAATACAAAACGCCGGCCTCAAGGCCTGGAGGCATCTTCCCGCAAAGGGTTCAGCCACCACCTCCTTAGCTAAAATCCGTCAAGGCCCTGATGAGTCCTACAGTAGCTTTGTCAGCCGCCTAACTGACGCCGCTTAGCGTTTGGTGGGGGAAGGAGAAAATGATAGTGCCTTCATTAAACATCTTGCCTTTGAATGCTAATCCTTCTTGTCAAGAGTCTCTAAGACCCCACCGCAGTGGTAGCCTTTCTGATTATGTTAAACTTTGTTCAAGAATAGGAGCTTCTCATGCCATTGGTATAGCTATAGGGGCCGCTCTCAAAGGTCTTGACCATGATAAACAACAAAAAACTTGCTTCAATTGCAAATGGCCCGGACATTATATACACGAGTGTCCCACAGGTAAACAGAATTGGGGACCTCCTACTTCAGTGTGCCCCCGATGTAAGAAGGGCAAACATTGGGCCGCAGATTGTTTTTCTAAAACTGACATCAATGGTCAGCCTTTCCCCCCAAAACAGGGAAACTCCCAGCGGGGCCAGCCCCTGGCCCCACCCTTGGGACAGAACCTAGGGGCAGTCAGGTTCGTCCCCCAGAAACAGGCACAAAGACAAGTATCAGCTCCCTATGCCGTGCCACCCCTGGAAGTGCAGGATTGGACCTCTGTTCCACCACCGATACAATATTAGTGCCCGATCAGGGTGTTCAACTCATCCCTACAGGGGTCTATGGGCCGCTACCCCTGGGAATGTTTGGTTTGATCTTAGGGCGTGGCAGTTCCTCATTGGCCGGACTTTATGTCATCCCAGGGGTCATTGATAATGACTACACAGGACAAATTACTCTTTTGGCCTCGGCTCCGTTGGGGCCCCTGTCTGTTCCAAAAGGAAAGAGAATAGTACAACTTATATTACTTCCCTTAGATTCCACACCCACCAAACACATACAGTCTATTAGGTTGAATTCTGCCTTTGGGTCTTCCGACACCTATTGGGTGCAACCAGTAACCCCTGATAGGCCAAGACTCACCCTCCAATTAGATGGTAAGGCCTTTGAAGGGATAGTGGATACAGGGGCAGATGCCACAGTAATTTCAGCTAAATATTGGCCTTCCAACTGGCCCTGTGAGGCCTCAATAACTCATCTTGAAGGCATTGGCCAGTCTGTCAACCCTAAACAAAGCTCAAAAATTCTTACTTGGAAGGACTCTGAGGGTAACTCAGGACAGATTCAACCTTACATTGTTCCGGGTTTACCTGTTAATCTATGGGGTCGTGATGTCTTATCCCAGCTGGGGATCATCATGTGTAGCCCAAATGAGATAATTACCCAACAGATGCTTAACCTAGGCTTCCTACTGGGACAAGGACTGGGAAAAAATAATCAAGGTATAAAGCAGCCTCTTCCTGTAACGCCTAAAAATAATCGTTCAGGCTTGGGAAGTGAAAATTTTCCTTAGTGGTCATTGACTCCCCTGCACCCCACGCTGATAAGATTAAGTGGAAATCTGAGTCTCCAGTGTGGGTAGATCAATGGCCCTTGACTGAACAAAAACTCCCAGCTGCCACAGAGTTAGTGCAGCAACAGCTGGCTGCTGGACATTTAGAACCAACCACCGCTCCCTGGAATACTCCTATATTTGTGATCAAAAAGAAAAATGGGTCATGGCGACTCCTTCAGGACCTCAGAGAAATTAATAAAACCATGTTTACCATGGGGGCTCTCCAACCCGGACTCCGCTCCCCCATTGCCATTCCAGCTAACTATTTTAAAATCATTATTGATCTCAAAGATTGCTTCTTTACCATCCCTCTTCACCCACTTGATAGAGAACGCTTTGGGTTTTGCCTCCCAGTTATTAATTTTAAAGGACCAATGCAGCGCTATCAGTGGAAAGTTCTCCCTCAGGGCATGGCCAATAGTCCCACTCTGTGTCAAAAATTTGTTGCTCAGGCTGCAGACCCTCTTAGGCGTCGGTGGTCTTCCATTTATATCATTCATTACATGGATGATATTTTACTGGCGGGGGCCTCCAGCTTAGAGGTACTTAAGTGCAGCCAGGACCTAACTTGCCAACTAACTTCTCTTGGACTTCAAATTGCCCCGAACAAAATACAGCTTACTGACCCTTATTATTACCTCGGTTTTGAATTAAATAATAATCAAATCACCACTCAAAAACTTAACCTAAAAACCTCTCATCTACACACACTTAATGATTTTCAAAAGTTCCCGGGAGATATTAATTGGCTCTGACCATACCTCAAACTTAGAACAGGGGAATTAAAACCGTTGTTTGATACTCTTCATGGAGATGCCAGCCCCCTCTCTCCCCGTCACCTTAACCCTGAGGCAAAAAGGGCCCTTCACATTGTTGAAAACGCCATACAACAACAACAGGTTACCTTCATAACTTATGAGCAGCACTTTGCCCTTATTGTCTGTGCCACACAACATACACCCACGGGGGTTTTGTGGCAGAATGGCCCCCTCTTGTGGATACATCTATCCTCCACCCCAACTAAAGTTCTCCTCACCTATCCCTCCCTAGTGGCCAAACTTAGAAGACTGGGCCCAGAAAAGAGCCGCCAACATTTCGGCAGGGACCCTAACCAACTTATCCTTCCTTACACCAAGGAACAAATATACTGGCTTTCCCAAAATGATGATGATTGGATAATAACCCTATCCACATTTCTAGGTACAGTTGATAACCACTATCCGTCCCATAAACTCCTTCAATTCGCGCGGCTACATCCTTTTACCTTCCCCAAAATAACCTCTTTAAGTCCTTTGAAAGAAGCCTCTCTGGTCTTCTCAGATGGATCCTCCTCTGGCATTGCAGCATGGGTCATAAATTCACAGCCTTACAGTGCCCAATCTCCCTTTAAGTCAGCCCAGCTTGTGGAACTTTTCACTATCTTACAGGTCTTCACAATACTACACGATGTCCCCTTCAATCTTTACACCAACAGTGCTTACATAGCTCTCTCATTCCCAGTGTTAGAGACAGTTCCTTATATCAAACCATATTCCAATGCTGTGTCTCTTTTTCAGCAACTCCTCTACACTTTCATTCAGTAACTGTAGCCTCAGCCCACCTTTTCGAACCCAGCCTGTTGGCTTTAATTCTTCCCATTGCTACCAAGGGTCATTCCAAAATAACAGCTTTGATCTAGACGTCGGATTTATAACATTTAATAATTGTACCAATACCACCAACCATACAGACCCCCTCTGTCCAGCCCCTGGACAGGTTTTTATATGTGGAAATAACTTACCTATACAGCCTTACCCAGAAACTGGACAGGACTCTGTTGTCAGGCTAACCTCCTCCCAGTTATTTCTATCATATCAGGAGACACCCCTGTCCCTGTCCCCAGTTTTGATTACATAGCCAGACGATCAAAACGAGCCCTCCAATTCATACCCCTTCTTGTGGGCCTGGGAGTTGCCGGGGCTACAGCCACCGGCTCTGCCGGCCTGGGCATCGCCATAGACAAATACAGTAAGTTATCCCATCAATTAATAGACAATGTCCAAACCCTCTCTGGTACTATCAATGATTTACAAGATCAAATTGACTCCTAAGCTGAGGTAGCCTTACAAAATCGAAGGGGCTTAGACCTTCTTACTGCAGAAAAAGGTGGTATCTGTTTAGTTTTACAGGAACACTGCTGCTTCTATGCCAATAAATCTGGGATTGTCTGAAACAAGATAAAAGATTTACAGGAAGATCTACAAAACAGACGAAGAAAACTACAAGAAAATCCATTTTGGACTGGACTGAACGGATTCCTTCCCTATCCCCTCCCCATCCTCGGCCCCCTTCTCAGTTTAATGTTAATTTTGTCTTTTGGCCCTTGGGCTTTCAAAAGGCTTACAAGCTTTATCAAACAACAAATAGATTCAGCATTGGCTAAACCTATCCAAGTCCATTACCACCGCCTGGCAGTTGACGATGAATACGTCGCTAAAAATGGGTACTCCGACTTCTTCCCCAAGGGGACAGCATGAAAAGTAGAGGCATGCTTACCTCCTTGCCAACTTGGGAAGAGAGGTATGGGTATCGGGAGGAGTGCGAAGCAAAACATTGCAAGGGAAAGTTATCGTTAACTCCTCTATGTTTCCCTGGAGCACACCTGGCTTGCACAGAGGTTGGTATCTATCCTAAAAACATTAAAACGGCTCTGCCTCTCCTCCCCAAAAGATACCAAGAGCCAAATACTATAACAGGAGGAGCCAGGTCACTACTCCCTCTCCTGGTTAAAACCCACCTCCCAAAACAAAACAAAAAGGGAGCAGATGTCGGGGCCATGAAAAAACTTCAGGCCCCAAAAAACAGGAAGTCTGGATAGTCCCTGAGAACACGCGCGTGCATTCTCAAACCACCCCCTGCGTCACTGCCTAACGTCAACTGTACAGGCATACTGTCTGCCCAATCATAGAACGCCAACTGTCTCATACCAGCTATCTTCCAGTCCTAAGCCCTTCCCCTCCCCAACTTCTATATATACTACTCTGCTACAATAAAACGTCAAGGCTTGATCAGAATTTTTGTCTTGCCTCCATTTCTTCGTGTCTCTTGCTCCACTTTCATTTTCACAGGCTCCCCCTCGTTCCTCCGTTGATTCGCCCTGCAGGTCAGGGCAAATCCGTACAAAGATCAGCTCCCCCCTCCCTCCCTTGCCCGGAGGAAGCTCATGGTCGCCTCTTCTCTACACAGATTGGAGTGTGTCCGTGGTACACCAGTTTTTTTTTCCTATTGGGCATATATTTTTTAATAAAATTTAACCTTTAAAGAAATTCTGGATCTCATCTTGAAATTCAAACCCCAACATTATCAATTTCAGAAAACAAGAGAATAACATTTCTATAGATTGTACAAATATTGAAAACAAGAAACTAACATGAATAACTTTATGCCAATATGTTCAATAACTTACATAACAATGGCCCAATTCCTTGAGACACAAAAGATCACTAAAAAAAGCATAGTAACCTGAACAACCACAAATTAAAATTTATTTTAATGAGTATCTCCCCTGCAAACAAAGGGAAAAAATCTTGCCCTAGAACTTCATTTGTGAATACTACCAAATATTTGAGAAAGAGTTAACACACAATGTTGTACAAACTTTTCCAAAAGATTCGAGTGTTGACAGTTAACGGTTTACTTTGTAAGTGTAGCAATATTAACACCAATGTCCCTACAAACCTTAACAGACAAAAGAAAACACAACAAAACAAAATTTAGACAAATCCCTAATGAAAAGATCTGCAAAAATTCTGAAATCAGATGGTCCCTGACACACAGGGACACCACAGCCTTAAATCACATAATAACATAAAAATAACAAAAAATCTTCACAAATGAACTGTGGGCAGCATGGCCACTGCTGGGTCTGTGAGCAACACGACCACAGTTAGGACAAGCACTGTGGCCTGTGTGGGGGGCTTATTAATCTATGAATGAGTGAATGCAAACAGACAAATAAAGTGCTTTATTTGTATTCAAGTTACAGGAACTTCACTTACAAATATTCTTTTTTAAACATGTCTTATCCTAATATGCAACATGTAATTAAACAATTTGCAGATGCTTACTTGCAGATGTTCAATTTTATGACTTAGTAGTCAAAAAACTGTCATATAAAACACGAACCCAAATAGCGAATGCTTTGGTTAAATCAATAGGCAGATTCAGGAAGCAGTAAAATGTTATCACAAAATGTATGATGAAAAGAAGACAAAAAGCACACAAAGGAAAGTGACCTTCATTGTCAGGGACAATACAGATGACCTGGAACTTCACACAAATAGAATCATTATCATAACTAACAAAATGCTATCATCTAAGTCTTCATTACAGAAGTAAACTTTCATGATTTATATATTTTTATGGGTGCACCTATGTATTAAAATATATCTATAAGTGTACATGTAATGTTTCTAACCTTTAAAAACAGATTTGGTTTATAAAGCTAGGATATGAAAGGCAATAATGCAATTTAAAAAAGGTATAGGCAAGCATCAGAGATATCATGGATTCAGTTTCACACTACTGTTCACTAAATAATCACACGTTTTAAGTGTGTAACACCATTGTCTATAAAAAATGTATATACTTTAATTTAAAAACATTCTTTATTGCTTAAAAACATTAAAAATACTACACATATCCTAAGACTTCATCAAGCTACAGTGTTTTTGTTGGTGGAACATCTTGCCTTGATGTTGATGGCTGCTGACTGAACATGTCAGTGGTTGATGAAGGTTAAGGGAGCTATGACAATTTCTTAAAATATGACAACCATGAAGTTTGCCATACTGGTTGATTCTTCCTTTGATAAAAGATTTTTCTGTGGCACACAATGTTGTTTGACAGCATTTTATACACACTACAACTCCTTTCAAAATTGCAGTCAGTCCTCTCTAACCCTGTCACTGCTTTATCAACTAACTTCACATAATATTCTAAATCCTTTGTTGTCACATTAACAATGTATGCAACATATTTACCAGTAGACCATATTTCAGAAAAGCATTCTTCACTCATCTATCAGAAGCAACTGACTGTCTGTCAAAGTTTCACCAGATGATTGTGGCAATTCATTAATATCTTCAGGTTCCACTTCTAAAACTAATTCTTTTGCTACTTCCACTATATCTGCAGTTAATTCCTCCACATTGTCTTAAATTACTAAAAATCATCAACATCTTATGAACTCCTGTTAACACTGGCATTTTGACTCTAGAGAATCGTGAGTGTTCTTAATAGCATCTGGAATAAAGAATCCTTTCTAGAGAGTTTTCAATTCACTTTGTAAGGATCCACCAAATTTTACAAATTGTGTTTATTAAGTAATCAGATTTAAAATTTGAAACTATTCCTTGGTACCATGGGTTGCAGAATGGATGTTTTGTTAGCAGACATAAAACAATACTAACCTCGATGTATCTCTCCATCAGAGTTCTTGACTGACCAGGTGCAATATTTGGTAAGTCTTTTTTTCTGACAGATAAGTCCTAACAAAGGACTGAAGTCAGTAAATTGTGTTGTAAAGAGATGTTCTGTCATCCAGATTTTGTTGTTTCATTTGTAGAGCACAGGCAGAGTATAATTAACATAACATGTGAAAGTCCTAAATTTTCATAATAGTAAATGAGTACTAGCTTCAACATAGCAGCTGCATTAACCTGTAACAAGAAAGTCATCCTGTCTTTTGAAACTGTGAAGCAAGGCATCCACTTTTCCTCTCTAGTTATAAAAGTCCTAAAATGGTGTAGTCCACACTGAAAATCTGCAGTTTAGCTTGTCTGCTTTTCATTCTTTATCTTACTTTGATCTTCTGGCTAACCTGATGTAGTTGCCATGTTAGCGTTTTCTCTTTTACCTTGTGCTTTTATGTTAAATAGAGATAGCTACTTCCCTTAAACTTCATAAACTAACCTCTGCTAGCTTCAAATAGTTTTCTACCATTTCCTCACCTCTCTTGGCCTTCCAAGAATTAAAGAAAGTCAAGACATTTTTCTGGATTACACTTTGGTCTAAGGGAATATTGTGATGTTTTCAGCCTTCTATCTAGGCTACTAAAACTTTCTCCCTAAAAATGATAAGCCTGTTTTACTTTCCTGCTACTTGTGTGCTCAGTGCAACAGCAGTTTTAATTTCGTTCAAGAACTTTTCTCTTGCGCTCACAGCTTCACTGGTTGGCCAAAGAAGCCTAGATTTAACTTCTCTGGGCTTTGACATGTTTTCCTCTCTAACCATAATCATTTCTAGCTTTTAATTTAAACTGAAAGATGTTCTTCTTTTACTTGGATGCTTTAGAGGACGCTGCAGTGTTATTAACTGGCTTAATTTCATATTGTTGTGTCTCAGAACTAGTGACGCTAAGCAGAAAGAGAAGCATGAGGGCACAGTAAGTTGATGGAGCCGTCAAAACACCCATAATTTTTATCAGCTAAGTCTGCTATCTTTATGTGTGTTGTATCTGACACCCCAGAACAGTTCCAGCAGTAACATCAAAGACCATAACAGATTTAATAACAATAAAAATGTCTGAAATACCATTAGAATTACCAAAATTTGACACAAAGAGACAAATTCAGCATGTGCTACTGGAAAAATAATCTTACTGATATCAGATCTTAGCTGAAAGATATTTATCTGTGTTTTAGTAACTTTAAAGGCAATCAACTGTGTAGATCACAATAAACTAGATAACACTGTAAAGAACTGGAATTATAGAAAATTTAACTGTGTTCATGAAGGAAATGTACATACGTGAAGAAGCAGTTATTTGAACTAAATGAGGATTTTACATCATCTAAAGTCAGGAAAGGTACATATTAGGATTGTATTTTTTCACCATACTTGTTCAGTCTGTATGCTGGACAATTAATCTGAGTAGCAGGACTGTATTAAGAAGAATAGGTCTTTAGTACTAGAGGAAGACTCAGTAACAACCTGAAATATGCAGATGATACAATCTCAACTGCTGAAAATGAAGAACAATTGAAGTACTTGGTGAAGATCTAAGACTACAGCCTTAAATCACATACTAACATAAAAATAACAAAAAATCTTCACAAATGAACTGTGGGCAGCATGGCCACAGCTGGGGCTGTGAGCAACACGGCCACAGTTAGGACAAGCACTGTGGCCTGGGTGTGGGGCTTGTGAACCTACAAATGAATGAATGCAAACAGACAAAAACAACTGAAATGCATGACATCAGACCCTCAAAAACCATGGGTCTGGCCTGCTGAATGTGATCTTTGTACCTGCACCCAGGCCTACCTGCTTTTCTCCTTGAGACTTTGACTCACCTGAGGCAGTGGCCTTTGTTATGCTGATTAGATAAGAAGGCACAAGTTTGCTTTGAGAAGAACTCAAAAATCCTATTCAAATCAATACCTGCTTTACAGTATGTTTACCTACTCTGTTAGCTAAATAAATATGACCCAGGTGATGCCCAAATCAGAGTCTGGGGCATCAGAGATACCAGCTCTCCTCCTCACCACCACTTTTTGTCAGCACTGATTGGCTGTGGGTGATACAGACCCATGGAACTCAATATGAACTAACAACAAACAGCATAATAAATGGAAAAAAAGACTGAAATTGTCAAGGATTTCATTTTGGATCTGCAGTCAACATCCATAAAAGTAGCAGTCAAGAAATCAAATGCCAGATTGCATTAGGCGAATCTGCAAAAGATCTCTTTGAAGTGTTGAAAAGCAAAGGTGACATTTTGAGGATAAAGGAGCAACTGATCCAAACCTACAATGTCTATAATTGCCTCATGGTACGTGGAAGCTGGAAAAGGAATTAGGAAGATTGAAGATGACTCAACGTCTTTGAATTATGTTATTGCCAAAGGAGTTTGACTATATGGTGGACTGCTAGAAGAATCCATCAATCCGTCTTAGAAGAAGACAGTCAGAATGCTGTAGCAAGGATGATGAAACTTCATTGTGCATATTTTGAATATATTATCAGGAAGGACCAGTCTCTGAAGAAGGATATCATGCTTAGTAATGTCCATGGTCACTGAAAAAGATGAAATCTTTTAACAAGATGGCTTGACACAGAGATTACCACAATAATCTCAACCATAACAATGATTACAAAAACTGTGCAGGATTGGGCAGTGTTTTGTTCTGTTTTACACAGAGTCACTACAAACTGAAAGTTGCTCGTTGTTAGAAATAACAGCTACTACTACTGTTTAGGCAGGTTTGCCATAAACCTTCAAATTTGTAAAAACCACAGTCTCTGCAAAGTGCAATACAAAAATGCAATAAAATGTGGTATACCTGTATTCTACTTACATCAAAACTAGCTTACAACAGAGTCACAGTACTGGAACCACCTTCTATATCAGGGTCTACGAATACAATTTTAGTAAACTGAACCAAGTAAATATGAGAAGTCTAGTACATCTAAAGAAGTGTGTTAAACTCAGAAATACAAGAGGAGCTCAACATCCGAATTTAGCCTACGTCTTTTGCCATACAGACTGAGGAAAAGCAACACAATCATCTCAAGAAAAGCAGAAAATCATTTTCCAAAATTCAACTTACATTCATAATATGTTGTTCTCACAGAAAACTATGAATAGAAGGAAATTGTTCGTGTAACAACAGAAAAACCCACAGCCAATACCGTTATGGTGAAAACCTGGTTATTTTTCACCTAAAGTCAGGAACAAGGCAAAAATGGCTAGTCTGAGCACCCTTATTCTAGCCACTACCATTAACCAAGAAAAAGAAATGAAAGGTATCAAGATTTTAAAGTAAAAAATAAAATACTTTTTATCTGTAGGTGACATGATTGTCTATTTAGAAAATATGAAAACTTTTCTAAGTTTAATAAGGTTTTAGTACGTAAGAGTGTTATAGAAAGATAAATTGTATTTCTATCTACTTTAAAAAAAAAGTTTAAACACACTGCCACTGAATTGATTCCTATTCATTCAGACCATACAGGCCACAGCAGGACTGCCCTATGGTGTTTCCAAGGAATGACTGGTAGGCTTGAACTCCTGACCTTTCATCAGGGCCCCTCTGCATGACAGCAATAGATAATTGGAAACTGAAATTTAAAGAATAATTTTCTTTCCATTAGTGTCAAAATTATGAAAAATTCAGGGATAAAAATGCACACAGATGCTAAAAATATTACTTAGATAAAGAAGGCTTAAGTGAATGGAAAAATTTAATGAGTCAAAAATCAGGAGATTCAGTATTACTGAGATGCAAAATTGATGGATAAAGTCAATGTAATCCAAATCAAAATCCCAGAATTTTGTTTCAGAAATTGCTTAAATTCAAAATATGTCAAAATTCAAAGAAGCTTTACTAGTCAGAATAACTTTTTAAAAAGTTGAAGGATAACACTATATACTTTTAATAATTAAGAAACTATATTTTGCAATTAACAGGATATAGAACAGAATATAAAGTTCAGAAATAAAGCTATATGTAAGAACAACAAATTTATCAGAAATGTGTAAATATGTAGTGGAGCAAAAGTAGCCTTTCAGAATATTTGGATGTTCACATGCAAAAAAATATAAACTTCAATTCTTAGTTTCTATGTGCCAAAGCTCACTTACGTGGAGTGAAAAGACATAAAAGAAAATCTGAAACTATTAAACTTTTAAAAGAAAATCTTTGCAGCCTTGGTACAAAAACACAAACTACAAAATAAAAGGTAAATAGAATATCCTCAAAATCAAAGGCTTCTGTCTTTTCAAAACTGTTAAATCACAAGACACACAAAGTACAGAGGCATAATGGCTCCTCAAATTAAATGTGACAAACTGAGTAAAAAGAAATCTAGTGATTACTAAAATAATGAAAAAATGGGAGAATATATAGTATCATAACATTAAATACAATGGAAAAATTAAGGGCAAACACTAACACTGAAACAAGAAAAACAATATAAGAACAAAGTGAGGGTTTTAAAAAAGATATTGTAACTGAAAATGACAATAACTGGTCACAGACGATAATGAGAAGCAGACAGCAATGGACAGAAGCCGCTTAAATGAAAATGAAGAACACAAAGGAGTATGCTGTCACAGGAATGCATACATAACTTTTGTATAACATGTTGACTGGAGTTGTAAACCTTCACTTAAAGCACACACACAAAAAAATAAGACTCAAATTAGTAACCCATAAAAATAGTCTTGTTTGAGCATTATGCTTTTTTAAAAAAACTATGTATACATAGTACTTGATTGACAATGCCTTCCAGTTGCAACAAATTATACTTAAGATTGTCTTTCTTTTTTTCTCTCTTTTTTTGTAATATATCTTATTAGTAATACGTACCTCTACTTACAATGTTGCAGGTCATAATTTGCTGATGTTATCATTCTCACACCAGCCCCCAAACGTGAGGTAAAATGAGATTTACAAGATAGTAGTAAGAAAAAAAAAGGCAGTAAATAATGAAAACTAAAAAGATGAGGCACTCAACTTGATGTCTTAGCTTACATTGGAGTCCTCAGAATGGAACTCCTTAGTAAGTCAGTAACTACCTGTTTACAGTATCAACTTGACAACAGCAATTTGAAAGATTAGACAGGAACATTAAGGGGGCAAAAAAGGAAAATAACTGTGTTACAACAATATAGTGGATAACTTAGATGAATATGACAAATTGTTAGAACTACAGAACCTACCCAAAGGAAACAGACAGTCTCAAAGGAGCCACCATAAGTGAAAAGTTTGAATCAGCGAACAAAAACCTCCAAAACAAACTGTCCTAGGTCAGATGTCTTCATCAAGAAATTCTACCAAACATTTTTTTTTTTAACTATGATTGAGTGAAAGTATAGTATATAACCGAAGTTAAATTTGCATGCCTGTATCTGCCATTTCCTCTGGTCTCCTTGCCCAGTGAAAGCTTCCTTTGCTTTCTAGACATGTCATATCCCACTAAGAATCTCCTATCTGCTCCTTTCCACCCTCTCCTTTGCATATTGGTAAGAGGTCAGTAGGACAGCATCATGTAGACACGTAGAACTATAAAGTAGACACACTGTATGGTCACTGAATGTCCCCAAGTCTAAACCATTCCTGTCCAAAGCATTGACCTAAGTAATAAATAATGGTCTGGGGCAACAGCGGGTCTAAGGGGCCATATTCCCAGGGGAAGTCCTGGTTCATTGGACCATCATTTGCAGTCTTAGTGGAGTACTTGAGGTGCACCCCTCTTTTTATTTATGTTGCCAACGGAACCCAACATTGTGTGCCCCATCACAGCTGTCGTTATTGGTGACTGGACATCATCTGGTTCTTCTGATCACACATTGGTACAATCATCCATACATGTGAGTCCTTCTGTCCTCTGGGCTCTTTTTTCTTTTATGTCTTTGTTGACCTTGGTGATCACCTGACTGAGTTGAGAAGGGATCATTTGGAGCACTCAGATGGCAGTATGCTAGGTTTTAAGACTCCAGATGTCACTCAACAATGTGGGGTACAGAAGACTATTAGCAATAGGCTAATTGTGCCAGTTGGCCTAATGTTCCCAGACAGCATGTTCCCCAGAACCCCGTCCCTGCTACTTTACCCATGTGATATTAGGCTAGGAATAGAAGAGTTTTCTGTTTATGGTGAAGTCCAGTTAAGATGATCTTTCTGGTGTCTGCTGTCACTGCTTTCACCCAATCAAATTTCTATCAGCTGTGTAATCTATACACATCCCTGTCCCTCCTTTCTGTCCCTCTTTTGTAGTCATCAAAGAGTCTTTTCTTCTGTAGGTGAGTCTGCTTTTGAGTCTTTATAGTAAGGGTCTCATACATTTGACTTTGTATTGCTGCATGATTTCAGTCAATACATTGTCTTCCAGCTGAAACCAGGTTATGAGATGTTTCCTGAAATCATCATTGTTCTTTATCACTGAATAATGTTCCATTGAGTATATGTACCACAGTTTGCTTATCCATTCATTTGTTGTTGGGCATCTGGGTTCGTTCCATCTTTTTGCAATTGTGGACTGTGCTGCAATTAAAATTCGTGAACATGTATCTGTTCATGTGCCAGTCCTTAGTTCTGCAGGATATATTCCTAGCAGTGAGATTACTGGATCAAATGATGTATCTATTTCCAGCTTTTTAAGGAATTGTCAGACTGCTTTCCAAAGAGGTTGTACATTTTGCAATCCCACCAGCAATGTAGGAGAGTTTCAATTTTTTCACAGCCTCTCCAGCATTCTTTGTTTTGTATGATTTGGATCATGGCCAATTTTGTTGGAGTAAGATGATATCTCATTATAGGTTTGATTTGGATTTCTTTAATAGCTAATGATTGTGAACACTTCTTCATGTGTCTTTTGGCTCCCTGGATGTCTTCTTTAGTGAAGTATCTACCCATCTCTTTTGCTCATAGTTTAATTGGGTTGTTTACCATTTTCCTGTTGATATTTTGCAGTACCTTGCAGATTATGGAGATCAGACATCGATAAGGTATATAGTTGCCAAATATTTTTCCCATTCTGTGGGTAGTCTTTTAATTCTTTTGATAAAGTCTTTGGATGAGCAAAAGTGTTTGATTCTTAGTAATTCCCATTTATCTATTTTCTCTTCTGTTGATTGATCTTTGTTTGTTGGACTTTGAAGTCTGTCTAAATTGTGTATTAATCCTTCCATTGTTGACTCTGTTTTTTCTTTTGTAATCTTTGTCATTTTAGTTTTGACATTTAGGTCTTTTATCCAGTTCAAGTTGGTTTTCGTTGAAGGCGTGAGGTATGGGTCCTGATTCAGTTCTTTGCAGATGGATATCCAATTTTGACAGAATCATTTGCTAGAGACTGTTTTTACCCCAGTTTAGAGTCTGAGGGCCTTCATTAAATACTAACTGTTCATGGAAGGATGGTGGCATCTCTGAGGTCTCTACTCTGTTCCACTTGTTTATATGTCTCTTTTGTACCAGTACCATGCTATTTTTATTACTGTGGCAGTGTAGTAAGTCTTAAAATCAGGTAATGAGAGGCTTCCCACATCGTTCTTCTTCTTCAGTAATATTTTGCTCATCTGTTTATTGTTTTTCCCCCTTTCCAAATAAAGTAGGTGATTTGTTTCTCCATTTCATTAAAAAATGTCACTGGAATTTGATTTGGGATTCCACTGCACATGTAGATGGCTTTGAGTAAAATAGGTATTTTCACAATGCTAAGTCTTCCTATCCACAAGCAGGGTAGGTTTCACTATTTATGTAAGTTTCTGTTATTTTCTTGCAGTGAAGTCTTGTAGATCTCTTTGCATAGGTCTCTTATTTCTCTATTTAGATTTCTTTTGAGGTATTTTATCTTCTTGGGGGCTATAGTAAAAGGTATTGATTTGGTGATTTCTTCTCGAATGATCTCTTTGCTGATTTTTTTATGGTTATTTTAAAACCTGATAGTTTGCTGAACCCTTCTATTAGTTTGAGTAGTTTAGTTACAGATTCTGTAGGATTCTCGGCATATACAATCGTATATCTGCAGAAAGGGAGATTTTTACTTCTTCTTTGCTGATGCAGGTGCCCTTTATTTCTTTGTCTTGTCTAATTGCTCTGGCTAGAACTTCTAGTACAGTGTTGAACTGAAGTGGAGAGAATGGATTTGTCTAGTTCTGTTGTCAAGGGGAATTCCTTCAGTCTCTCTCCATACTGGATGATATAAGCAGTTGGCTTTGCACAGACTCCCCATTTTGCATTGAGGAATTTGCTTTCTATTCCCAATTTGCTGAGAGTTTTTAGCATGAGTGGGTGTTGGACTTAATCAAATGTCCTTTCTGCATCAATTCACAAGGTCAGATGATTCTTGTGTTCTGCGTTATTTAGGTGGTTGATCACATTAATCGTTTTTCTGATGTTGAACCAGCTTTACATTGCAGGTATGAATCCATCATGGTCACAATCAATTATGTTTTTTATATGCTGTTGAATTCTATTGGCAACAATTGTGTTGAAAATCTTGGCACCAGCTTCATGAGTAATACTGGTCTGTAGTTTTCTTTTTTTGTGGGCTCTTGAATTTGGTATCAGGGTTACACTGGCTTCATACAATGAATTTGGGAGTATTCCATCCCTTTCTATGCTGTGAAATAGACTCAATAGTATTAGGGTTAACTCTTCTCTAAAAGCTGGGTGGAATTCTGCACTGAAGCCATTTGGGCCAGGACATTTTTTTGGTTGCTAGTCTTTAGATGACATTTTCAATCCTTCTTTTGTGGTAGGTTTATAAAGTTGTTATACTACGCCCTATGATAATTTTGATGGGTTATAAGAATATAGGAATTTGCCTGTTTTCAAACCTGTTAGAGTACGTTCTTTGATAGTATTCTGTTACGATAATTAAAAAAAAAAAAACAGCTTTTGATTTTATCAATTTTTCAATTGTTCTTCTATTCTCTAATTCATTTAGATTTACTCTAATATTGATTATCTGTTGTCTTCTGGGGACTGAAGTGTCCCTCTGTTGTTCTCTTTCTATTTGTTCAAGTTGTAGGGTTAATTCTTTGGTTTGGGTGCTTTCTTTCTTCTGGGTATGTGAATCTATAGAGATAAACTGACCTCTGAGCACTGCTTTGGCTGTATCCCATAGGTTCCAGTAGGATACGTTTTCATTCTCATTTGAGTGCCTGAGTTTTTTATATCATCCTTAGTTTCTTCTGTAACCCATGGCTTTTTGAGCAAAGTGCTGTTCAGTTTCCCCGAGTTCCAATTTCTATACAAATTTTTTTTGCTATTGATTTTAATTTTTATGGCTTTATGGTCTGAGAAGATGCTTTGCAATAATTCAGTGGTTTTAGTTTTGTTGAGATTTGATTTATGTGCTAGTACGTAGTCTATTCTGGAGTATGTTCCATATGCATTGGAGAAGAAAGTGTACTTATCTGTTGATGGATAAAAAGTTCTGTATATGTTGATGAGGTCTAATTGGCTAATTGTCACAGTAAGATCCACTGAGCTTTTTTCTAGACAATCTATCCATTAGTGAAAGTGGAGTATTAAAGTCTCCCACTATTATTATGGCACGAACTACTTCATTTTTCAATGTAGTCGATGTTTGTTAAATATTGTTAAATCTTGTTTCAGCAATATATCGTGGCCGTCCTTGTCCATGATGGTGGATTTTGTATTAAAATTGATTTTATGAGATTGCCATACCTGCTCTTTTGTGTACATTGTAAGTCTGGTATACATTGTTCCATCCTTTAATTCGATGTCTGTTTCTTGTAAAAAATAAAAAATTGATGGGTCATGTTTTTTGATCTAAGATATCACTCATTGTCTCTTTACTGGAGTGTTCAGACCATTTATATTCAGTGTAATTATTGACATGTATGTGTTTAATGTTGTCATTTTGATGTTATTATTTCTGTGTTGGAATTTTCTTTGTTCTTAAAATCTTGTGCCAGGACATTGAATTTTCATGTTTTTCAGTGTTTCATGGTTTTGTATTTGTTGAGACCCCTGTATTACACTTCTAGTTTTGGTGTGTTGTCTTGTTATTGTGCTTTGTGGCTACCCTATAGTCCCCCTTAATGACCTGAGTTTAAACCCAATTTTACTTTCTACAAATCTTAATAACTATAACTACCATAGTGTATCCCTTTTTTATTGTGATGATACCTTAGTTTTCATGATAAGTTCACCAGTTCCCTTCTTTTAGTGTACCTCTGATTGAATTTTGTGCTTTTCCTGAGAAGGTTTCTGTACGTTGTGTCCTGCTTTGACTCCTTAAATATACAGTTAAGGGTTTTGTTTTTATAAGCAGAGGGCTTCTTTCAGTACTTCTTGCAGTCTTGGTTTGGTTTTTGCAAAGTCTCTGAGCTTCTGTTTATCTGAAAACGTCTTAGTTTCATCTTCAAATCTGAAAGACAGTTTTGCAGGATATACGGTTCTTGACTGGAAGTTTTTCTCCTGCAAGGCTTTAAATGTATCATCCCACTGCCTTTGTGCCAACATAGTTTCTGCTGAGAAGTCAGATGAAAGACTACAGGGCCTCCCTCAGAAGGTTAGCTTTGTTTTGAGTCTTGCTGCCTTTAAGAATTTCTGCTTATGCTTCATTTTAATAAGCTTGAAATGTCTTGGTGTTTTTTCTTTTAGGATCAGTTTTCTGTAGTGTTTGTTGCATGTCTTGGATATGTATGTTCTCTTCTTTCGTAATTTCAAGAAAGTTTTCAGTCAGCAACTCAGCAACGATCCTCTCTGTGTGTTTAGCTATGCCTGCTTGTTCAGGGATTCCAATTAACCATAGATTATTCCTTTCGATACAGCCACACACGCTTCTTAGATCTTCTTCATTTTTCTTACTTCTTTTTTCTGACTTCTTAAATGCTGGCGTTAGTAGACTTACCTTCAATATTTACTGATTCTAATTTCCACCACATCAAGTCATTCTTTTGGCTTTGAATTGAATTGGCTAATTCTGAGATTCTGTTATTGATCTGTCAGATTTCAGAATGTTGATGCTCCTTCAGTTTGAATAGCTTGCTTAATTTTTCATTTTGTTCTGCTGCATTTTGTTTAATCTTTAGAAGGTTTCTATATATAAGTCTTTTGTACACTACCTTGATAGTTTCAAAAGCCGTCTTCATCTGGGAAGTTTTTTGAGTCAGAATTTTAGGAGTTTTCTGGGTCCATGTTTGAATATTTTTTCAAATGATGGGCTATAGTCTACTGCTTACATGACATCTAGAGGGTGTTTAGTTTCTCTGGTGTTGCCTTAACAGGGGCTGAGTTGTAGTTCTGAGAAGGAAGCTGGTCACCAGCCACCTCTCTGTTCTCTTGTGACTGGGCCCAGTGGACTCTCTGGGGTGGCAAGCTCCATGTCTTGGCTGGCGAGGACACCACCCTTCTTATGGAGACACTGGGTGGGGATCAGAGACCTTGGGAAGTGGGTCAGTGAAGTCTTCTTTTTGGTCTTGGGAGAAGTCCACACAGATCAGGATTTAGCAGTAGAGAGGAAGTTTCCTTCTTAGTGGTATATATTCCTGAGAGACAGTCCTGTGCCTTGTCCTGGGGGTTGCCTGAATGTCCAGAAAGCTCCCTTCAATTATCAATCCAAACCTTAGTTTTTGCAGGGAATTGAGGAGATGTGTCTACTCTGCCACGTTAAGTCCACACCCCTATGAAACATTTTTGACAGAATTGCCCCTGATACTCTTCAAGCTCTTCACAAAGATACAGAAGTAAGCAATATTCAATAATTCATTTATGAAACAAAATTAGACCTCACATAAAAACCAATTTAGTTTAGTTCAAGCTAACAACACAAAATACTTAGAAGAACAATGTTCTGTCCCAGTGTTAGAACAGTTAAGAGTCCCAAGAATCTTTTGGAGATATACCACCACCTGGCAGTAGAATTCCTGGGTCATGGATCACAGTGTAACACTGCTGGGCATTGCTTTCAACAACAGATTGTCTCATAACTAAAGTAAAAAAACAGCAACAGACAAATAACTGGCCTTTATAAAATTTAAAACTCTTATTCACTGAAACATTGTACCAAAAAAGTAAAAGACATGATTCCAACTAGGAGAATATCTTCAGAAACCATACTAAGACAAGACTCTAAACCATAAAAATTACAAAACACATTGCCACTGAGTTGATTTTGATTCATAGTGACCCCATGGTACAGAATAGAATTGCCCCAGCTGTTAACAAAGAGTGCATAGTAGATTTGAACTGCCTACCCTTCAATTAGCGGTCATAACAGTTAACCACTATACCACCCTGGTTGCCACATTATGACCAAAATTTACAAAATAGGAAAAAAATAATCAATGATAACATGACCAAAGAACTTCAACAGACATTTCACCAGAGAGGGATATTCAAGAGGATATTCATACAACCTCCACAGACTGGAAAAGAACGTTCAGTAAAATTAGCCATCAGACAGATGCCAATCAAAATCACCAGGTGTTACCACTTCACTGCTACTAAGAAGGCAGAAAGTAACAAATTATGGCAACAATGCCAGGAACCCCTATTTTCTGTGAGAATGGAAAACGGTACATATGTTGCAGAAAACACTATGACAATACTTTAAAACACTAAAAATATAACTACCACATGACCTAGAAGTTCTACTACTGGGTGTATTTTGAAAAGATTTAAAAGCAGTAACTTCAAGAAACTTGTATATCAGTTTTCACTGCAGCACTGTTCACAAAAGCAAGAAAATAAAACGATCCAAGTGCCCTTCTACAAATGAGTGTATAAGCAAAATGGCATACATGCAATGAACAGAGTACTACACAGTCAGTAGGAGAAATGAGGACTTGATACAGTGTGGATGGAGTTTGAAAACATTATGCGCTATGAAACAAAACAACCACAAAAGAGTAAACATTGTATTAACTCATTTACATAAACAGACAAAAGCACGGACACCAAAATTTAATAGTGGTTACCAGAGATGAGACAGAGAAAGAAATAGGGTTAGTTAAAATGGAATTACCACACTGATTAAGTTTACTGTCTCATAGCTGTTTATTTAATTGCTGTCAGAAAGCCATAAACCTGTACAAAGTTGAATTATCAAAAATTGTGTGATTGAGATGTTTACAACCAAAAGAATAAGATAGTTACTGCTGTGGCTGTTTTCATTCAATCCAAAACCTTCTGAGATTTTGGTATTTTGGTTTGAAGTCGTAGTTCATGGTTTCACAAGATATCCCAGTTAATTGTCGTAATATGTTCAGTGTTTCTGTTCTACCTCCTAGCAAGTGGCTGTGTTCTCAAACACACGCAAATGGCCATCAGAGACACAGCAGTTGGTCTATACATACCTGAAGCAACAGAAGAAGATGAGTCAGCAGTAGGAAGAGGATATGGAATGTGTGGCTAATTGCCTTTGTGAACTGCTTCCTCTGCCATGGGACCAGAAGAGCTGAAAGATAGTGAGCTGCACTTATTGAATATTGTGATCAAAGATTCTATGGAAGAATCATAATCAAAACAGAGAGAATGCAAAACAGAATTCCAAATGCTATTTGGACTTCATAGAGCCATGAGAGATAGATTAATACCTGAAACTAATGTCCTGAGACAACCAGGAAATGTTAAGACCAAAAATACTTCCTGAAGTTTTGTTAAAACAAACAAAGTTTAGTTCAACTACTATTAAAAAAATTGCCTTGACATTAACAACTATATGGGATCAAATTGACTGCACATGTTGAAAGAACCTTAGGGGACAGTGAGTTAATTTTGAAGGAGACAAAAATTCAGAAAAGGAAGATGAGAATGGCTTCAAACTCAGTAAGTGTAACAAACATCACCAGATTCCACATGATGAAACTGTTGGGGTGAGAGCAGGGAGGAATTAATCCTCCACTGCAAATCAGTGACACTCCAAAAAGAATTAAGTATTTAAGTCCAAAACAATGTCTGGGATAAGATACATATACAGTTAAGATCCAATACTACTGAAAGTGATCTACACAGATGTAAGGCAGTCCCAATCAAAATTCCAAGAACCTACTTCACAGAAACTGAAAAATAAAATAAAATCAGTCCTCAACTTTACATGAACTAGCAAGAGACCCTGAATAGTGAAAGCAATGCTGAAACAGAAGAACAAAGTAGAAAGACTTATACTTCTTTACTCTAAAACATACTCTATAGCCACAGTAATCAAAACAGCTTGGTAACAAGAAACATATACATTAACTGTACAGAACTGAAAGTCCAGAAATAAACCCACACATCAATGGTCAACTAATTGTTGACAAGGGTACTAAATTCCTTTAGGGAGGAAAGAAGAGTCCCTTCATTGAGTAATGCCAAGAAAAAGGGATTCATGCCCAACACCATGTACAGAAGAAGTTCAAAATGGATTATACACTTACCTGCATAAACAAAATAAAACTCTTAGAAGTAAAAACAGTAGCAATACCATCAGCTCTAGCTTTTAGAAGTAGTTATCCAACACAACAACAAAAACACAAACACCAAATGACAAAATAAAGGAGCCCTCACAAAATTTAAAAACTTTTGTTCATCAAAAAGAATTCACAAGAGATAGACTCAACATGGTACTGTAGACAGAAGCACCTCAGCAGTAAAGACACACAACATTAAATAAAACACATACAAATGTCAAATGAAGGGACAAAGAACTAGATTAAGCATCAAGGAAGGAGAAACATCCGAAAGGGAGAACAAAGAGAGCTATAGGAAACAGAGCACAGGTTTGTCATCTTGGAACACAGAAAGCAATAAACTTGGACAGAAAGTATGGGAAGACAACTTCACAGATCTCCTGAAAAGAGAGAGAGAGAGCCTGCAGCATATATTGCCCAAGCTTTCTGACCAGCCCGCAGCACACTACCAGCTACAGCATCCTAGCACCCTGCACTTCATCCCTCCTGCCACTACACAAGCTACTGAATCATGGGAAGTGAGCCAGTACAACTACTTTTGACACATCCACGTATCTCACAAGGGGCTGTGATAGTTCTCACACTGCTGAACCAGTACAGATCTAAAAATATATTCTAGATAAATAAGAACCATCATACAAACAGACATATGCACATCTATATTCATTGTGTTACTATTCACAATAGCAAAAAGATGGAAAAAGCTAAGTGCCCATCAACAAATGAACAATAAACAAGTTATAGTACACATACACAACAGAATACTATGCAACACTGCAACATGAAAAACCCCACAATGTGAAGATGAACCTAGAAGACATTATGTTAAGTGAATAAGTTAGTCACAAAAGGAGAAATACTATACTGTACTACTATTACAAGAACTCAAAAAATGTACTCACAGAAAGAAACATTCTTTGATGATCACAAGGGCAGAGGGGGATCTTTAACAAGATGATAGACAAGTGTCATCGTTGGTGAAGGGAAGATCAACACAGAATATACAAAAGTTTAGTGCAAATGAACTAAAGCAAAAAAATCTTCCCAGTATATTCCCAGTATATTCCACTGCTTGGAATATACCCTACAGAAGGTCATTCACACCAACTGACACATGCACACGAATGTTCATTGCCGCGCAGTCCACAATAGCAAAAAGACGGAATCAACCCAGATGCCCAACAACAGAAGAATGGATGGGTAAATTATGATGTATGTACTCAGTGGAGTACTGTGCAATGATAAAGAACAACAATGATAGCAGGAAACACCTCTCAATTTGGTCTCAACTGGAAGACATTACGTTGAGTGAAAGTAGTCAGTAACCGAAGGACAAATATTGTATGAGACCCCTACGATAAAAACTTAAAAGAAGATGCATGTGTAACACAGAAGACTCTTTGACAGCTACAAGGGCAGGGAGGGCAGGAGGGTGAGAGGTGAGGGTTTAGATAGTTGTTAGAAATTTGGTTGGATGAAACTGATGACAGCACACATTAGTAAGAAGAAGATCAATATTAATGGGACTTCAACACAACTTGTGTACTCCTCCCATCTTAACCTGATGTTGCAAGGACAGAGTATGTACATTTTCATTTTTTATTTAATAAAAAATTATACTGTTAAAAAAAACTAACTGGTTCTGTAAAGTTTCATCTAAAGTAAACACAGACAGAAAAGAAAGAATGATGTTTAAAACGCAGAAAAACTTTACATCAAAGCAATGTGGAAGTATTTTTTTAAAAAATCACCTTTCTTCAAATTAAAAAAAAATTACAAAAAAAAAAGTGAAAAAACAAAGTATTGCTTTTCAGGTATTTTGTAAGAATCTAGTTACCAACATACATGTAAAACTCAGAGAGTTAATAAAAAGACAAATAAAATGAGTAATGTATCTGAAGAGACAGCTCATCAAAAAGGACATTCATATGTTCAGCAAACACATGAAAACACGCTTAACATCACTGCCTATCAGACACAGGCAAATTAGACACACAATGATTACTGTTCAACGAAAGAAAAAAAGAAATGTTGGCAAAGATGTAGGGAAACTGGAATCCTTATAGTTTACCTGTGGGAGAGCAAAAATGATACAGACATGGTGGAAAACAGTGTAGGAATTTCCAAAAAAAAAAGAAAAAAAATGTGCTAACATACAACCTAGCAAATCCACAATTAAGTGTGTACCTAAAGAAAACAGAGACATTTACAGCATTGCTTATTGAAGTGCAATTAAAAACAGCCAAAGGCACAAAACAACAGAAGAATGGAGAAACACAATGTAGTGCATCCCTATAACATAATACTGCTCATCAAGTAGGAGAAATGAAGTCTGCAACACAGCCATGGAGCTAGAAGACATTACAGTGAGTGAGAAAAAGTCAGCCACAAAAGGACAAATAAAACCTCAGTCATATAAAAAGAAAAAAAAAGGCAAAAGCACAGAGAATGAAGAGCTACCAGGAGCAGGAAAGGAGAAGGAACCATGTATTCAAGATGATGGAAATGCCACATTGATTAAGATTAGGGTTGTAGAGCCAGTTAGTATAACTGCTGTCAATAGGTTGTATACCTATGAAAAACAGAATTTGCAAAAGTTGTCTGATACATACAACAAGAACCAAAAAAAAAAAAAAATCAGCAAAAAGATTGTAGTTACTGAGGCTGCTTATGTATAATCGAAAACATGAAGTTTGGTGCTTTAGTTTGGAGGGTTAGACTCATGGTTGCATGAGATATCGCAATTAACTGTTCTAGTAATATGTTTAGTGCTTCTCATTCCTTGGGTAGTGAGTATAGTCTTAAAAATTTGCAAGCAGCCATCAAAAGCGCAGCAATTGGCTGTTTGCCTTCATGAATGGACTTGATGCAACAGAAATCAGAATCGATTACACGGATGATAAAGCTACTGACACTAGCATTTATAAAGACACTTCAGAGAAGAGAAATAAGAAAAAAAAAGTAGGACTCTATCAAAATGAATAATCTACAATTAATTGGAAAATGCAGAGCAGAACCGTAAATCTGTATGGACTCCAGACTCTTGGAGCCGTAAATGATATAGGAACTCCAGAAACCAGTGCCTCGAGATACCGAAATTTTAACAATCCGCATTATATTATACAGACAACAGCACCTTAAGAAGATTTGAGCCACCTGCTGATGAAGATCAAAGACCACAGCCTTTAGTCTGAATTGCACCACATGGCACTTGCATACTGTTACTGAACAAGGAGACGTAGCTGCAAACACAGACAGGATTGTTGAGTTGCTGACAGAAAACTTCCCTGAAATTATGAAAGAAGAGAACATACATATCTAAGACATTTATCAAAATTTGATCATAACAGAAAAACACCAACACATATTATAATCAGGCTTACTAAAATGAAATGTAAACAGAAGCTCTTAAATGCAGCAAGACTCTGTATATTTGACTTAAAATATAAATTATACATTTTTTTGAAAGTATACACTTCAAGTATTACCATGTTAATACAGCAAACATTTTCATCAGGACTCCAATTTCCCTCCTGCTTCTTGGTAATTCCTATTCCTCCTTGTTTCAGTCTTCCATCCCCAGAAATTGTTTGCTTTCATGTCACAGAATGATACTGAAATACACTTTTTTCCTCCTCAGTTCTTTCCCTAGTTAGCTGAGATTCAACATCTCATCCTTTTCTGTTACTGAATATCCTTCCATTGAATGCGCATGCTGCGGTTTATGCATGCATCTGTTGAATGTTTGGGGTGTATGTAGTTCTTTGCTGTTGCACATAGCAGCAAAAGTGGAAAACATCTTGCACAAGTCTTTGTGTTGACATGTATTTCCTTTTTCTTTTCTGCAAGTAGATGCAGGTTCAACTTTTGAAGAAACTTGAATCTTTTGCCAAGGTGTGCACTCTTTTAAAATCCTACCAGCAATGTATGAAAGGTTTTTCACATATTTGCCACACTTGGAATGCTCTTTTCAATGCTAGCTATTTTATTAAGTGGACTGTTGTGCCTGACTGTTTTTACTTTGAATTTCCATGTTCCTGGTAATGCCAAGCATTCTATTAGTCACATTTTCACTGTAACCTCTTTGGTGAAGTGTTCAAATCTTTTGCTTTTTTTTTTTTTTTTTAAATATTAGATTGTTTAGTTTTAAAATTATTGTTTGGTTTTTAGAGATTTGGTGTGTTCGGATACAAATTCTTTATACAATACACACTTTGTAAAAGTTTCTCCCTGTCTGTAGCTTTTCTGATTTTCATAACAGGTACTTTGGTGCTTTTTAGGGGGTCTTGCTGGAAACTTACACAGTAAAACATATACAAATTCAGCAGTTTCTACATTTACTATTTAATGAGATTTGTTATATTCTTTGAGTTCTGCAACCATTCTCATCCTCTTTTTCTGAGTTTTCCTGTCCATTAAAGTAAATTTTCTATCCAGTCTTTCAAGTTAGTGTTTTCACTTTGATGCTACATAGATAATTCTTAAAAGAACATAACGGGTTAAGACAGACATTTTTTTTTTTTAGTTAAGTTAAACTTGTTTCATTCAAGAGTACTTCAGGAAATATTCTTTATTATCTTCCAATTCTGATGCTTCATTCTTGTTCATACAATTCAACTTTTCAGATTATTTGCTTGGCATACAGGGTAACAAGGTGTGGTGAAAGGATACAACCTGATACATGCCGTTACTGACTTTAAACCATGTAATGTCCCCGTGATCTGTTCATACAACTGCCTCTTGATCCATACACGGATTCCTTAAGAGCACAATTAAGTGCTCTGGAATTCACATTCTCCACAAGGTCAGCCATAATTTAGTATGAGCCACATAGTCAAATGTTTCTGTATAGTCAATGAAACACAAGTAAACATCCTGCTGGTAGGTTTTGCTTTCAGCCAAGACCCATCTGATACTGGCAATGATATTCCTGGTTCCATGTCCTCGTCTGAAACCAGCTTCAGTTTCTGACAGTTCCTTGACCATAAACTGTTGCACTCACTTTTGAATGATCCTGAGCAGAATTTTACTTGCCTGTGATAGCAAATATACTGTTCAGTAATTTCCACATTTGATTGGATCACCTTTCTTCGCAATGGGTATAAATATGGGTCTTTTCCAGTCAGTTGGCCAGTTAGCTGTCCTCCAAATTTCTTGGCATAGACAAGTGAGCCCTTCCAGTGCTGCATCTGTTTGATGAAATATCTCAGTTGACACTCCATCAATTCCTGGAACTTTCATTTTTGCCAGTATTTTCAATGCAGCTTTGACTTCTTCCTTCAGTACCACTGGTTCCTGATCACATGCTACCTCTTCAGATGGGTGAACATCGACCAGTTCTTTCTGGCATAAGGACTCTGTATTCCTTCTATCTTTTTTTGATGCTCCCTGAGTCTTTTAATAGTTTCCTTGTAGAATCTTTCACTATTGCAACTCGAGGCTTCAATTTTTTCTTCAGTTCTTTCAGCTTGAGAAATGTGGAATGTGTTTTATCCTTCTGGTTTTCCATTTCCAGCTTTATGCACACGTCATTCTAATACTTTCTTTTGTCTTCTCGAGCTGCTCTTTGAAATCTTCTGTTTAGGTCTTTTACTTTGCCATTCCTTCCCTTTTCTTTAGCTGCTCAATGTTCAAGAGCAAGTTTGAGAGTCTCTTCTAACATTCAGTTTGGTTTTTTCTTTCCTGATCATTAAAAAGAGGTCTTTTTAATGACCTCTTGCTCTCTTCATGGATGATGTCTTCATTTTTGTGCCACAATTCATCTAACCTTAGGTCATTAGTGATCAGCATATCAAATCTGTTCTTGAGATAGGCGTTAAACTCGGAAGTGGTATACTCGAGGTAGTACTTTGGCTCTCATGGACTTTTCTTCAGTTTCAGTTTGGGTTTACATACGAACAACTGATGATCTGTGCCACAGTCAGCACCTGGTCTTTTTATGACTACTGAAATGGAGCTTTCCCATTGTCCTTTTCCACAGATGTAGTTAATTTGGTTCTTGTGTACTCCGTCAGGTGAGGCTGATGTGTTCAGTTGCTGTTTGTGTTGGTAAGAAAGGTATTTGCAATGAAGAAGCCATTAGTCTTGCAAATTTTTGTTGTGTGACTTCTAGCATTATTTCCATCAAGGACATATTTTCTAACTACTGATCCTTCTTCTTTGTTTCCAACTTTTGCTTCCAGTCACCAGCAATTATCAGCACATCCCGATCACAAGTTTGATCAACTTCAGACTGCAGAAGCTGGTAAAAATCTTCAGTGTCTTCACTTTGACCTTAGTGGTTGGTTGGTGCATAAATTTGAGTAATAGTCACATTAACTGGCCTTCCTTGTAGGAGTAATGATATTATCCTATCATTGATAGCGTTGTACCTCAGGACAGATCTTGGAAAATTATTTTTGATAATGAATGCAACACCATTCCTCTTCAAGTTTTCACTCCCAGCGTAGTAGACTATATGACTGTCAGGTTCAAAGTAGCTAAAACTGGTCCCCTTCAGCTTATTAGTGCCTAGGACATCAATCTTCAGGTGTTGCGTTTCATTTTTGACAACTTCCAATTTTCCTAGATTCATATTTCATACATTCCATGTCCCAGTTATTAGTGGTTGTTTACGGCTGTTTCTTCTCATTTTGAGTTGTTCCACACCAGCAAATGAGGACCTTGGAGGCCTTACTCCAACCACGTCATTAAGATTGGTTCTACTTTGAGGAGGCAGCTCTTTCGTTGTTGTCTTCTGTGTGCATTCCAACCTGGGGGGTTCACTTTCCAGCACCCTATCTAACAATGTTCGACTAATATTCAGAAGGTTTTCCCTGGCTGATTCCTTTCAGAAGTAGACTGCCAAGTCCTTCTACCTAATTTGTCTTAGTCTGGAAGCTCAGCTGACACTTGTCTACCATGGTTGACCTTACTGGTATCTAAATATCAGTGGCATAGGTTTCCACAGCCCAGCAACAGGCAAGCCTCCACTGACAGACAAGTGGGAGCTGCTCATTCTGTCTGTATTGACCTTACTTGATACTGTCACCCTGCTTACCTGATGATGTTGCCCTGCTTACTTGACAGTGCTACCCTCCCTACCTGATGCTTTTGCCCTCCTTACATAATGCTGTTAGCCTCTTAATGCTGTTATCTGCCTCACTGATGCAGTTATGCTCCTTGCCTGTTGCTAATACCTTCTTTACCTGTTGGGGTTACCCTCCTTACCTGAAGCTGTTACCTGATACAGTTGTGTTAACAGAACAAGGAGACATTACATGGTTTAAAGTCAGGAAAGATATGCATCAGGATTGTATCCATCACCAACTTTGTTAATTTGTATACCAAGAGAATAATTTGAGAAGCTGGATTCTACAAAGAAGAACAAGGCATCAGGATTGGAGGATGACTCATTAACAACGTGTTTTACAGACAACACCACCCTTACTTGCTAGAAATGAAGAAGATTTGAGACACTGCTGAAGGTCAAGGACCACAGCCTCAGTAGAGATTGCACATCAACATCATGAAAACAAAAAATCCTCACAACTGGACTAGTAAGCAACGTTGTTATAAATGGAGAATGGATTGAGATTATGAATTATTTCATTTTACTTAGGTCTGCAATCAACACCATTGGAAGGAGCAATCAAGAAAAGAAAAGATGTGCTACACTGGGAAAATCTACTGCAAAGGAACTCTTTAAAATAATCAAAAGCAAAAATGTCGCCTGGGAGAGTAAAACGAGCCAGACCCAAAAAAACGATATTTTCAGTTACATCATATGCATGCAAAAGCTGGACCGTGAACAAAGAAGACAGAAGAAGAATTGATGCCTTTGAATTGTGGTATTGGAGAAGAGCACTGAATGTACCACGGACTGCCAAAAAAAAACAATAGCTCTGTTCTGGAAGAAGTCCAACCAGAGTGTTCCTTGGAAGCAAAAACGGCAGAACTGCATCTTACATACTTTGGACATGTCAGGAAAGACCAGACCCTGGAGAAGCACATAATGCTTGGTAGAGTGGAGGATCAGCAAAAAGCCGATGACCCTCAGTGAGGTGGATTGACACAACGATGCAACAGTGGGCTTAAGAATAAAAACTATTGTGGACATAGCACAATACAGGGCAGTATTTTGTTCTGTTGTTCATAGCATTGTTAGGAATTGACAAAATCTAATAACAATGACAAAGGATCTTCCAATAAGAGTGCTATATTTTTCTCTTGAATAAAACAAATTGTGTAAATGATAAAGTTTTAGTTATTTTCTTATTTTGAAGTACATTAGATGGAGTTCTGTGTGGAAAAGAACTTAAACAGTAGCTTCTAAATGGAGTCAAAAATAATCACTTATCATAGCCTGTTATCTTTTTGCCATTCATTTTGGAAAAGTAAGGGCCAATGTTTCCACTGGACAAAACTCCACACAAAACAGCACTTTGGGGGGATGAAGTTGATGTTCTTGAATTTCCATTGTATTCTCATAGGTCCAGATACAACAGTTTTGTTTGTTAACAAAACCACTCATCCAAAATTGGCTTCAGCCAAAAGAGGGGTCAAATGCCAATTGCTCCAGAGCCCAGTCAACACATTCATGGTGTAATCTATGGTCATTGGCTTTCAGTTCTTGTGTTGAAACAATTTTGTAAGGGTAAAGCTTCAAGTTTGGATGCAAAATTCACCCAACAGTGGTTGATGAAACTCCCAGTTCTTGTGCTTGGGGGGAAATTGGGATGTGTGTTCATGTACAGTGTAGTGAATGGTAGCCATGTTTTCTTTGGAATATGTGATTCCTTGGCACACAGATGTTGTCTGACTGGCAACAGACCCGGTTTCTCAATTTCTTTTTATTAAACATCAAATTGTTCTTTTGGTAGGATAGTTATGTGCGTTGTGAATTTCATATAACACACAGAGTGTTTGGTGAACTAAACACCCAATTTGATAATAAATTTTAATAATTTCTACATGTGTGGACTCATGTAAGACTTAAAACAGAATCACATACAGAAGAAAAGACTCTTTGATGACTGCATGGCAGGAAACAGAGGGAAAGGGATGCTTATAGGTTAGATAGCTGATAGAAATTTGGTTGGGTGAAACCAGTGACAGCAGACACAAGAAAGAAGATCATCTTAACTGGACTTCAACATAAACTGGAAACTCTTCTCTTCCTAACCTATACAGTAGCAGGGGTACGGGTCTGCAGACCATGCTCTCGATGGACCTAGAGGCCAACTGGTACAATTAGCCTATTGCTGAGAGAGTCTTCTGCACCCCATATTATTGAGTGACATCTGGGTCTTAAAAGCTAGCAAGCTGCCATCCAAGGTACTCCAAATGATCCCATCTCAACTGAATCAGATGATCAGCAAAGTCAACAAAGACAGAAGAGAAAGAGCTGTCTTCCCCCCCACCCCCCGCCTGCCCCAGCATTGTTACTATTTGTTTTATGTACCTATCATTGTGCACATAGGTATTTATTCTGGTTAAGTCTTCATGGTGGACCATCCCTTTAATCATTATATAAGGTCCTTCTTTGTCCTTTATGATGAATTTTATATTGTCTCTTTTATCTCAAATTAGTGTTAGCATGACTACTCTTTTTGTACTTATTTGGTGTGTACATATAAATGATGTCTTAGGCTGCATTTTCTAGGGAAGCAAAACTAGTAACACATGTAGGTACAAGGAAAGATTTATGATAGATAGACAGACAGATAGATAGATACAGATATAGGAAACTACTCACATAATCACAGAAACTGAGTGTCCCAAGCTCTGGTACAAACCTCATGTGGCCACAGAAACTGAGGAACCCAAAGTCAGCAAGTCAGAGACCAGAGTTCTAGATCACCGGTTGTGTTGGTCAGTGGATCCCAAGCTGGTGGCGAGACGAAGCAACAGAGGCTGGCAAAACCAGGATCAGCAGGTCAGGGAGCAGGAGCAGCAGAGGCTGGTGAACCCAGGACCGGCAGGTCAGGGAGCAGGAGTGGCAGAGGCTGGCAAACCCAGGATCGGCAGGTCAGGGAGCAGGACTCTCAGGTGCCAACTGTAGGGACTGATGAGTCCAACAGCTGCTAGCTCAAGTCCCAGAACCAGATGCTGGAAGAAGAGAGCAGGAGTTCCTGGCCACGTGAGCAACCTGCAGTGGTAGTAAAAGGTCACAAAATGAGAGCTGAGGGGCAGGGAGCCACCACAAACCCCACCCTGCCACTTAATACAGCAGCCAAATAACATAGTAGCCAAGTTGACATAATCCTGACCACCACAGATGGATCCTGATTTTTTTTAAATCCATTCTATCACTCTCTGTCTCTTTATGAGCACATTTAGATCATTTACATTCAGTGTAGCTAATTATGTGTGAGCTTATTTGTTTCACTTTTTTTTTTTTTTTTTTTTGGTGCTGATATTTTCTTTGTTCCTCTTACTCTCCTATGCTGATTTCCTTTGGTTTGTGGATTTCTTTTTCATTTCCTTTGTTTTTGTAGATTTTTTGGAAACTTTATGTTTTTCTTTTTTATTTTAATGAGCAAGTTTGTTGACTTTCTCTGTGGTTACCTTGAAAATTAATCTCTCATCTTCTCAGGTTTGAATAAGTCTATAATCAGTATTACCTTGCTTTTCACTCCATTACATAGTTTTATAGCTATACTTTGTATTTCCTCTTTTATTGTTCTGACATTGTTGTCATTTAAAGACTAACATCTCTAGTTCCCTGATGTAATTCCCTTCAGAGTTCATTTCCTAAACTAGTATCTGGCTGGTATGATATTATGTCCTAGATTCCAACTGTAGTCTGATGTTGTTTGTTCTCTTGTAAGTTTGGTTTGTTTTTTAATCAGTTCCTTAATTTCTGTCTATCTTGAAATGTTATGATTTCACCAGTTTTGAATAAAAGTTTTCAATGATACATTATACTGGGTTAGCATTTTTTCCTTGGTTTCATACATAATCCCACTGTTTTCTTGCCTGCATGGTTTATGTTGAATAATCAGTTTAATCCTGTTGTTTCTCTTGTGTACATAAGTTTTGTTTTCCTTGAGCTTCTGTTAGAATTTTTTTTTAATCTTTGGTTTTAGTGAGTAATTTTGACATGTCATGGTTATTTTCTTTTATGGTCTATCCTACATGAGGTTACTTGAACTTCTTGGATGGACAATTTGTCATCATTCATAATTTTGAGGAAGCTTTCTGTCAATAATTTTTCAATGATCTGTTAGTGTTTTCCCCCTGTCTGGAACTTCAGTCGCTCACAAATTACTGCTTTTGACTGTATCTGATGTTAATTCTCGGGGTTTCTTAATTTTTCCTTGTTCATTTTTCTGAGATTGCTTCAAACAGAATTGCATCAAGCATTTCTCTTCAGTTTTGTTGCTTCTGTCTTCCATCGTTTCCAACCTGTCCTCAGCTATTCTCCCACCCATTTATGAAATCTTACTTATCTTTTGGGTTTCTAACTGTAAATTTATTTTGTAAATTTATCTGTAAATTTATTTTGACATTTTCTTCCTGTGTCATGTTCCTGAATTACTCTGTTTTTGCCACAAATTTGTCTTTTTTTTTTTTTCCGTCTTATCTGCTTTTTGCTTCAACTGTTGGGTAGCTCTGAATATTAGAAATTTGAATTCTTTCTCAGGTAATCCTAGTGACTTTTCTTCTACTGGAAAGTTATCTTATGTTTTAGTTTGCGTACATAATGGAATTGTACCTCCCATTCTATTTTTAAAATATGTTTTGACATTGTCTGCTGTCCTCGGAACATTCACTAGTTATTTTATTTGTTTACTGATTGCAGCTCATTTCATCTTGCTGTTTTCTTTTGTTACATTTGGTTAAGTCAGATCAGGTGGGTGTCTGGATCTCTGTTGTTGTTGATCTGTGGTCACAATATTTTTAACATTCTTGTCCAACAGCGGGATCTGCTGCTCAGCTATGGTGCAGCAGGGCAGGTCTAGGTGAAGGGGAGTGACTGCAATGGGTTGTTCCTGGCACATTCTAGCACCAACAGGGTGGGTCAAGAATCAGAGATGCTTCTTGGCATGGTGTTCAAAACATAGAACAAGTAGGCAGGAAGGAGGAATGAGGTTGTGATGGGAAGTAGGAGGTTGAGTGCCAGATGCAAGCAAGCAAATAAAAGAGTGCTGAAGGAACTTACCACTGGGGTGAAAAAATGAGAAACTGAGAAAATGAGGAATGGGAGAGGAAAAAAAGCAATTAGATAAAAATTAGGAAGAGAAAATCAAGACTATTGGGAATCCTACTGCTGTTGCTATGAAAACCAGAGAAGTGTCTCTTAGGAATCATAGCATAGGCTGGCTAAAAGCATATAAATGTCACACAGTGTTTGTTATTCAGGTGAGAGGAAAGGAAGTATAGGTCATGAGAAGTGGGAAATTAAGAAATAACAAGTGGGGAAAAAAAAGGAATTAGAAAAGAAATGCCTGCAGGTATCCCACTGATATGGGTATGACATTTGAGATGTGAGTCCTAAACTGTGCAGTACAACCTGGTTAGAAACGACTCCCAAGCTGCTTTATATACTTTGGGATTTTGTGCTTAGATGTGTATGCACTTAAAATTACCATTTTTTCCTTCAAAAGCGATCCTTTCACCATTATATACAGATACTCTCTGACTTACAATGAAGTTCCATTCCCAAAACTCCATTGTAAGTAATTTTTGATCTAAGTTAGTTAACTCACTTTTTTTTAGTTTTCACTATTTTTTTGACTGAAGAAAGCATCTTTAATATAGAAACATTGTTTAAACTCACTGCAATTTTTCCTAGAACATGTGTAAAGTGATTTTATTTTTCACTATTGAGAGTAGAACACAGGCATTCCCCACTTAGAAAGCAATGCATTTTCTCTTTCAGTAGTTATCTATTATTTCTAGGTAAAAATTTTACTGTAATTAATTAATGCATTCATTTATATTTATTTATTCATTTAATTACAGTACATGAGTACAATTTCTAACATCTATCAACTACCTCACCTATGATAAATTCTCACCACCCTGCCCTTGTAGCCAGAAAAGTTCTTTTCTTCTGTAGATATTTCTAAGTCCTTATAACTGGAGTCTCAAACTATTTGTCCTTTTGACACTAACTGATTTTACTCAGCATAATATCTTCCAACTGAAACCATGATATTAGATGTTTTCTAAAGTCTACATTGTTTTTTCATCATAGCATAGCATTCCACTGAGTATGTGTACCACAGTTTATTTATCCATTCATCTGTTGACGGGCATCTCTTGATTCCGTCTTTTAGCTATTGTAGATTGTGTTGCAATAAACATTCGTTTACATGTATCTGTTTGTGTGACAGCCTTTGTTTATGAAGGATAAATTCCAAGTAGTGGAATTACAGGATCAAATAGTATATCTATTTCTAGCTTTTCAATGAGGTGCTAAATTGCTTTCCAAAGAGGTGGTACCAATTTGTAATCCTACCAGCAGTGCAGGAGATTTCAATCTTTCCACAGCCTCTTCAACATTTGTTGTTCTATGTTTTTTGGATCACAGTCAACCTTGTTGGGGTGAGATGATATTCAATGCAGTTTTAATTTGTATTTCTCTGATTGCTAATGATCATGAACATGTTCCTGTATATTGTTTGGACGTCTGGATGTCCTCTCTGGTGAAGTATCTCCCCATCTCCTTTGCCTATCACTTCATGGGGTTATTTAGAGTTTTCTTGTTGATATTTTGCATAACCTTGTAGATTGTGGAGAACAGGCATCAGTCTGACATATAGTTGCCAAATACATTTTCCCATAATGTAAGTGGTCTTTTAACTCTTTAATAAAGTCTTTGGATGAACAAAAGTGTTTGATTCTTAGTAGTTCCCATTTCTCTATTTTCGCTTCTCTTAATTGCACTTTGTTAGATTTTGGAATCTGTCTAAGCTGTGTTCTAGAACACTGATCTTTGATTCTATTATTTCTTGCAGATTTTTTTTTTCATTTTAGTCTTGACACTTTGGTCTTTGAGCCATTTCAAGTTAGTTTCCGTGTAACGTGTGAGATATGGGTCTTGTTTCAGTTTTTTGCAGATGGATATCCAATTTTACCAAAATCATTTGATAAAAGACTGTTTATACCTCAATTTAGAATCTTCGGACCTTTGTGAGATATCAACTGTTCATAAAAAGATGGTGACATCTCTGGTGTTGCCACTTTATTCCATTGGTCTATATGTCTTTCTGTTCCAGTACTAGGTTGTTTGACTACTGTGGCAATGTAATAGTTTCCAAGGTTGGGTAGTGGGAGGCCTCACATTGTGTTCCTCTTCTTCAGTAGTGCTTCACTAAGCTGGAATTTCTTACCTTTCCAAACCAAGTTGTTGATGTTTATCCATCTAATTAAAAAATAACCATGGAATTTGTATTGGGATTGTGTTGTATAAGTAAATCACTTTCGACAAGAGACATCTCCACAATGTTAAGTCCTCCTATTCATGAGCAGGCTAGGCTTCTCCAATTTTGTAATTTTGGTGGGGGGCTTCTTGCAATAAGGCCTTATAGTTCTGTGTAGGTGTCTTATTTCTCTAGTTAGCTTTATTCCTAGGTATTTTATCTTCTTTGGGGCTAAGTGAATGGTATTGATTTGGTGATTTCTTCTTTAATAATCCCATAGTTGGTATAAAGGAATCCTGCTGAGTTACTCATGTTTGTCTTGTATCTCAATACTTGGTTAAACTCCTCTATTAGTTCCAGTAGTTTACTTATGGATTCCTTAGGATTCTCTGGGTGCACAATCATATCGTCTCCGAATAGGGACAATTTTACTTCTTCACTGCTGATATGGATGCCCTTTATTTCTTGGTCTTGCCTAATTGCTCTGGCTAGAATTTCTAGTGTCAAATAGAAGCAGCGAGAGTGGTCATCATTGCCTAGTTCCTGTTCTCACGGGGAATTCTTTCTGTCTTTCACCATTGAGGGAAATGAAGGCAGTTGGCTTTGCATAGATGCCACTAACTGCATTGAGGAACTTTTCCTCTATTACTATTTTTCTGAGAGTTTTAGCACACATGGGTGTTGGACTAGGTCAGATGTCCTTTCTGTATCAGTTGAGATTCTGGTAGGATGTGTTTTCATTCTCATTTGATTCCATAAATTTCTTTATCTTGTCCTTGATTTCTTCTATAACTGAAGTTTTTTCAAGCAAAGCATTGCTTACTTTCCATAAGTTTAAATTTCTACTTATTATTTTTTTCTGGTACTGATTTCAGCTTTTACAGCTTTATGGTCTGTGAAGACACTCTGCAGCAAATCAACGGTTTGGACTTTTTAGAGAATTGCTTTATGAACTAACACATGATCTATTCTGGAGAATGTTCCATGTGCATTGGAGAAAAAGATGTACTTGTCAGTCGATGGGTGAAATGATCTATATATGTCAGTAAGATCAAGTTGGTTGATAGTTGCACTAAGATCTGCATCTTTATTGAGCTTTTTTCTTGATTATCTGCCAGTAAATGAAAGGCAAGTGTTGATGTCTTCAGCTATTATTGTGAAATGTTCTGTCTCACTTTTCACTTTTGTCAATGATTGATCAATGTATTTAGATACCCCGATATTGTGTGCATAAATATTTAAGTCCTGCTTGAGTATCGAAACTTTCAGGAATAAATAGTGACCATTCTTGTCCATTACAGGGGATTTTCCATTAAAATCGATTTTGTCTGAGATTGGTATTGCACACCTCTTCTTCTTTGTATGTTGTTAGCTTGGTATATATTATTCTATCCTTTAATTTTCAGTTTGTTCATATCTTTGAGTCTAAGGTGTGTTTCTTGTAAGTAACATATAGACAAGTTATGTCTTCTAATACAGAATGTCACTCATCTCTTAATTGGAGCATTCAGACTATTCATATTCAGCATGATTATTGATAGGTATGTGTTTACTGCCACAATTTTGATGTAATTATTTTTATGGTGATGTTTTGTATATTGCTCTTAATATTCTGCTTTGAGACATTCTTTTTTATGAGTTGACTTTTCAGTGTTGGCTTTGTTTGTTGAGACTCCTGTATTATGTTTCTTGTTTTGATATGTCGTGTTGTTATTTTGCTTTGCAGCTACATCTTCCTTAATATACTAAGTTTAAACCACATTTTAAGTTCTGCATAACTTTTTAACTTGCTCTCCATCTGAAAGGACTATAATTACTGCAGTATATCCCTCTTTTTAGTGTGATGGTGTCATAATTTTCATGATATGATCACTGGCTTCCATCTTTTAATATTGTAGCTTTGAATTTTGTGCCTTCCTTAACTGAGTAGGATTCTGGATGCTCTGCCCTGCATTACCACCTTAAGTACACATTTAATAGTTTTGTTTTTCTAAGCAAAGAGCTTCTTTCAGTACTTTATGTAGTTTTGGTTTGGGTTTTACAAGTCTCTAAGCTTCTCTTTATGTGTCAATGTCTTAATTTCATCACATTTTTGACAGACAATTTTGTAGGATATATAATTGTTTATTGGAAGTTTTTCTCCTTTAGGGCTTTGAATGTATCATCCCACTGCATTCTAGCTAACATCAGCACTGCAAAGAAGTCAGATGAAAGCCTACAGGATTTCTCTTGGAAGGTCAGCTTTGCTTTGAGCCTTGCTGCTTTAAAAGCACCTGTTTATGTTTCATTTTATTAAGTTTGATTATAACAAGTCTTGGTGTCTTTCTTTGGGGCCTAGCTTTTGTGGCATTTGATACACATCTTTGGTACCTATGTTCTCTTCACTCATAATCTCAGGAAAGTTTTCTGTCAGCATCTCTACTGCAATGCTTTCTGTGTTGTCATCTAGTACCCCTTGTTCAGGCACTCCAATTAAATGTAAATTATTCCTCTTAATGGAGTGCTACATGTTTCTTAATGCTGCTCCCGTTTTCTTACTTCTTTTCTCTGATTTCTCTTCATTATTTTCAGTATTATTTTATTATCCGTACGCTTGTAAGCTCAATCTTTGTCTTTCGAGGGTTGAAAATAATTCATATTAACTTTGGTAAAAGGCAAAAAAAAAAAAAAAACAGGAAGAAATACTAACACATAAACCTTAATCTGAAGAAGAGAGAGAGAGAGTGTGTGTGTGTGTGTGTGTAAGAGAGAGAGAGACATTTCATAAAGTTTCATAGTCGTTAGGAATTTATTGCCGGTCATTGTGAAACAATGCATCAGTTGTATCCTGTCTCCTCCCATCCTCCCTCCCTCCCTTTTTCTTTTTCTTCTGTGCCGTGCAGTTTGGCTTTAAGTTCAGAAAACTTATTTTAATCAGAAGCTGAACCTTTGTCCAGGGGTAGTTAACAAAAAATAAATTAGCTCTTCAATTCAAAAGTCAAAGAAAATTTTTAACTGCAAGAAATCCAATTCTTTGTTCTAGGTTTTATTAACATTGAAACTCCTAAAAATTCATAAATTAAACCATTAAACTTTAGCCAAATACATAAAACTTCTGACCATGTCAAATAAATTTCTTATTAATAAACTTTTTAAATGCTGTCTTTTTGCAAACCTCTTGTAAGGCATCACTTTAAATAACAAAAATGAATACACACACCAGCAGACCCAAAGATGCACATATTGGCATAACAAGCAAATCTATATACAGTTCAATTACAACAAATACCTATTCACTCAATTTAATATCAAGAAGTTACCTAGAAGTTCTTAGAAATTGTTTTAAGCGTGTATACCATAAAGTATAACTCTTTCTGAATGCAAATTGGTTTAGATGTTCTAAATTTTCATTTAGCATCTACTATTTCTCATGTTTTCCCAATCTAATTTTAGTCCTTAAAGCTTTCACCAGACTTCTGGTCAACATGGCATCATAGATCGAAGCACCACACTGTGCCTTCACAGCAGACATCTGAAGAACTAAGTAAAACAGAGAAAAAATATCTTTTTTAGAACCCAAAGGGCAGCTGAAGAGATAAAGATCTCAGACTAATACTGAATGTAATAATAAACTGACAGAGAACAGACAGCCTGGGGTCTGTGCTTCTGGGGTCCCTGATTACCAATGATGTTCAGATATTTAGCCAGAAAAAAATCACATAAGACAAAGAAATAAAGGGATCCCAACTGAAAAGGAGGGTATATAAGTATTCACATACGACATGATCCTGTTTATAGAAAACTACAAGGATTCCATAATCTAGACAAATACAGTCAGTAAATAAAGTCAGTAAAGTAGCAGAGTACCAGATCAACACACAAAGATCAACTATCTGTTACTATACCAGCAATGAACAACTATTATTACAACTATTATTAAGAATTATTGTTCAGGAAATAATTCTACTTATAATAGCATCTTAAAAAAATGAAGTATTTAGGTATAATTTTATCCAAGTTGGTAAGAGTACCCTTTGAAGCATAAAAGACTGGCAAAACCAAAAGAGACCTAAGTGAATGATAACCTGTGTTCATGGATTAAAAAAAATAGTATTAATTAGACATCAACACTTACAGATGCGTGTATTACTGTAGAAAATGGTCTACCAATTTGTCGCATCCCTGTCAAAATTCTCATACCCTTTTAAGTAGAAATGGAAAAGTCTGTTATTAAACCACATGGAGCGTGAGACCAAAAGAACTGGTGGTGCCTGATTGCCATAAGTTACTGAATACTTTGATGAAAGATTCTGCAGAAAAATCTTAAAGGGTAATATGCAGAATACAACTTCAAATTCTCATGAAATCCAGACCTTCTGGAGGCTAGATAAACTCCTGAAATTGCTGTACTGAGATAATTTTTAGGCTTTAAATCAGAAATATCCCTGAAGTTTCCTAAAACCAAACAATTATTTAGTTTAACAACTAAATGAATGTACCTTGACCATTAAGATAACAGTGACTCAAAATATTAGGAAATGTAAAAGGCACTGAGTTTGTATTAATGGGGGAAGAACTCAGAGAAAGCATTAAGAAAGGTTGAACAACTTGAAAAATATAATTAGTGTCACCAAACTGTTGAATTGGTGTATATTTTTTGTGTATATTATCAACAAATTAAATACAGTTTTAAAAACTTATGTGAAATAGAAAAGGACACCATGTATCCAAAACAATAATAACAAAGGCAGTTTGGAAAACTCACATGACCTGATTTCAAAATGTAGTTCAAAACTGCAGTAATCAGGAGTCTGTGGCACTGGTATAAGAACAGGCATTTAGACAAACAGATTTAACGGTTCATGAATAAAATCAGGCATACATAATCAATAAATATTTGGCAAATATGTCAAATTCATGCAATGAGGTTAAAATTAACTTAAACGTGTGGGGTTGGGACTATTTAGTTATCACATACATAAGAATGAAATTAGATCTCTTATTCACACCAAATACAAAATTAACTCAAAAATGCATTAACAACTTAAGTATAAGAACTAAAGCTGTGAAATCATTGAGGGAAAAAAATAGAAGTAACATGTAAAGTCTTGGTTCCAAAACTTCACATTAGAATTTTACATAAAACCTCAAAGGTGTGAGCAAAAAATACTACTAATAATAATAATTAGAACATCATCAAGAAAGCAAAGCAAAAGAATGGGAGAAAATCTTTGGAAATGTCTTAGGTAAGGGATAGATGTCTAGAAAATTACTGTTGTTGTTAGTTGCTATTGAGTTGGTTACAACTCGTAGTGACTGTATGCACAATAAAATGGAACAGCCTGGTCTTGTGCCATGTCCACAAACTTTTTTATGCATAAGCCCATTGTTGTGGCCACTGTGTCACTTCACATCCTTGAGGGTGTTCATTTTTTACGCTGACACTCCACTCTACCAAGCATGATATCCTTCTCCAGGAACTGATTCTTCTTGACAACATATCCAAAATATGTACAAAGTATATACAAACTTTGGACATCTGTTGGGGGCACTGAGCTTGTGTTAATGGAGGTAAGTAAGATGCACTCTGGTTGTACTTCTTCCAGGAAAGATGTTTGTTCTTTTGGAGGTCCATGGTATGCCGAGAGCCAGTCTCAACACTTTTCAGGGTCCCGCACGGACGAAATGAAGGTGCAGTGGGAAATGAATAAAAAGACAGGAAAGACTTTTCTGGTTTAAGGCAGCCCAACCAACAAAAGATTGTGTGTCGAGAGCTGCCCATCTTTATTTTTTATAGGTGAGGTGACATAGTGATCACCCTATTTTCTTCATAATATAAACTATTGATTAACAAGAAACTCACCTAACATTATTGGCTAACAAGAAAGTGACCCCTCGTGGTCTTCTTCTACTTAATTGCCAAGGCGCTTTGGATAATGGTTTGAACCAGGTGTTAAATGTCAGCAAACATATGGAGAAATTGAAACTCTTGTATACTGCTAGTGGAAATCTAAAATGGTATAGTTGCTGTGGAAAACAGTTGGATGGTTCCTCAAAATTTTGAAAATAGAATAGCCTATTACAGCATTTTCACTTCTAGTTACATACTTCCCAAATTAAAAGAAGTTATTCAACAAATATTTGCACATGTATATTCATTACATCTTTATTCACAGTACCAAAAGGTAGAAGCAATCTAAATATCCACCAGCTGAGAAATAACTTTGTGAAAATGTGTTGCATATAGTGTTATTATAAGTTGCCATTAAGTCAGCTCAAACTCACAGCACTCTATAATAGAACAAAACCTATCCTGCCACATAATCCACAGATCAACACAAGACCAGAAGAACTACTTGGTGTCTGGTCCCCTCCAAAAGACTGCCCTTACAGGAAATACATCACAGAGTCCCTGACATAGAAGAGAAAAATGGGTACGCAGAACTAGAACTCTATTAAACAGACCAGACTCGATGGTCCAACAGATGTGAGGGTCTCCAGAAGACATAGCATTGGACTAAAAAATGAGACTTTGAGAAGAGAATGATTTTTGGCTTAAGCACGTACCTGAGGCTAACTAAAAAGCTCTTGCTTGAGGTGAGATGAGAGGTGAAGGAAACAGAAGCTGGTTGAATGGTCACAGAAGACATAGGGTAGAAAGGGAAGAGGGCTGTCACAAGATGAGGAGAGTGGCTAAAGTTACATAGCACTACCTATATGCAAGGTTTTGTATGGCAAATTAACTTTTGTTGTGAACTTTCACTTAAAGCACAATAAAATATTTTTGAAAAGTTACCCTGTCTTGTGCCATATTTGTGACTGCTGATATACTTGAGGATGTTATAGCTCTTGCATCAACTTGATTTCATCAAAATTTTCCCTCATTTTCAATGACCTGTATCAACCATTTCTAGTGGCACTGGTCTTTTCTGAAGTGCCAAAAAAGGTCAGACAGTTTCACCATTCTCACTTCTAAGAGACATGACAGTCTGACACTTTTCTTCAGGCAGTCTCTGCTTCAGAGGATAAAAAATAAATGTATCAGCTCCTCTTTAATCTTTCTTCTTAAAAATATTTGGCAACTCTATGTCAGACTAATGTCTAATCTCCATAATCTATAAGGTATTACAAAATATCAACAAGAAAAGGATAAATAATCCAATTAAGTGATGGGCAAAGGAGATGGATAGATATTTCTCTAAAGAGCATATACAAGCAGCCAAACAACATGTGCCAAATTGCTCATGATCATTAGTTATGAAAGAAATTGAAATCAAAACTACAATGAGATCATCTCACCCAAATAAAGTTGGCCAGGATCCCAAAAACACAATACAACAAATGCTGGAGAGGCTGTGGAGAAATTGGAACTCTCCTACACTGCTAGTGGGATTGCAAATGGGCACAAACTCTTTGGAAAGCAGTCTGGCACTTCCTTAAAAAGCTGTAGATAGATATACCATTTGATAATGTAATTCCACTGCTGAGAATTTATCATTCAGAAACAAAGGTTGTCACACAAACAGATACATGTACACAAATGTTTGTTGCAGCATAGTCCACAACAGCAAAAAATTGGCGTCAACCCCAATGCCCACCAACATATGAATGGATAAGCAAACTTGGGTACATGTACTCAATCTGAATGAAATTAATCAGTGTAAAAGGACAAATTTTATATAAGACTTCTGTTATAAGAACTTACAAGAGAATTATCCACAGAAGGAAATGACTGTGTTGGCTACATGGGTGGGTGGGGGCTGAGGGTTTATTATAGATGAGATAATTGACAGATGTTAGAAATTCTATTCTTTTACTGTAATTAATAAAAATTTTAAAAAGTTATAAAAAATTCAAGGACAACAAGAAATAGTAAATCAAAAGAAAAAAAGAATTTAAAGTGCACTTGTATTACTATAAATTCTACATTAGAGTGAATGACACTTCTGAAGTAAATAAAGACTTCTAATAGGACTTTGACATATGTTGAATTGCCACTTTAAAAAATAATCTTTAAATTTTTTAAGTTTTAAATTTAGAGAAAAAAGTGAAGATTTTACAAAGAATTTTCACAAACTCCACATTCAGTTTCCCCTAAATTAACATATGAAATTACTGTGGAATATATACTATATTTAATGAAACAGTATTGATACGTAATTATTAACTAATGTCCACCTTTTATCCATGTACCTTCAGTTTTTAATTATGTCCCTTTTCTGTTCCAGAACACCACACTGCATTCAACTGTCATGAAACCACAGATGACTCTTAACTATAAAGGTTTCTCAGACTGTCTTTATTTAAGATGTCCTTAACTATTTTGAGAAGTTTGGAGCACTAGCCACGCAGTGGTTAAGAGCTAAAGCTGCTAACAAATAGATCAGCAGTGTAAATTTACCAGTAGCTTCTTGGAAATCCTGTGATCCAGTTCTAGTCTGTCCTATAGGGTCACAATGGCTTGGAATTGTCAGCAAAAGGTTTAGCCAGGTGTTTTTTTAGTTGGTCCATTAATTTGTATTTGTCTAATATTTTGTCCTTAGACTTGGGTACCAATTATTGAGAGAAAGTGTGTAGAAGTAAAGTACCATTTTTATCACATCATATCACAAATGACTTATCATTTCTGGTGGTAAATGTGATCACATGAATGAGTTAGCCTTTGCTAGGCTTCTCCTCCAAAAGTTTCTCTGTCCACCCCATTTTTCTATACTATACATTTGGGAAAAAAAGTATTCATGAAAAATCCACCCCAAAAGAATACTGAGAAATCCCTGAGTGCACAGTGTTTAAATAAATTAGTTTATATTCAAAAGAAAGAAAGAAAGAAAGAAGTGGAACCCATAAACATCGACATCCTAGGCATTAGTGGGCCAAAATGGACCACTTTGGGCCATTTTCACTCCAACAATCATGTAGTTTACTATGCTGGGTACGAACACTTGAAGTGGAGTGGGTCTGAACAGTAGAAGATCAGATGGATTGTTGAAGGACATCAAAGAGATCGTCCATGAAGACAGCAAGAGATCATTACAAAGACAGAAATAAAAAAAAAAAAAAAGACCAAATTTGATGTCAGAAGAGACTCTCAAACTTGCCCTTGAATATTGAGCAGCTAAAGCAAAGGAAAGGAATGGAAAAGTAAAAGACATATACAGAAGATTTCAAAGAGCAGCTCGAGGAGACAAAAGAAAGTATTATAACGACATGTGCATAAAGCTGGAAATGGAAAACCAAAAGAGAAAAACATGATCTGTATTTCCAAAGCTAAAAAAACTAAACAAAAAAAATTCAAGCCTCAAGTTGCAATAGTGAAGGATTCTACAGGGAAACTGTTAGATGACTCAGGGACCATCAAAAAAAGATGGAAGGAATACACAGAGTCCTTATACCAGAAAGCATTGGTCGATGTTCAGCCATTTGAAGAGGTAGCATATGACCAGGAACCAAGGGTATTGAAGGAAGAAGTCAAAGCTGCATTGAAGGCACTGGTGAAAAACAAGGCTCCAGGAATAGATGCAGAGTCAACTGAGATATTTCAACAAACAGATGCAGCACTGGAAAGGCTCACTTACCCATGCCAAGAAATTTGGAGGACAGCTAACTGGCCAACTAACTGGAAGAGATCCATATTTATGCCCATTCCAAAGAAAGGTGATCCAACTGAATGTGAAAATTACTGAACAATATCGTTGTTATCACATAAAGTAAAACTCTACTCAAGATCATTCAAAAGTGACTGCAACAGAATATGGACAAGAACTGCCAGAAATTGAAGCCGGATTCAGACGAGGACATGGAACCAGGAATATCACTGCTGACGTCAGATGCGTCTTGGTTGAAAGCAAATACCAGCAAGATGTTTGCTTGCATTTCAGCCATTTTGAGAGGCAGCACATGGTCAGGAGCCAATGGTACTGAAGGAAGAAATCAAAACTGCATTGAAGGCATTGACAAAAAACAAGGCTGCAGGAGTAGAGGGAATATGAATTCAGATATTTCAACAAATAGATGTACTGCTGGAAGTGCTTACTCGTCTATGCCAAAAAATTTGGGGTACAGCTACCTGACCAGCTGACTCTAAGAGATCCATATTTATGCCCACTGCAAAGAAAGGCAATCCAAATGGTGGTGGGAATCACCCAAGCAATATTGTTGCTATCACACGAAAGTAAAATTTTGCTCAAGATCATTCAAAAGTAACTACAACAGTATGTTGACAAGGAACTGCTGAAATTCAAACTGGATTAGAACACAATGTGGAACCAGGGATGTCATTGCTGAAGTCAGGTGAAGCTTGGCTGAAAGCAAAGAGCACCAAAAAGATGTTCACTTGGGTTTCATCGGCTACACAAGAGCATTTGACAGTGTGGATCATATTAAACTATGGCTAACATTGCAAAGAATGAGAATTCCAGAACATTTAATTGTGCTTTTAAGGAATCTATATATGGATCAAGAGGCAATCACGTTGTTTTAGTCAGCTAGGGCTGCTCTAGTAGAAATACCACAGAGTGGATGGCTTTAACAAAGAAAGATTTATTCTTACACAATCCAGTGGGTTGCAAGTCCATATTCAGGGTGTCTGCTCCAGGGTAAGGCTTTCCCCTTGTCGGCTCTGGAGGAAAGCCCGGTATTGCATCAGTCTTTGTCCAGGGAGCGTTCTGACGCAAGAACCGCTGGTCTGAAGGACGCGCTCTGCTCCCGGTGCTGCTTGCTTGATGGTAGCGAGGTTCTCAAATTGTCCTTTGTTTCTTTTTCCTTTTATTCCTTGCAAGCTAAAACCATTAAGGGTGGGGCAAGCCATACTCCAGGGAAACTCCCCCCTACAGCAGGAATTTACAGCCCCACCCTAATCCTTTAACATACAGGTTAGCAAAGCCACACAGTGGAGGACAGTCCCAAGATACAGGAAACCATATCCCAGCCACATGGCTGCACACAGTTTTGGAGGTACACAATTCAAACCATGACATCCCACCCTTTGACAACCCAAAAATCACATCACAAAAACATTTAACACATTCATCTCACCATAGCAAAATTATGTCCATCCATATAACAGAAGTCTTAAATCAGTTCTAAGTCCAAAATACAAAAACTCTTCTACATCTGTAAAACTTAGAAGGCATTAGGAGGCAACAGGCAAGTCAACAGAACACATTACATTAGCCTTCAAAGCTTTGGAAATACTCTTACGTTTTCTGAGACATTCTACACAACAGCAATGCTCTCCAGACTCTAGGTATCAGTCACACTCTCTGGTTTCTGAGTGGAGACCTCCAGCCCTGTGCTACAACTCTGCCTTCAAGGCCCACTTGGACAGAAACTCTGTCCCGTCGGCTTTAGGAGCACCCTAAGCCCAACTGAGTGGCAATACCACCCTTACGAACACAGCACGCCATGGTTCCACCCTTTCAAACCCCTGAGGTCATGGCCATAACTTTTGAGATTGAGGCAGCTCAGCTTCTCACACCATTTGTCTCTTCAGCTTCAGCTTCCTATGGCCACATGGCCCGGGCCTCAGGCCCACATCTGTCCTGCCAGGCAAGTGTTCCAAAGCTCTGTAGCTCCACTGGTTTAACTGCCCGGAGGCACCCCACTTTTGCTGGAAAGTGTCCTGCCCAAAGGCACTCAATTCTATCGCTCCATGGGTCAGCAAGGCCAGTTCCACCAATTAAAGTGCCCAGAGGCACCCTTTCCGCAAGGAAAACCCTGTGCAGGCACTGATCTCTCTCGCTCCACGGTTGGCTCCAGTGCTGCCTCTGGTTCTGCTGTTGCCGCTGCCGCTGATGCCGGTCCTCTGTTGTTTCTCACCATCTACACCTTTTTCGTTCCTTCTAAATCTTCTATCCACTCGCAGTTTCAAAGTGGCTTCCACATTTTAGGTATTTGCTAGAGCACCCCACTCCCACGGTACCAATTCTGTTTTAGTCAGCTAGAGCTAACAGAAATACCACAGAGTGGATGGCTTTAACAAAGAAAGATTTATTCTTACACAGTCCGATGGGTTGCAAGTCCATATTCAGGGCGTCCGCTCCAGGGAAAGACTTTCCCCTTGACGGCTCTGGAGGAAAGTCCGGAATTGCATCAGTCTTTGTCCAGGGAGCGTTCTAACGCAAGAACCTCTGGTCTGAAGGACGCGCTCTGCTCCCGGTGCTGCTTGCTTGATGGTAGCGAGGTTCTCAAATTGTCCTTTGTTTCTTTTTCTTTTTATTCCTTGCAAGCTAAAACCATTAAGGGTGGGGCAAGCCATACTCCAGGGAAACTCCCCCTACAGCAGGAATTTACAGCCCCACCCTAATCCTTTAACATACAGGTTAGCAAAGCCACACAATGGAGGACAGTCCCAAGATACAGGGAACCATATCCCAGCCACGTGGCTGCACACGTTTTCGGGGGACACAATTCAAACCATGACACACGTGAACAGAACAAGGGGACACTGCATGGTTTAAAGTAATGAAAGGAAGACACTTTAGATTACCAAAACATATAACAAAGAAACTTGCCAAGACTAAAGATAAGAGGACAATTTTAGAAGTGGTTAGTGATAAATGAAAAATAACCAAAAATCACCAAGCTGAATTTCAGACTACTCAGCAGAAACCATGGAGGTAAGAAGGCAATAGGAGAATATATGGAAAACCTCGAAGGAAAAAAATTGTAAGTCAACAAATATCCAACAAAACTGTCTCTTAAATATAATGGCAATATCAGGACATTTCCAGAGAAATGTAAAATTAGAGAATTTACAAAAACCAAACCAAATTACAAGCAATGCAAATACTTTGGGTTACAGAATCAGAAACATTAGGTAGAACAAAGAACAGAGCAATGGTATATCAGCCTACACAGGAGGGGTCGCAAAAATAAATCAAACAGGGAACCAGAGAGGGCATAAAGTAAACATAATAAAAAATAAGAGGGAGTTAAAATGCAATCAGAAATCTTTTATATGGACACAAAGTCAAGGCTATATAAAGAAATTAAAGATTAAAGTTAGAAAACCAGGGGAAATATTAAGTCAACCCTAAAGGAAACTATCAATCCTGTGCATCAAGATGAAAAACCATAAAAACATGACATCTCAGCTAATAGAAAGCCACAAACATTAAACACAAGAAAAGAAAACACAAGAAGAAAAAAATCTCAGCAGAGAAAATTAAATGGAACAGAGAAATTGTTTATAGCACAAAAAAAGATGTCAAAAAAAAAATCACTAAACTCAGATCTTCAATAACCATGCTGGATGTGAAAGGATTAAATGTGTGAATAAGGAGAGACACAATGGGGCACTGAACAAAAATTACATTTCCCACCTATGTGCTACCTACAGGAGACAAATCTTAGACAGAAAAAAACAAACTAAAAGAACAGAAATATGTATATATCTATAACAAGCTAACAACATTCAAGAAAATGGAAGGAGTGTCAATATTAATCACTGATAAAATATATTTTAAAGTAAAAGCTACCACATTGACTAAGGAAGGACACTGTTAACAATTAAAGGATCAATACCCCAAGGGGACATAATTCTACTAAATATCTACAAACCTAAGAACAGGACCCAAAATACACAAAACAATTCCATTAAAAACAGACAGTGTCACATAAATAGTAAGAGACTCAATTATAGCACTTTTAATGAAGGGTAGAGCTTCCAGAAAAAAGGTCAATAAAGATTAAAAAAAAATACCCAAAACCACAAACAACCAACTTGACCTCATATACACATGAGGTCATATACAGAACATTCCACCCCACAGCAGCTAACTATACTTTCTTCCTCAACACACACGGGATATGCTCTGGAACTGGCATGTATTAGCTGACAAAGCAGTACTCAACAAAATTCAAAGTATTGAAATATTACAAAACATCTTTTCAGACCATAAAGCCATAAACATTGAAATTGATAGCAGAAAAGAGAAGCGGGGTGGGGAAACACTTGCAAAATGAATAGCACCTTTCTCAAAAACTACTGGGTTATACTACAAAAAAAGTTGGAATAAAGAAACTTATCGAATCAAGTAAGAATGAAATCTCGTGATACCAGAGCCTACTGACACATCAAAAGTAGTGCTGGAAGTCTATTTACACAGACTCAAAAAGAAGAGAGGGTCCAAGTCAAAGAACTAACCATACAACATGAACAAGTAGAACAAAAACAATAAAAGAACCCCTTGGCACAAGAAAAAATAATAATAATAATAAAAATTAGAAAATCTATGCATCTATGAGATATCATCCTGCTGACCTCTGGCTGGAGGAGAGTGGGTAGAGAGGAGGGGAAGGGAGACTGTTGGGAGGATGAGGCATGTATGCAGCAGAGAGGAATGATATGTGGTCATAGGGCAGGGAGAGCAGTGGAAGCTGCATATAGGCGGGCATGTAAATTTATATGGGAATGTACATTTTCATTGTCATAATAAAAAATTTAAAAAGTTAGAACAGAACTAAATGAATTAGATAAGAGAAAAACAATTGAAAGAAGTCACAATACCAACAGCTATTTTTTTTACAATATTACAAAAAAGTGATAAACTACTGGCCAAACTGACAAAAGGAAAACAGAAGACTAGACAAAGAACTCAAATAAGAAGTAAGATGGGCAATACCACAACAGACCCACTGAAATTAAAAGAATCATAACAGAACACTACAAAAATTTGACTGTAATAAATTTGAAAACCTAGAGAAAATGGACAAATTTCTAGAAACACACTACTAAACAAAACTAAGGCACCTGTCTGTCAGTTTGTTGTTCTGCGAGGGCTTGCACGATGCTTCAATGATGGAAGTTATACCACCTGTATTCAGATACCACTAGGGTCACTCATGGCAGACAGGTTTCAGCTGAGCTTCCAGACTGGGACAAAACTAGGAAGAAGGATCTAGCAGTCTACTTTTGAGAAGAATTAGCCAGTGAAAATCGTATTAATAGCAGCAGAACACAGTCAGATACAATGCTGGAAAATGAGTCGTCCAAATTGTAGGGCACTCAAAAGATTACTGGGGAAGAGTTGCCTCTTCAAAGTAAAGTCAACCTTAATGACATAGATACTGTAAAGACTTCAGAACTTTCATTTGCTGAAGCGGCACAACTGAAAATGAGGAGAAACACTAAGCAAATACTCATTACTAACCAAAATACAGAATGTACTAAGTATGAGTCTAGGAAAATCATCAAAAATGACATGGAGGGCATAAACATCAGTATCCTAGGCCTCAACGAGCTGCAATGGACAGGTGTCAGCCATTTTGAATTGGACAATCATATGGTTTACTACTCTGGGAATGAAAACTTGAATAAGAATGGCATTATATTCATCATTTCTCCTGAAATACAAAGCTCTCAGTGACAGGACAATATACACATACACACAAGGAAGGATAATTAATATGACTACTGTTCAAGTTTATGCACCAACCATTAATTTCAGAGAAGAAGAAACTGAAAGATTTTTACCAGCTTCTGCAGTCCAAAATTGAATGAATATGTAATGCCAATGTGCTGATAATTACTGGTGATTGGAATGCAAAAGTTGGAAACAAAGAAGGATTATTAGCTCAAAATATGACCTTGGTGACAGAAATGATACCAGAGGTAGAATGATAGAATTTTGTAAGACCAACCACTCCTTCTTTGCAAATACCTTTTACAATCAACATAAACAGAACCTATATACATATACCTTTCCAGATGGAATACACGTGAATCAAATCAAGTACACCTAGAAAGATGATGGAAAAACTCAATATTAACAGTCAGAACAAGACTGCAGCATGGACTATCACCTGCTTGTATGCAAGGTCAACCTGAAACTGAAGAAAGTTACAAAAAGCTGATGAAAGCCAAAGTATGACTGTAAGTATATCCCAATGGAGTTTAGAGACCATCTCAAGAACAGATTTAATGTGTTGAATATTAATGACCTTCACTCAAGTTGTGGAGTAATATCAAAGATACATTATTTGTGAAGAAAGCAAGAGGTCATTAAAAAGAAAGAGAAATAGACCAAACTGGATGTCAGAAGAGACTCTGGGACTTGTTTTTCAGTATCAAGTAACTGAAGCAAAGGGAAGAAATAATGAAGTAAAAGAACTGAACAGCAGATTTGAGAAAAAGTAAATTATTATAATGCCACAGCTTGTAATAGAAAACCAAAAGGGAAGAACATTTTCTACATTTCTCAAGCTGAAAGTACTGAAGAAAAAATTCAAACCTATATTTGCAATAGTGAAGAATTCTACAAGAAAAATATGAAACGACTGAGGAAGCATCAGAAGATGATAAAAGAAATAAACAGAGTTGTTACACCAGAAAAAACTGGTCCAGGATCAGCCATTTGAAGAGGTAACATATGATCTGGAACTAATGGTACTGAAGAAAGAAGTTGGAGCTGCATTGAAGACACTGGCAAAGAATAAGTTTCCAAGAATTGATGGAACATCAACAGTGATATTTCAGCAAACAGATGCAGCACTGGAAATGCTCACTATCTATGCCAAGAAACTTGAAGGACAACTACCTGGCTTACTGACAGAAAGAGATCCCTAAGAAAGGTGATCCAATCAAATGCAGAAATTACAGAACAATAGCATTAATGCCACATGCAAATAAAATTTTACTCAGGATCATTCAAAAGTGATTTATTTGCAATATGCAAATAAATTTATATGCAGTATATTAATGTGAAAACGCCAGAATTCAAGCTAGGTACAGAAGAAGATGTGGAGCCTGGGATATCACTGCTGATGTCAGACACATCTGACTGAAAGCACACATCTGGCTGAAAGCAGAGAACACCAGAAAGATGTCTACCTGTCTTTCACTGACTATACCAAGGCATTTGACTGGATAGTTCATAACAAACTATGGATAGTGTTGTGGAGAATAGAAATCCCAGAACACTTAATTGTGCTCATGAGGAATATGTATATGGATCAAGATGCAGTTGTGTGAACAAAACAAGGGACACTGCATGGTTTAAAGTCAGAAAAGTTGTGTCAAGATTGTGTCCTTTCACCATTCCTTATCAATCTGTATGCTGAGCAACTAATCTGAGAAGCTGCACTACATAAAGGAAAACAAGGCACCAGGATTTGAAGAAAACTGGTTAACAAACTGGCTTATGCAGATAACAGAACACTGCTTGCTGGAAGTGAAGAGGATTAAAACACTTGCTGATAAAGATAAAAGATCATAGTCTTCAATACAAATTACACCTCAACACCAAGAAAATAAAAAATCCTCAAAATTGGACCAGTAAGCAACATCATCATAAGTGGAGAAAGGAATGAGGTTCTCAAAGATTTCACTGTACTTGGTTCTACAATCAGTGTCCACGGAAGCAACAGTTATGAAATCAAAAGATGCAGTCATTGCATTGGGAAAAACTGCTGAAATGGACCTCATGAAAGTATTAAAAAGTAACACTGTCACCTTGAGGAATAACTTACACCTGATCCAACCGTGGTATTTTAAATTACATCATAGGTGTGCAAGACAATAAATAAGGAAGACAGAAGAACTGTCACCTTTGAATTGTGGTGTTGGAGAAAAATAGTGAACTTACTATAGACTGCCAAAAGAACAAATAGATCTGTTCTGTAATAAATACAAACAGAGCACACCTTTGAAGCAAAGATAGCGACACTGCATCTGACATGCTTTGGACATGTTGTCAGCAATGATCAATTCTTGCAGAAGGTCATCATGCTTCAAAGAGTGGAGAGTCAGTGAAAAAGCCCCTTAACATGATGGACTGACACAGTGGCTGGAAAACATCTGTGCGTGTGGTACAGCACTGGACAGTGTTTCATTCTGTTTTGAAAAGGGTCTCCATGATTTGGAACTGACTCAGTGGTACTGAACAACAGCAAAAAACTCCAGCAACAACAGAAGTAGAACAATTAAATATACTCATCAGAGAAGACGAGATTGAAAAAGTAATTTGAAAACTCCCGTTTGAGGCAGGGCCAAGATGATAGAGTAATCCTATGTCTCAATTCCCTCCAAGAACTAAGGCTTAGTTAAACATCTCAATGGAACAGAGTAGACATTTTAGGAGCCCAAGATCAGGCAGGAAGTTATGAGCTCAAACTGAGTGAGAGGAAAGGGAACAACTATCTTTGTCAGAGGCAAGATACCAGTGCAAAGGGTACCACTTGTGCTAGCATGGCTCTGGAGGGGCTTACAGGTATGGACATCATCTCTGTCAGCCGGGAGATTAGAACTGAGGCTGCTGCATGTAAGAATTTGGCTGGGGCTGGCTGCCTGGCTGAGCAGCAGCACCTGAATGTTTAGCATCTCTGTCAACAGAGAAGCTTTATTTAAGACAGACATATCTAGAGAAAGCAGCGGCAGCTTGCAGCTGAGTGCAGCAGTGCCCTTCCCCCTTTCTTCTCTGACCTTTGCCACAGATTCTGCTGGTATGTCCTGTGAGAGGCAGCACAGGTAGGACACCATCTTTTTTAGCCAAGATGTGGGGTCTGCCATGCCTGAGGGCCTGGCAGGGTGTCATGTATTCCCCTAAAGATGTGTACAGCCAATTGGCTGGGCAGTGATTCCCAATATGTTATGAATGTGCTCTGTTTTGTGATTTTTCTATGCTGTATGTCAAACAGCATAAGAGTGGGACTGTGAATTCTTTCCTAAGGTTACCTCTGTGCCCCAAGAGAGTTCCCCTGGAGAATAGCTTGTACCTCCCTTTATCCTTTTAACTTAAAAGAGATAAAAGGTAAGGGAAGCAAGCAGAAAATTGGGAATCTCACACCATTAAGAAAGCAGCACTCGTGCCATCCGAGGACACAGCAAATGGTCCCAACTCAGCAGGAATGGATGCTCACCGAGAACCAAAATGACATGTGGTAAAGACAACCAAGAAGACAGAGAGACCCACAAGAGTGGGTGCCTACATCGACTTGGGACCGGAAGAACCAGATGGTGCCCGGCCACCACCAGTGATAGCCACGATGGAGCTGACAGAGAGGAGTCTCACTGGCAACACAAGAATAAAAAGGGGTGCATCATGAGATCTCCACTAAAAGACCTCAATTGATGGTCCAATGGTTTTGGGGTTCCTCTAAGAGCATGGCCCCTGGCCCTGATGCTGCCTTTCCCATAAATTATAACAAAGGTCCACTCTTTGGACAGGAATGGATTGGACTTGGTGTCATGGTTTGAATTGTGTCCCCCCAAAAATGTGTGCAGCCACGTGGCTGGGATATGGTTCCCAGTATCTTGGGAGTGTCCTCCATTGTGTGGTTTTGCTAACCTGTATGTTAAAGGATTAGGGTGGGGCTGTGAATTCCTGCTATGGGGGAAGTTTCCCTGGAGTATGGCTTGCCCCACCCTTAATGCTTCTAGCTTGCAAGGAATAAAAGGAAAAACAACCAAGGACAATTTGAGAACCTCGCTACCATCAAGCAAGCAGCACCAGGAGCAGAGCGTGTCCTTCAGACCAGAGGTTCTTGCGTTAGGACGCTCCCTGGACAATGACTGATGCAATACCGGACTTTCCTCCAGAGCCGTCAAGGGGAAAGTCTTTCCCTGGAGCGGACGCCCTGAATATGGACTTGCAACCTACCAGACTGTGTAAGAATAAATCTTTCTTTGTTAAAGCTATCCACTCTGTGGTATTTCTGTTAGAGCAGCCGTAGCTGACTAAAACACTTGGCAATGCAGAGTGACCACATATTGGAAGCACTTTGTGGTTATAAGCATCTACAGGATACCATCTTGCTGACCTCTGGCTGGAGGAAGGGGAGTGGACAGAGAGGAGGGGAAGGGAGGTTGTTGGGAGGATGAGACATGTATGGAGCAGAGAGGAATGTTGTGCAGTCACTGGACAGGGAGAGCAGTGGAAGCTGCATATAGGTGGGCATGTAAATTTATATGTAAATGTACATTTTCACTCAGTTATGTTAAATAAAAAAAGAAAAAGAAAGCAGCACTCGGAACACACTGTGTCCTTCAGACCTGACGTTCCTGTACCAAGATGCTTCCCAGCCAAAGACTGATACAACACAAGGATTTTCCTCCAGAGCTGACAGAAGAGAAAAGGACTTGCCCTGGAGCCTTTTTCTGACTTGGACATGTACCCTACTGCAGAGCGTACAAATAAACTTTCCTTTGTTAAAGCCATCCGTCCACTCCATGGTATTTCTGTTAGAGCAGCACTAACTGACTAAAACAATAGATTCAACTGCCATACACAGCTGCAGCACCTAACTAAATAGCACCACTCTCAGAAGAGAAGCTATTTTTAAAAGCACTGCACCTAGAAAATGCAGCAGCAGTTGGCAGCCGAATGTAGCAGCACCCTTTTCCCCTCCCTTCTCTGAGCTACACCATAGTATTTGCTGGCACGGCTCCAGAGATACTATTGATGTAGATCACCATCACTGACAGCTAGGAGGCAGGGCCTCAGTGTCTGAGGACACAGCTGGGGCCAGCTGCCATGCTGAGCAGCACTGCCTGACTGCACAGCATCTCCTGCAGCAGAGAATCTGTACTTTAGACAGTTGTGCCTAGAAAATGGAGTTCTCATCTTGTAAATCACAACAACAGTACACGATAAAGAGAGAGACATTATTCTATTCATAGGCCTTTCAGATGGAAAGTTAAAGAGACACAAAGAAGTTAAAGACTGGTTTAAATTTAGAAAGTTAAGGGATACAGTGGGTAGCCACAAAGCAAACTAACAATACAACATATCAAAAAAAAGAGAAAAACAATACAGAAGGGTCAACAGGCAAAAAACTCAACATTGTCAAGGATGAAAAGAAAACCTATAAAGATAAACAACTCAGAACAAAATGTTAAGTGAAACAAAAAAAATCAGCACAAAAATAAAAGCACACAAAGGACAACAATAAATACATATCTATCAATAATTATGCTGAATGCAAATGAATTGGATGCTCCAATAAAGACAGAGTAACAGCTTGGATCAAAAAATACAATCCATCTACACGCTGCTTACCAGAAACACATCTTAGTCTCAAAGATATTAACAACTGAAAATCAAAGGATGGAAAAATACGTACCAAGGTAACAACATGCAAAGAAGAACAGGAGTGGCAATATTAATATCAGATAATATAGATTTTAAAGTAAAATCCACCATAAGAGACCAGGAAGTTTACTATTAGTTGCTTAAAGGTTAAATACATAAGGAGCATGTAACAATATTAAACATTTACACACCCAATATCAGAGCATCTAAATGCATCAAACAAATATTGACACTGAAAAATGAGATGGCTCTCTAGATGTCATCCTGAAAGAAGAGAGACTGAAAGGATATCCTCTGAGAATGAAAACTAGACAAGGATGTGCACTGCCACAACTTCTATTCAACATTATGCTAGAAGTTCTAGCAGAGGAGTCAGACAAGACAGACAGGCACCCACATTGGTACAGAAGAACTAAATATATCCATTTTTGCAGATGTTATGTGTCGGGGGCCATGAAAAAACTTCAGGTCCCCAAAAACAGGAAGTCTGGATAGCCCCTGAAAAACACGCATGCACGAAAACTGCCTGCACGTCACTGCCCAGCGTCACTGTCCAGGCATACTGCCTAACCAAGCATAAAACGCCAAGTGCCTCATACCAGATATCACCCGATTCTAAACCCCTCCCCTCCTCAACGTGTATATAGTCCGCTGTTGCAATAAAATTTTTGTGAGGCTTGATCAGAATCTTGTCTTGCCTCCATTTCTTCGTGTCTCTTGCCCCGTTTTCCTTTTCACAGGTTCATCCCCGCTCCTCCGCTGAAAAGCGCCGCGGGCCGGGGCATTGTTTGGCGCCCAACATGGGGCCCGGGGTATGGAGCTGCTGAAGAGGACCACCTGAAAAGCCCCAGCCAGGCGATTCTCGAGCCTCCACACAGGGTGCGAGCCTGGCTCAGCTTGAGTCTCCGCAAAGCAGTGGCCCGCGAGTTAGACTCGGACGTGATCACCGCAGAAGTAGCCGACCTGCGAGACTGATCTGAGGAGACAGGTGGGCAACAATGGGGCAAGAATTGAGCTCCCACGAGCTCTTTCTTACAGGAATCAGGGATTCCTTCAAGATGCGAAGAATTAAGGCTAACCAAAGATAGGAATCAGGGATTCCTTCAAGTTGTAAAGAATTACGGTTGAAGGAAAAAGAAAAGATTTAGTACATTTCTTTAATTTCTTGTCTGATGTCTGCCCTTAGTTTCCTCAACAGGAAACAACAGACTCTAAATGTTGAAAGAGGGTTGGGGATTGCTTAAGTGATTATTATAGAACTTTTGGACCTGAGAAGTTCCCTGTAACTGCCTTTTCATATTGGAATTTGATTAATGATGTGTTGCAAAGCTCCCTTAAAGACCCGGATGTTCAAAAACTTGCTCACATTGGGGAGACGGTCCTTCGAAATAGCTCCTGCCCCACCCCGCTTGCGCCCGCACCCACCGCTCTATTGTCTAATGGCGGCACTGGCCGCGGCCCTGCTGCTGCCGCCACCACCGCTGCTGCTGTGAAGGCTCTGGCTCCACCTGCTGCAGCCGCCACCGCCCCCGCCTTCCGTGGTCTCCCTAATGAAACTCTAAAACCTCCTCCATATCTCCAGGGCCCCCCAGCTCCCCTCATCTCACCCCTTAACCTAGAGCACAGCACAATCACGGTTTCAGACCCCATTCGGCAGGCTAAAATCTCCCTCACTCAAGAAGTTTCCTCCTTAAGAGAACTGCTGACTCAGAAACGGGAGCACTTACAGCTTATCAAAGAAATCCGAGCCCTTGAGGCGGAGCTTGCTTCCACAACGCTCAGCCCGGTTTCAAAGAAAACCCCCAAGGGCTCAAGTTCCAAAGACCCCCTCTTCACATTTCCTGTGACCCGTAGTCAAAAGCCCCAACCTGAGGTTAAGGAAGAGGAGGTGGCCAGCAATCCTGATGAGGGCCCAGGCTCGAGGGGAGAGGCCTCTGATGAGGAAAATCCTACCCCAGATGAAAGTAGCTCAGACAAACAAAAATACCGCCACCTAAACCTCAAGCATTTAAAAGACTTAAAGGCGGCTGTTAATAATTATGGCCCTACTGCCCCCTACAGCCTGGCCATACTTGAAAGCCTAAGCGATCGATGGCTAACCCCTAATGATTGGCATTTTCTGGCACGGGCCACATTATCTGGGGGCGATTTTGTCCTCTGGTGCACTGATTTTGCAGAAAATTGCAGAGAAACCACCCAGCGTAATAGTGAAAGCAGAACATCTCGTTGGTGGACGAGAGATAAGCTCCTGGGGCGGACTCCCTATGATACTAATGAGAAACAAGCAGATTTTCCCCCTGGTTTATTGGCACAGATACAAAATGCCGGCCTCAAGGCATGGAGGCATCTTCCCCCAAAGGGCTCAGCCACTACCTCTTTAGCTAAAATCCGCCAGGGCCCTGATGAGTCCTACAGTGACTTCGTCAGCCACCTGACTGACGCTGCTGAGCGTCTGGTCGGAGGGGGAGAGACCGATAGCGCCTTCATCAAGCATCTTGCTTTTGAAGATGCTAATCCTTCTTGTCAAGAGGCTCTAAGACCCCACCGCAGCGGTAGCCTTTCTGACTATGTTCAACTTTGTTCGGGTATAGGGGCCTCACATGCCATTGGAATAGCCATAGGGGCCACTCTTAAAGGCTTTGATCAAAATAAACACAAAAAACCTGCTTTAATTGCAAACAGCTTGGGCACTTCGCACGCGAGTGTCCCATAAATAAGCAGCATCGGGGACCTCATGGCTCACTAACTTGCTTCTCAGTTTTGTTGGCCCTGTTCTAGGTATATTGCTAGTCCTGTCCTTCGGCCCTTGGGCATTCAAGAAACTGACGAGCTTCATCAAACAACAAATAGATTCAGCATTGGCTAAACCTATCCAAGTCCACTACCACCACCTGGCAGTCGACGATGAGTACACCGCTGACAATGGGTATTCCAACTTCCTCCCCAAGGGGACAGCATGAAAAGTAGAGGCATGCTTACCTCCTTGCCAACTTGGAAAGAGAGGTATGGGTATCGGGATGAGTGCGAAGCAAAGCATTGCAAGGGAAAGTTATCATTGACTCCTCTACGTTTCCCTGGAGCATACCTGGCTTGCATAGAGGTTGTTATCTATCCTAAAACATTAAAATGGCTCTGCCTCTCCTCCCCAAAAGATACCAAGAGCCAAATACTATAACCGGAGGAGCCAGGTCACTACTCCCTCTCCCAGTTAAAGCCCACCTCCCAAAACAAAACAAAAAGGGAGAATATGTCGGGGGCCATGAAGAAACTTCAGGCCCTAAAAAACAGGAAGTCTGGATAGCCCCTGAAAAACACGCATGCACGAAAACTGCCTGCACGTCACTGCCCAGCGTCACTGTCCAGGCATACTGCCTAACCAAGCATAAAACGCCAAGTGCCTCATACCAGATATCACCCGATTCTAAACCCCTCCCCTCCTCAATGTGTATATAGTCCGCTGTTGCAATAAAATTTTTGTGAGGCTTGATCAGAATCTTGTCTTGCCTCCATTTCTTCGTGTCTCTTGCCCCATTTTCCTTTTCACAGGTTCATCCCCGCTCCTCCGCTGAAATGCCCCACGGGCCGGGGCAGTTATGATCATATACACAGAGAACTCTAAAGAATCCAAAGTAATCTACTGCAACTAATAGAAGAGTTTAGCAAAGTATCAGGATGTAAGATAAACATAAGGAAATCAGTAGGATTCCTTTCCATCAACAAATTATCAAAGAAATACCATTAACTATAGCCCCCAAGAAGAGAAAATACCTAGGAATACAGTTAACCAGAGAAATAACCGACCCATATAGAGAAACCTACAAGACAATACTGCAAGAAACCAGAAGAGAATTACATAAACAGAGAAATCTATTCAGCTCGGGAATGGGAAGACTTAACATGGTGAAAATGTCTATTTTACCGAAAGCAATCTACATATACAACTCAATTGTGGTACAAATTCCAGTGTCACTTTTCTAATGAGGTGGAGATACAAGTCACCAACTTTATTTGCAAGGGGAAAAAACCTGGGATACGTGAAGGACTACTGAAGAAGAGACACACAGCAGGAGGCCTCGCACTACCTGATCTTATAAACTGCTACACTGCCACAATAGTCAAAATAGACTGGTACTGGTACAAAGAAAGAGATATAGATCAATGGAACAGCATAGATAGCACAGAATTAGCTCCACCCTCTTATGAACAGTTAATATTCAACAAAGGCCCAAAGATTGTAAACATGGATAAAAATAGTCTCTTTAACAAATGGTGTTGGCAAAATCGAACATCCATCTGTAAAAATCTCACAAAAGATCCACATCTCACACCTCACACAAAAACTAACTCTAAATGGATCAAATAGCTAAATATTAAATCTAAAACGATAAAGAATATGCAACAAAAAATAGGGTCAACAATGAAAGTTCTAATACACAGAGTAGACAAACTACAAAATCTGACTAATGCACAAACAATAAAAGAGAAAAATAGATAAGTGAGAACTCCTTTAAAATCAAACATTTACCACATCCAAAGATTTTACCAAGAGAGCTAAAAGACTGCCTACAGAATGGGACATGGAATTGTATGAAGTTTGAATCTAGGAAAACTAGAAACTGTCAAAAATGCAAGAGAACACGTAAACACTGACATCCTAGGCATTAGTGAGCTGAAATGGACTGGTGTGGGCTATTTTGAATCCCACAGTCATATAGTCTATCACGCTGGGAACAGAAACTTGAAGAGGAACAGTGTTGCGTTCATCATCAAAAAGAACACTTCAAGATCTGTCCTTAAGTACAATGCTGTCGGTTATAGGATAATACCCATATACCTGTTAATACGACTATTGTTTAAATGCATGAACCAATCACTAAGGCCAAAGAAAACAGGCTGAAGATTTTTACTAGCTTCTGCAGTCTGACATTGATCAAACATGCAATCAGGATGCATTGATAACTACTGGTGACTGGAACACAAATGTTGGAAACAAAAAAGAAGGATTGGTAGGTGGAAAATATGACCCTAGTGATAGAAATAATGCCAGAGATCTAATGATAGAATTTTACAAGACTAGCCGCTTTTTCATTACAAATAGCTTTTTTAACCAACACAAACAGTAACTGAACACTGAACACATGGACCTCACCAGACTGAATACACAGAAACCAAATTGGAAAAGACAGTGAAAAACTTTCACATCAGCAGTCAGAACAAGGCCAGGTGCTGACTGTGGCAGAGATCATCAATTGCTTGTATGCAAATTCAAACTGAAACTGAAGAAAATCAGAACAAGTCCACAAGGGCCAAAGGATGATCTTGAGTATCTCTCTCCTGAGTTTAAAGACCATCTCAAGAACAAATCTGATGTGTTAATCACTAATGATCAAAGACTAGAAGAACTGTGGAAAGACATTAAAGATATCACTGATGAAGAGAGCAAGAGGTCATTAAAAAGACAGGAAAGAAAGAAAAGACCAAATCGGATGTCATAAGAGACTCTCAAACTTGCCCTTGAACAGCTAAAGCAAAGGAATGGAATGACAAAGCAAAAGATCTAAACAAAAGATTTCGGAGAGCAGCTCAAGAAGACAAAAGAAAGTATTATAATGACATGTGTAAAAAAGCTGGAAATGGAAAACCAGAAGAGAAGAACGCATTCTGCATTTCTTATGCTGGAAGAACTGAAGAAAAAATTCAAGCCTTGAGTTGCAGTAGTGGAGGATTCTAAAGGGAAACTATGAAATTGTGAAGAGAGAATCAAAAGAAGATGGAAAGAATACAGAGTCCCCATACCAGAAAGAACTGGTCAGTGTTCAGCCATTTGAAGAGGTAGCATATGATCAGGAACCAAGGGTACTGAAGGAAGAAGTCAAAGTTGTACTGAAAGTACCAGTGAAAAAAAGGCTCCAGGAATAGATGGAGTGTCAACTGAGATATTTCAATAAACAGATGCAGCACTGGAAGGGCTCACTCATCCATGCCAAGAATCTTGGAGGACAGCTAACTGGCCAACTGACTGGAAGAGATCCATATTTATGCCCATTCCGAAGAAAGGTGATCCAACTGAATGTGGAAATTACTGAACAGTATCACTGATGTCACATGCAAGTAAAATCCTGCTCAAAATCATTCAAAGGCGTCTACAACAATATACTGACAAGGAACTACCAGAAATTCCAGCTGAGTTCAAAACAGGACATGGAACCAGAGATATCATCACTGATGTCAGATGTATCTTGGCTGAAAGCAAAAAATACCAGCAAGATGTTTACTTGTGTTACATTGACTATCCAAAAGCATTTGACTATGTGGATCACAGTAAATTATGACTAGTGTTGTCAAAAATGGGAATTCCAGAATGCCTAACTGAGGTCTTAAGGAATCTGTACATGGTTCAAGAGGCAGTTGTGTGAACAGACCAAGGGAACTTTCCATGGTTTAAGTCAGGAAAGGCATGCATCAGGGTTGTATCCTTTCACCATATCTTTCCAGTGTGTTTAAGCAAGTAATTCAATAGACTGGATTATACAAAGAAGAATAAGGCATCAGGATTGGAGGATGACCCACTAACAACCTGCATTACACAGATGACACAGCCTTGCTGGAAATGAAGATTTGAGACATTTACTGATGAAGATTAAGGACCACAACCTTCATGTCAACATCAAGAAAACAAATTCCTCACAACTGGATCAGTGTTTTAGTCAGCTAGGCTACTCTAACAGAAATACCACAGAGTGGATGGCTTTAACAAAGAAAGATTCATTCTTACACAGTCTGGTAGGTTGCAAGTCCATATTCAGGGTGTCCGCTCCAGGGAAAGACTTTCCCCTTGTCGGCTCTGGAGGAAAGTCCGGTATTGCATCAGTCTTTGTCCAGGGAGCGTCCTAACACAAGAATCTCTGGTCTGAACGACACGCTCTGCTCCCAGTGCTGCTTGCTTGATGGTAGCGAGGTTCTCAAATTGTCCTTGGTTCTTTTTCCTTTTATTCCTTGCAAGCTAAAAGCATTAAGGGTGGGGCAAGCCATACTCCAGGGAAACTTCCCCCACAGCAGGAATTCACAGCCCCACCCTAATCCTTTAACATACAGGTTAGCAAAACCACACAACGGAGGACAGTCCCAAGATACTGGTAACCATATCCCAGCCACGTGGCTGCACACATGTTTGGGGGGACACAATTCAAACCATGACAATCAGAAAACAACATTGTCATAAGTGGAGAAAGGACTGAGGTTGTCAAAGATTTCATTTTACTTGGGTCCACAATCAACACCCTTGGAAGCAGCAGTTAAGAAGTCAAGACACCTTGCATTGGAGAAATCTGCTGCAAAGGACCTATTCACTGTAGTCAAAAGTAGTCGGCTTGAAGACTAAAGCACACCTGACCCAAGCAGTGTTGGGGAACACCTAACTCAACTACCAGTTGCTTTGGTAAGTAGTGTATGAAGTTATAAAAGCCTATGATTGTCCACCCGGGATAGTCACTGGCCTTACCATTTTGGAATCAAGGGATAGTGAAGAAAACTAAAGACACAAAGGAAAATTGGTCCCAACAACTAATGAACTGCATTTGTAATGGCTTCTAGCAGACTTAAGCCAGTAGAACTAGATGGAGCCCAGCTACTACCATTAGCACTTTGCCATGGGTCACTGTAGTGTCCCTAACAAGGAAAAATGTACAACAAAATTTTAACTCAGAAAGAAAGACTAGACATCCCATTTTGGCAGAGATTGGAGAAATCTTAAGTGTATGGCCCCCAGACACCCTTTGAGCTCAGTAATGACATCACTCCTGAGGTTCACCCTTTAGCCAAAGATTGAACAGGCCCATAAAATAAAATGAGACTGTCTTGGATTCAATTGTGTCCCCCCCAAAAATATTTGTAGCCATGTGACTGGGCTACTATTCCCAATATTTTATGATTATCCTTTGTTTTGTGATTTTCATGTGCTATATGTTAAAGGATTAGGGTGGGACTGTAAATCTCTTCAGAGGATCACCTCCCTGCTCTACGGTAAAGGGGCAGGGACTAGAGTATGACTGGCCGCACCCTTGATCCTTTCTTCCTACAAGAGATAAAAGGAAAGGAAAGCAGGCAGAGAATTGGGAACCTCACATCATTGGGAAAGAAGCACTGGGAAAAGAGTCTGTTTTTCAGATCTGAGGTTCCTGCACCAAGATGCTCTGTGGACAAAGACTGATACAATACTGGACTTTCCTCCAAAGCCAACAAGTGGAAAAGACTTACCCTGGAGTGGACATCCTGAATTTGGACTTGTAACTTAGCAGACTGTGCAAGAATAAACTTTCTCTGGTTAAAGCTATCCACTCTGTGGTATTTCTGTTTGAGCAGCACTAGGTGACTAACACAGAGACCTTCAGTCTGAGGAATACCAGCCCAGAGACACATGCTAGAGAACGAAATAGTACAGAAGAGCCAGTAACAGGAAGCCCAAGTTTGAGAAGTGGGATTGTTAACCAGTATCATAAAACAATATGTATACTAAGCATTCAGTGACAAACTAATTATTTTTGTACACCTTCATCTAAAGTACAATTAAAAAAATCATATCAAGGTGGGGCTAAGATAGCAGAATAGCCGCATGTCCTCTCTGATCCTTCTAACAACTTAGGCCTTGAGAAACAACTGAACAGAAAATAAGGCCATTCTAGGAGTCCCAAGATCAGATAGAAACTTGTGAGATTGGACTTGGATAACAACTACTTTCATCAGAAGCAAACTGGTGAAACAAAGGGTCACATGTCTGGTGAGGCAAAAAAAGAGAGGCAGTGCAGATGTGCAGGCCATCTTTCTTGGCTGAGGAGTTAGGACTGAGGGCTGCTACAACTAAGAGCACTGCTGGTGCTGACTGCCACATTGAGCAATGACACCTGAGCCAAGAGCATCTTTCTCTACCAGGAAGCTGTGCTTAGTATGGCCACACTTAGACAACATGGTGGCAGTTGTAAGTCAAGTGCAACAGCCTACTTACCCCCTTCTTTATTCAAGCTACACCAAAGGCTGAATTCTGATGTACTGCTTGAGCTGGACGTGGGATTGTGCCTGTGTATCCTGAGCTTTTCTTCCAGACTTGGAGAGGGAAACAAGGGAAGGATAGGATAAAACTTCAGCTGGCTCCCCTGAGCTGAAGATCACTGTATATGTAGAGGCCCAAGTGAATTTCCCACAATTGTCTCCAGTTAAGTTCTTGTGATCCTTTGGGGCTCAGTCCTTTCCTATGTGTTTGTTTCCTTCCTTATCCCCTACCTTCTCTTCTCTACACCTCAGGCTAAATGTTTGAGCACCACAGAGACAGAAGTGGAACATTCTAATTGTGTGACTTGAACTTTTCTCACAGACTCAGAGACGGAAACAAAGGAAGGGGTCAAAGACAAGTTTAGCTGCCTCCACTGAGTTGCAGATTGCTGCACTTATGGCAGCATCACAAGCTAAACAAGGCCAGCTTTCATGACTCAAACCCTTCCTATGATTTCAACCCCTGAACCCAGTTTTTCCCCCTCCCTTCTCTGTTATACACTTAACTATAGATTCTAGACCACTACGTCGGCCAGAAGTATTTTGTGTATGAACCCAGAGCTTTTCTACTGGACTTAGGAAAATAAACAATGGGAGGGTTGAAAGAAGAGTTACACTGATACCCTTAAGCCAGCAATTCCTGCTACATCTCTCAGTGCAGCGATCACTCAAATCATCTGGTGACAGGGCACCAGAATTTTTGAGGCTCCAATAACCTCTGTAGCTTAAATGAATAGATTACTTGGATAGTCAAAACCAAATTAAAATACACCTATATGTATAACACAGATTACAATAAACTAACAAATAAACTACAAGGACATTGTGATGGCTCAGAGACAACAATCAATTTCTAATCATTTAAAAAAGCAGATCACCATGGCTCCAGAAATCTCATAAAAGAAAGAAACAAAAATTTCCCAGATAGAAAAGCCTTCCTGCAATTATCAGAGGTAGAATATGAAAGAGTTGTGTATAGAATCTTTGAAGAAATTAGGATGGAGATTAGACAAAGTGCAGCAGAACAAAATGAAAAATTAAGGAAGCTACAAGAATTGCTTGGCAACAATGGCCTGAAATTCAGCATATTAACAGTGAAGTCACAGTTACCCAATTCCAGGGAAAGTCAAAGCAGCAGATCAAGTCAACAGAATGTAGAATTATCTGTGGTGAAGACAAAGCAACTGACATCAGCATTTATGTGGAAAAATTAAAAAAAAGAATAAAGAAAGGGGAAGAATCATTGAGTTACGTGGCTGTCTATCAAAAAGAAAAATTTAAGAATGACTAAAGTACCAGAACAGAGAGATACAGCAGAAAACACAGAAAGAATTGTTGAAGGTTTGTTGACAGAAAACTTTCTAGACACCATGAAAAACAAGAAGATATCTATTCAAGGTGCTCTTCAAACTCCATAAAAACTACAACCCCCCAAAAAGACACCAACATATATTATAAACAAATTTGACAAAATGAAAGAGGCGTTCTTAAAGGCAGCTAGTTTCAAGCTAAAACTAACCTACAAAGAGAATCATTTACACTAAGTTCTGATTATACAGCAGAAGCCATGTTAATAAGACAATGGATAAATATGCAAAGCCTTGAGTGAAAGAAAAAAATTCTGAGCATGAATTTATATCACGCAAAACTGTCTCTCAAATAGGACAGTAAAATTAGGACATTCCCAGATAAACAAAAGTTTAGAGAATTTGCAAGAACTAACCAAAATGACAAGAAACACTGAAGGAAGTTCTTTGATTAGAAAATCAACAACATCAGACATATACTCAAGGATACAAGGCAACACATAGCATTTGGAGTGCAACTTGGTTAGGAATGCCAAAAAACTCAATCAAAGCTGAAATACTAAAGTTGGGAAACAGAAATCTCAGTACGTAAAATATGACATTACACTAAAAAGAGGGACAAACTAATGTATTTATAGATTTTTCAGATAGAGAGGAAATCAAGGTGATACAAGGAAGTTAAAGACATTGGGGGAAATAGCAGGGTAGCTGCAAGGTGAACTGACAATACTACACATCAAAACAAGAAACATAATCTAGAAATGTCAGCAGATATAAAAACAACACTGAAACAATGAAAAGAAAACTCATGAAGAAAAATGGCTCAAAACAGAATGTTAAGTGGAACAAAGAAACTGGCAACAACCCCCCCCCAAGGGCATCAGAATGATAGTACTAAATTCATATCTATCAGTAATTAACTGAATGTAAATTGTTTAAATTTACCAATAAAGAGACAGAAACTAACAGGATGGATAAAAAACACAATCTGTCTACATTCTGCTTACAAGAAATACTCCTTAGACTCAAAGATATGAATAAACTGAAACTCAAATCATAGAAAAATGTGTATGAAACTAACAACACACAAAGAAGTGCGGGATCGGCAATGCTAATCTCAGACTGTAAAGTAAAATCCAATGTCATGGAAAAGGATGGTCTCTATTTCTTGAACTTTCAGTGTACATAAAGAGGATACAATAACATTAAGTAATTGGATACCCAATAGCACAGCTTCTAAATACATTGAACAAATGCTGACAACATTGAAAAGTGAGACAGAGCACTCCATAATAATAGTAGGAAACTTCAACACAGTACTTTTGGTAATTAATAGGACATCCAGAAAGCAATTCAATAAAGTTATGAAAGATCTTTTTGTGACAATCAACTCAACCTCATAGACATATGCAGAACTCTCCACTCAGCAACAAGTAAGTACAGATTAATTTCCAGTGCACAAGGAACATTCTCCAGAACAGCCCACATATCACGCCATAGAGCAAGTCTCAAAAAAATCCAAAGCACTGAAATATAGCAAAGCACTGTCTCAGCTCATAAAGCCAAAAGAGTTGAAATCAACAGTAGAAAAAACATGGGTAGGAATTTAAACTCATGGAAATTGAACAACACTTTGCTCAAAAACTCATAGGTTGTATAAGAAATCAAGAATACAATGAAGAAATTAATAGAAGTAAATGCACCACATCCAACATGAAGAAAGGGCCCAAATCAAATAATCAACTTTACAACTTTAAAAGGTAGAAAGTTAACAACAACAAAAAGCCTTCAGGCAATAGAAGAAAACAGATAATAAAAGTTAGAACAGAACTAAATGAATAGAGAATAGAGAAACAATGGAAAGAATTAACAAAACTCAAAGCTGGTTTTTCGAAAAGATCAACCAAATTGATAAACCACTGACCAAACTCAAAAGAAAAACAGGAGAGGAAACAAATTATGTCAACAGTGATGGGTAATTTCACAACAGATTCAACCTAAATTAAAAGAATCATAAGATAATGAAAAACTGTGCTCTAATAGAAAATCTAGAGGAAATGGACAAATTTCTATAATCACAATGCCTACCAAAACTATCACAAACAGAAGTAGAATAACTTAGTAAACCCATCCCAAAAGAGGAGATTCAAAAAATAATCAAAAAAATTACAAATCACCCAGGACGAAAATCACATGGGGGAAAGACAACCCAGAAGACAAAGAGACCCACACCAGTGGGTGCCTACATCGACTTGGGACCGGAAGAACTAGATGGTGCCCGGACTAGGGATAGTCGCGATGGAGCTCACTAAGTTGAGTCTCACTGGCAACACAAGAATAAAAAGGGATGCACCCTGAGATCCCCACTAAAAGACCTCAATTGACGGTCCAGTGATTTCGGGGTTCCCCTGGGAGCATGGCCCCTCACCCTGATGCTGCCCTTGACCATAAATCATAACAAAGTTCCACACTTCGGACAGGAATGGATTGGACTTGGCGATGCAGTGACCATATATTGGATGCACTTTATGGTTCTATACATCTATAGGATGTCATCCTGCTGACCTCTGGCTGGAGGAAGGAGAGTGGGTGGAGAGGAGGGAAAAAAGAGACTGTTGGGAGAATAAGACATGTATGGAGCAGAGAGGAAGAGTGTGCTGTCACCAGGCAGGAAGAGCCATGGAAGCTGCGTATAGGTGGGTCTGTAAATTTATACGGGAATGTGCATTTTCACTCGGTTATATTAAATTAAAAAAAAAATTTTTTTTTTAATTACTAATCAAAAAAAGTCATGGCCCAGATGGCTTCACTGGAGAATTCCGCCAAACTTTTAGAGAGCAGTTAATAACAGTAGTGCTAAAGGTATATCACAGACAGAAAAGGATGGAACACTTCCAAACTCATTCTATTAAGTCAGCAAATCCCTGACACCCAAACTGGGAAAATATAGCACAAAAACAGACAATTACAGAACACTATCTTTCATGAACTTAGATGTAAAAATCCTCAACAAAATTCTAGCCAAATGAATTTGACAATATACCCAAAAATAACACTCCATGACAACATAGCATTCATACAAAGATGCAGGGCTGGTTCAACACCAGAAAAAGTTTATGTAATCAACCACATAAATGAAACAAAAAAATTGAGTCACTTTATTTTATCAATTGACAAAGAGAAGGCATTTGATAAAGTCCAATACTCATTTACTCTCAGCAAAATAGAAATAGAAGGGAAATTCCCCAGTATAATAAGGGGAATCTATGCAGAGCCAACAGTCAACATCATCCTAAGTGGAGAGATACTGAAAGAACTTCCCCTGAGAACAGAAACCGGGCAAGGAAACCCAGAGTCACCACCATAATGCATCTGCATTGGTAAAGAAGTCAAGGTACCTCTACTGCAGATGATATAATCTTATACACAGAAAAACCTAAAGAATCCATAAATCAATTACTGAACTAATAGCAGAGTTCAGAAAAGCATCTGGCTATAAGGTAAATATAAACAGATTAACAGGATTCCTTTACACCAAAAAAGAGACAGTAAAGAGGAAATCACAAAATCAATACCTTTTACAATAGCTCCCCAGAAAATAAAATGCAAGGCAATAAATATAACAAGAGACCTATACATTAGCTATACATTACAAGACTCTATTGGAAGAAACCAAAAAAAACATAAGTAAAGAAATCTACGTTGCTCATGGACAGGGAGAAAACTTCACATTGTGAAAATGTCTGTTCTATCCAAAGTGATCTATGCATACAATGCAACTCAAACTCAAATTCCAATGTCATTTTTTAGGGGGATGGAGAAACAAATTGCCAACTTTTGTTTGGAAAGTGAAGAAATCCCTGGATAAGTAAAGCACTACTAAAGAAGAGAAACATAGTGAGAGGCCTCACACTGCCTGATATTAGAATCTACTACACTGTCATGGTAGTCAAAATGAACAGGTATGGGTACCAAAACAGACATATAAACCAATGGAACAGAACAGAGAATCCAGAAATAACACCATCCACCTATGAACAACAGTTCTTTAACAAAGGCCCAAAGGGGAAGTAACAGCTCTTTAACAAATGGTATTAACATAACTGGATATCCATCTTCAGAAAACTTAGGCAAGATCCACATCTCATACCTTGCACAAAAACTAACTCAAAATGGATCAAGTACCTAAATGATAAAGCTTAAGAGCAGAAGCTCTAGTACATGGCTTATACAGACCACAAGGTACTACTGAAAATATACAAACAATAGAAGAGGAAGCAGATAAATGGGAACAACTAAAAATCAAATATCAAAAAGTTAGGCTCATGCAAAGAAAGTAATTGCCTACAGACTGTGGAAAAATATCTGGTAGCCAAGTTTCTGATCAAAGCCTAATTTCTATAATCTACCATAAAATACCAACAAGAAAAAGGTAAATAACCCAACTAAACAATGGGCACAGGATATGGACAGACACTTCCCCACAGCAGCCATCCAGGCAACCAAAAGACACATAAGGAAATGCTTGCAATCATTAGCCATTAGAGAAATCCAAATCCACATTACAATGAGATACCATCTAACCCCAACAAGGCTGACACTAATCCTCCTCCCCCCCAAAAAAGTAAATATTGGAAAAGTTACAGAGAGACTAGAACTCTTCTGCACTGCTGATGGGAATCTGAAATAGTATAACATCTCTGGAAAGCAATTAGGCCCTTCCTTAAAAAGCTAGCAATAGAAATACCATACAATCCAGCTGCTTGGAATTTATTTCACAGAAAAAAAGTCCTGTCACGTGAATTGATGCATGCACAAAAATATTTATTGCAGCACTGTCCACAAGCAAAAAGATGGAATCAACCTAGGTGCCCATCAACATATGAATAGATAAACAAACAATAGTATACATACAAAAGAGAATACTACTCAATGATACAGAACAATGAAGATTTTAGGAAACATCTCATAATCTGGAATCAACTGGAAGACATTATGTTGAGTAAATCAGTCAGCTGCAAAAGGACAAATATTATACAAGACCAATATTATAAGGATTTAAAGATTTATACACAGAAGAAAATACTTTTCGATGGCTATAAGGGTAGAGAAGAAAAAGGAAACTCACAGATTACATAGTTGATAGGAATTTGGGAACGTGAAGAGTGTAACAGCACACAGTAGAAGGCAGGTCAGCACTACTGGACTCTACCATAAGCTAAAAGGTTTTCTAAATGCAATCCAACATTTTAAAGGACACAGAAGCAGGGACAGTGGTCTGTGAATTATAGTTTTAGGGAAACTTGAGGTCCACTGGCATAACTAATTTTTTTCTAAGAGATTGTTCTGCATCCCATTTTGGTGAGTGGTGCCTGCTGTCTTAAAAGTCAGCCAGCTATCATCTAAGGAACATCAACTGGTCTCAGCCTACCTTGAACAGATGAAAACCAACATCAGAGACATGAGGAAAATATGAGCCCAGGAGACAGAAATGTCCATATGATCGGGAGACTATATCCACATGAAACCAGAAGAACTAGATGGTGTCCAGCCACTACAAAAGGCAATCCTGTCAGGGAACACAATGGGGAGTGCAGATCTAGAACTTTATTAAAAGGCCTGTACAGAGAAAATTACAAGATCTTACTGCAAGGAAACGAGAGACTTAGGTAAGTGGAGAAACCTACCTCGCTCTTGGAGTGGAAGACATTACACTGTGAAAATGTCTATCTTACCCAAACCATTTTATATATACAGTGCAATCCCAATGCAAATAGTCAAGTCATTTGGAGCATGGGGGTTGAGAAACAAATCACCCACTTTGTTGTAAAAGGGAAGAAAACCTGGACAAGTAAAGAAATACTGAAGAAGGGCAAGTAATGGGAGGCCTCACACTATCTGGCCTTAAAACCTATTACAAACCTGTTACACTGATAGTAGTCAAAACAGTCTGGTACTGTTAAAGAAACAGATATATAGACCAATGGAATAGAATAGAGACTTGATTGTCTGACACCTGGAAGCTCCCCTGAGAATGTGGCCCCCGGACTTACTGCTAGTCTAGGGCTAAAACCACTTCCACAGTTAATGCTTCAAATATTAAAATGGACTAAGGAACACACAGTGATGCAGATGGTGTGTGTACTTTGTTGTTTAATACATGTATGAGACTGTCCAGCTGGTTTCTTTCTACAGGGGAGAGAAGAGGCTAGAGAGGAGGTGACAAGTGTTGGCTGAGTAGGTAAACTGAAGTAAATAGCAGAAAGAAAGAGTGTGTTATTGCACAGTGAGCAGGGCAGATAGAGCTGCAGAGGTGAGTGTTTGGGGTTTTATATGGCATATTGATTTAGATTGTAAACTTTCACTCAATCACAGTAAAAACATTTTTAAAAAACCATTTCAGCAAGCAAAAAACAAAATTATCAACTTCCTTTGGAAATCAGAAAGTCTCTGCTCAGTGGAGCAATTCCTTGATGTGGATTTAACCCTAAGTATCTGGTTAGGCTTTGGAATCATTTTTCCAGGCCATTTCATGAACGTACAGTGTTTTTCTTTTTTTGTTATTTTCTTTTTGAGGGGAGGAGTGTTGTGGGTGGAAAAAGGGAGTTCTTCTCTTCCCAACAACAGAGAAATGGAGATAAGCTGCTTGCAGATCTTTTATGATTAAGATCTGCCCAATATAACTTTTCTTATCTTCTTTTTTCTTACCTTCTTGTCTTAAAAGAAAAGCCTTCTAGGTGGAAAGAAATCTTTCAAAAACTTCCCTGGAGTTATCTGACCTTGAAGACTGGGTTCTGGAGAACCCTGATGTTCCCTTACCCTCTCTAGTTTTGACAACCATAGAAGATAAAACTAAGTCTTTTCAATTCACTTACATATGCTTAAACTGATTTAGGCATTTTGAAATAGATATCCTGCTGGCAATGTTCTTAAGAACTTCCTCAGCTAACTAGATGGTCAGCAATTTGAATCAGCCAAGTGCTCCTGGAAAACTCTCTTGGGCATTCTGGTGGCATAGTGGTTAAGCACTATATCTGTTAAGCAACTGGGCAGCAATTCAAATCTCTTGGGTACTCCTTGAAATCTCTATGGGACAGTTCTACTCTGATCTATAGGATTGCTATAAACTGAACCAACTGGATGGTAGTGGGTTTGATTTTTTTGCTGTTGTTTTTGGTTTAGGCATTTTAAAAGGCAAAAGATAACTAATTTGTTTCTGTTTTATTGTTCTTTTAGAGAGCAATTTTGTTTCCTTTATCATGACTTTTTGTCTGTCAAATAAATGCCAAAGCTTCTCAGTATTTTTTGCTTCTTGTTTTTCATTTACTGCAACTGTTAGTTTTACTTTAAGACAAAATTATCTTCTTACTTTAAATAAAACACTTTTAATATCATGTCTAAGTCATTTACAGAGGCTTTGTTTTTTACATTACCTTAAAGGTTTTCATTATAGCTACTGAAAATCAAAATAAGATACAACAGTTTTTATCGAATGAGAAAAAAAAACTGAGATTGTAAGACAGCCTCATAAAAAACAGTAGTTTTTAGCCATAGCCTCCAACCCAATTCACAACAGAAACTGAGACTCTGCTATAGACCAGAAGCAAACTCTCAGAACAAAAAGAAACAGACTGTAACTGACTAGACACTGAGTAACCTAATCTGGGTTCCAGTGATAAGAGATAGCAAGTTCAGTCTCCTGACAGGTGGCAAACTGAGCTCACACTCCCCCAGAACACACGAGGATGCAACCTTTCTGGTAGCAAAAGACAGAAATGGTTATTCAGGGAAATCGTATTCCAAAGACAGAAGAGGTAAGTTTCCACGACTGGAAAAAGACCCCATATACATGTTCAAGTGCTTTTTATTGGCAAAAGCAAGGGATGATGTCATAGATGAGAGAGGAAGTAGGTAACTTGGTTTTTGATTGAGTTTGAGCCTACTGGAGCCACTTCACAACTACCAGGATGAACGTTTACATTTAAGTCACAGACTGCCAGGGAGAACCACTGGTGTATGGTGGATCACGTTCCATTAGTAACATTATCAATACCATGTGTTCTATAATGTAAACCACCACTTTTGTTATGCCTAGAATATTAGATTTGGGAATAAAATACACAGCAGCAGGAATCAGGTTCCTTAGCTAACCTTGTCATTTACCGTCTGAGGAGACATGGGCCTGAAATATTGAAGGAGACATGGGACGTTGACTCTCTTTAACTACTTCCTCCTGTTTGGGGGCATGGTCCTACCTACATGTCAGACCCAGGTTCCTCCAGTGCCCTGCCTGGGAAATCTTTGAGTTGCCAGATTTCCTTTCTGGTTGGTGTGTATAGGCTGATATTCTTATAGGACTGTAAGTTTAACTTGCAATTGTAGCCTGGAACAGATAAGTGAATTAAGGCATTAAGAATTAGAGGCTCAAAGGTAAGATAACTAAAAAGATTAATAAAGGAAATACCATTAGCAGTAATAGCGACATTAGCCAGCTAGGTTTTGTAGCCAGTCTATGCCCAGGGTATACACTAGGGACAAATTGGGGACTGGGGTCTGAAGTATTTCTTTTTAGGATGGCAGCTGTTTAGTCAGCTAGTGCCACCCTAACAGAAATACCACAGAGTGGATGGCTTTAACACAGGAAAGTTTGTTGTTACAGTCCGATAGGTTACAAGTCCAAATTTAGGATATCTGCTCAAGGGAAAGGCTTTCACCCTGTTGGTTCTAGAGGAAAGTCCAGTATTGCACCAATCTTTGTCCAGGGAGCATCTTGGAGCAGGTGTCTCACGTCTAAAGGATGTGTTCCCAGGTGCAGCTTTCTTGATGGTGTGAGGTTCACAGTTTTCAGCCTGCTTCACTTTCCTTTTATCTCTTGCAGGGTGAAAGGATTAAGGGTGGGGCAAGCCATACTCCAGGGAAACTCCATTTACAGTGGAGCAGGGAAGTGATCTTATAAAGGGATTTACAGTCCCACCCTAATCCTTTAACATACAGCATAGGAAAACCACAAAACAGAGGACAGTCAAAAGATACTGGGAATCATGGCCCAGCCATATGGCTACACCTGTTTTGGGGGGAAACACAGTTTAATCCACGATAGTAGCCACTTGTCCATAGGTTTGATTTCCCATTACTAACTGTATCTATCTGGTGTCCCTGTTGTAAGGACACAGAGGCGGAAGCGGGACTTTCTGTGCATGCCCCTGGAGTTGGTTCCATCTGAAAAACAAATCTGAGGAAGTTTACACAGTCCTTTGGGAGCTTATATCAGTGTCCCAGGACATAGTTAATATTACCTGCCTCAACTCTTCCACATTTTATGGTGATTTCTTTTGGTATATGTCCTTCTGGTTTTTTAATTTTAATGTATTAACCAGCAGTATAAGTAGTTTTTAGTTCCTTATTTCTTGTATTTAGTCAAGTTTTAAAATGTATGCATTCCATGTTTTACTTAATAATCTTTGCCCCAGCAATACAACAGGACATTAGGAATACCTAGAAAGGAATGTCTTATCAATTGTGACTCCATCAGACACAAGACTAAATCCTTGGATTTTTAACCCAAACCAATAAGTACACAATCCTTCTTGGAGAGTGGATCCAGTGGTTTATTTAAGGTAGAAAAGTGGCTATTGTGTCTAAGACAAATTTAATTTCCTTACCTTCTACACAGTGTAACCCTCAACTCTCTGATGTGTGCCCAGTAGGTACAGAAGCCTTAACCATAACCATAACATTGCTTCTCAGTCACCATACTAACCAATACTAACCCCACCATACTAACCCCAACTAACCCCATATACAGAATCTGAACTAGCCTGGCTCATGCTTACACCCCAGAAGAAAAGGGCCATTTTTCTACCCATTGTGGTGGGCCTCACCTGTGCAGTCTCAGCCACTGGACTTGCTGGTGGAGCCCTCAGACACAGTATAGTCTCAGCCTACAAATAACCCTTGTTATGGTTATAACCATAACACCATAACCACAACACTCCACACTTGCACTCAAAATGTCACCATACGAAAGCAAGCTGGCCCAACACAGGGTACTTACTTTTGGTGCAACAGAACTCTACAGAAGTACTTAAACTCCACCACTCCAGGGCCTTGCTTCTCAGTCACCATAGTGTCCCAACTAACCCCGTATACAGAATCTGAATTAGCCTGGCTCATGCTTACACCTCAGAAGAAAAGGGCCATTTTTCTACCCATCATGGTGGGCCTCACCTGTGCATCCACAGTCTCAGCCACTGGACTTGCTGGTGGAGCCCTCAGACACAGCATAGTCTCAGCTCAAGACTTCCAAAAAGCCTACAAATAACCCTTGAAACCACTGCCAACTCCCTAGCATCCCTACAGCAGCAACTAACTTCTCTGGCCCAAGTCACTTTACAGAATCGAAGAGCCTTAGACCTACTCACAGCCAAGAAAGTAGGAACCTGTCTGTTCCTGAGAGAAGAATGCTGTTACTACATCAGTGAAACTGGCCGAATAGAGCAGAACCTTGATAGCGTAACTTGCCTGAGTGAAGAGCTGAAGAAGAAACACTAAGCCACAACATCCCCACTGGACTGGTTCCAGTCCCATTAATGGCATGGCTCACCCCATTCATTGGGCCCCTAATACTAATAAGCCCTTTTTTATTGTCGTCCCTTGCTTTCTCAAGTTCCTGAAAAAAATGCATAAAAGAGATGTCCAGAGTCACCATAAATCAACTACTACTATGTTCCTATACTCGTCTGCCCACCAGCCCACCTCTCGCCAACTCTGGCCTGTAACCCCACTCTGCCCATGCTCAGCAGGAAGTAGACAAAGACAGACTTTTTCATCCCTTATCACCAAAATGGCCAAAATATCAGGCAGGCTGGGCTGTACCTGGATGTCGTAACCAGGATGCAGTTCCTGGAAATCATCAGAGCAGGGCGAGCTCCTCTCTTTCTGGAAGGTCACCACCTCAGTTCCTAGAAATCACCAGAATGTGACCAACTCCTTCCTTCCTAGAAAAGTCCCCAGTTGTTTTCCTCACATGCTAATCAGGCAGCTCGCTGTACCTGTATCCTATTGGCTCCCGCCTTTTTCCCCATGTTCCCATTAAGGTCCGTGCTAGGTGGAACCATCTGCCTTTATGTACACCCCCTTCCCCAACCTGAAAGCACGACTTCTCCGACTCCTACCTTGAAGCTTGCAGAATTCGCCCAGGAGCGCACCATTAAACTCTGTCCTACTCTCTTTTTCTCTCTGACTGCCACCAATACATTTAGCTTACCTCACCTTACAGTTGGTGCCGATACGTCTACCCTACCTCACCTTACAGTCAGCTTCTTAGATCCTCTTCTAAGAGAGTCCAGGAGGCCTGTCCCTCTGAGTCTCTTGTTGGGAAAGTAGATTGAACATGCTGCTGTAGGGTGTTCAGGACAGTCTGCCTTAAAGCAGCCTCATTTTCCACAGTACCTGTAATAACCAGGGTCTGTATTCGCTGGCCAACAAGGTGATCCAAGTCTTGGCCTCTTCTTGGGCCAGTTGGGTTATGTGGAGGTGGGCCTCTGAGAGTTATACCAACAATAAGGAAATAATTGATTTTTTTCCCCTCTGCCACGAAATCTCTTATTAAACATCTTAAGCACATTTGTTACTGATTGAGAGACCGGGGTCTAAAGTATTGTCTCAAGCTTTGCTGTTTTTGTCTTATGCCTGACATGGACCAAGATGTCCAATACATGACCACAGTGGCTTTCTCTTTTCACTATTTAAAATTGGTACCAATGTACTTTTAATCACACTTCATGAAGTGTAACACAGTATGACCAACTGGGATTTATTCTGCATACAAAAAATAGTCAATATTTGAAAACCATCAGAATAACCCTTCCTATCAAAGGCTAAAGAAGAAAAATATATGATCATATCACTTGACCAAACACATCTGACAAACTCCAACACCAATTCATGATTTTTTAAAAAACGTACACTAGTAATCGAGAATATCCTCAACCTTATAAAATGCACTTGTGAAAAACAAATGAAAATTCTACAGCTAACATCACAGTTAATGGTGAAAGATATGATAAGCCATATAACATTCACCTTCAACACCCTTACTCAGCATTCTACTAGAATTTCTGATAACTGCAATCAGGCAAATAAAAGAAATCCTTATATCTAGAAAGTTGAATCTCAAAACATCAGCAATATTTCCACATAAAGCCTAAAGTATATTTTCATATACTCAGCCTTATGTAGTTATTTTGTTTTTGTTATTGTTCTACCTGATTTTGGATCAGCTGTAGTCTGCAAAGCCATAAGTTTCTGCATAAAATTTTGGATATCTGTAGTTACAGTCCTTTTCACAATATCTTTATTCAGATATTGTGCCCAAATGTTTCCAGAAAGTTGTCAAAAAAGCTGCAAATCACAAAACTCAATAAGAGTATGTTTAATAAAAACGAGCAAAATGTGAAGACCAAATATAATTCACTCTGTTGGAAAACTTTAGACAATATTTCTAAATATAATCATTGCTCATGTTTTTAAAGAAATTCAGATACCATACATAATAATCCTGAGGCATAATACCATGTAGTGAGGAGATACCCAAATTACTAAGTCTGTAGTATTAGAAAAATAAATTTATAGGTAAATAATTTGAATTCCCCAGTCAAAGTGCTGGCTTTGATCACATTAGATTAAAATAATGGTAATAAAGTTACAGGCAACTTAGCAGTTAAAAATCAAACTAAACGAAGTGTTGTGGGGGTAATTCCAAATCATAGTGACCCTCTAGGCCAGAGTAGAACCACTCTGCAGAGCTTCTAAGGAATTCCTTGCCAACTGGAACTACTGTCCTTTTGGATAGCAGGCATAGCCCTTAATCACTATGCCACCAGAATTTCTCTAGTTAGCACTCATTTTTGTCAGCTAGGGCTGCTCTAACAAAAATACCGCAGAGTGGATGGCTTTAACGGAGAAAGGTTTATTCTTACATAGGAAGGGTTTATTCTCGAGTCCAGTAGGTTACAAGTCCAAATTTAGGATGTCCATTCCAGGGGAAATCTTTCCCTTTTGTTGGCTCCAGAGGAAACTCCAGTATTGCATCATTCTTTGTCCAGGGGGCATCTTGGTGCAGTAACCTGAAATCTGAAGGACACTCTCCTCTCCAAGTGCTGCTTTGTTGATAGTGTGAGGTTCCTAGTTCCCTGCCTGCTTCCCTTCCCTTATATCTCTTGCAGGGTAAAAGGATTAAAGGTGGGGCAAGCCATACTCCAGGGAAATTCCCTTTGTAGAGGAGCAGAGAGGTGATCTATGAAGGAATTTACAGCCCCACCTTAATCCTTTAGTTTATAGCATAGGAAAATCACAAAATGGAGGAAATCACAAGATCCTCACATATTTTGGGGCGGAGGAGGGGGAGACAATTCATCTGATGACAGCAATTAAAAAATAATAATGAAATTATGACTTACTAGTATGCATTTGTTAAGTAATATTAGGCAAAAACATAAGAGGAACTAATGAATATAAATTTTAACCCAGTGAGAATTAGGCACTTGATTTAATCGTGCCATGTAATTTATTAAATAAGACTCTTTCACTTTTTTTTTTTCTTTTAGAAAAGGATATTCACGGCTTTCCATGAAGTTTCAGAGTTGTTCGGAGTTTGTCACAGGTTAACAGGTGTTGGAGTCTGGATTTCAAGATGCAACACAGTGTCTCTTTAAAAGTTAAATTTTATTAAAATTATTAAAAATGTGCCCAATAGGAATAAAGGGGGCTAGTGCACCAGAGACACACTCCAAACTACACAGAGCTGGAGGCAACCCCCAGCTCTGTAGCATGCAGCATTTAAACCGTGAAACCGCAAAGCAGGGAGGGGGAGCTGACCTTTGCATTGATTGGCTGAGGCCATATGTAATTTCTGTTAGTTACAAAATATTGTCATTAGTGAATGTTTAAGCCACATGGAATTCCTGTTAGTTGTAAAATGTGGTCGTTAGCAAATGTTTTCATAAATTGTGGTCAAAGTCTAGGGGTCATTTGTAAGGTTGTCTCCAGGCATTGTCTTGTGACAGACAAATGTTTTGTAAGACAAAGGTGAGATTACTCTATGGTATTTTCTGCTATTAAGTTGTTTCCTGGGGCTTTCTACCTTAATATCTTGAATTTTTACTGTGCCCTTCCTCAAAATGGAGTCACTTATGTCTCATTTCAGCATTCCCCCCTTGAGTTCATGTCCCAGAGTCAAATCTTAGACTCTAAGTGGGTGTTGGACTGATCAACGTTCTAGCTGTTTAGGGGTGGTAGGTCCGGTGTTGGGACAGATGTTTTAGTACCAGGAGCTGGACTGTGGCTAGTTTTCCTCGTATGAATTGAAGTAGCTTATTTAGAATGCAGGGATGCACAGTTAAAGCTAAGATGAAGAGGACAAGTGGTCCTGCTAATGCAGTGAAGAAGGTGGTCAGCCACAGAGACAAGGAGAACAGAGACTCAATTGATCCTAATGAGGTCTCTGTTTTCCCTGATCCAGGGTGCATTGGTTTCACAGCCCCATGTATAACAGAAATAATCATTTGTTCCTCCACATGATCCATAGTCATTAGCCCCAGGACAGACATAAAATTGTTTCTTAGCCAGTTATTGCATGAGGCAGTTAGTAGCACACCCATCAGCGTGCATACATCCCCCAGTATTTATGAGTGTTCTATATGCATGAACCAGGTATGGGTCTTTCTTAAGCTGTGAGCCAATAGAACCCCCCACAAGGTCACATAAATCAAGGTAGAAAACTGGTGAAGTCACCTCAGGAGGGACACCTAGGGTCTGTTCTTGAACTTGCCAGCTGAGGTCTCTTGGAGTCGCCTCAGGGCCAGTATGTTCTTGCACCCTCCGTTGAAGGTAGATGGGAGTGATGGACCCAGGTCTAGACCCTGTCAACCTTGACGGCAGTTGGAGTTGTCGGGATTACTGTGTGGGGTCCTTTCCACCGGAGCTCCAAAGTCTCTTTTGGGTGCCTCTGGACTCAGACCAGATCTCTTGGATGAAACTGATGTGGCTTTATAGGAGGGAGATCATGGAGGCGTCTCAACAAGGGGAAAAGTAGATCTTGAGTTTTCTGCAGGGCGTGGAGGGACTTAAGCAGGTCATGATTAGAGATTTTAGCAAACATGTCATCCCTCAGTTTAGGACAGAGGGGTGGTGGCCTCCTGAAGACAATTTCATAGGGTGTAAGGCCTTGGAGGTAGGGAGAATTACGCACACGCATCAAGGCAAAGAGGAGCAGGGCCGTCCAGTCACCGCTAGTTTCTAGGGTTAATTTGGTTAAGGTCTCCTTAAGGGTCCAGTTCATCCTCTCTACCTGTCCTGAACTCCTGAACTCTGGGGGTGATAAGCACAATGTAATTTCCAATTATCCCCAGAACAGATGCTACTCCCTGAGATATTATGGCTACAAAAGCAGGACCATTGTCTGATCCTAGTGTCAGCGGAACCCCAAACCTAGGTGTGAATTCTTCTAGCATTTTTTTTTTTTTTGCGACTACCTGTGCTGTCTCTGTCTTAGTGGGAAATGTCTCAGTCCAACCAGAGAATGTGTCTACGAAAACTGAAAGGTACTTATATCTATATCTGCTGGGCTTAACTTCAGTGAAGTCCAGTTCCCAATGTACTCTGGGCATAGTGCCTCTTTCTTTATCACCGTGGTGGGCCTTACCAGAGCTGCTTACATTAGTGGTTTGGCAGGCTTGGTAGGCTTGGCAGGTGTGCATTATTCCTTTAGCCAACTGGGATAATTGGGGTATATAGTAAGTTGGAGAGAGAAGTTCCTGGATTTTTGTTGCTCCCAAATGGATGGTCTAGTGAATCTGGTGGATGAGCTCCTCTCCCAGTTTCTGATGGAGAATGAGGAGCCCTCCCAAAGTATAATGCCATCCTTTCTTGTTTTATTTCAGGAATCTTTTCGTGCAGGAGGGTATCCTCTGCGGTGTAGGTGGGCTTTTCGGGAAGGGTCGGCTCGGGGAGCCAGACAGAATTGATCTCAGGGAGGCTGAGGGCAGTTTCCTTAGCTGCTCAGTCCACTAGGTTATTGCCTTGGGCTTCCATTGTTTTGGCCCGCTGATGTGGAAGGCATCTTGTAGCCACTGGTCAAGGGCATTGTACATATGGGTCACAGTGAGGGGTGGCAGGTCATGGGGCAGGCTGGCTTCAGGAGACTTCTCATCATCTGAGAGCCCAGCATCTGGTGGGTAGGAGCTGTCAGAGTTCAGGGAGGAGGACCTCTGGGAGGAGGACCCCACAGCTGGCACAGCAGCAACATGTCCAGTTGTCATAGTCCCAACTGTAGGCAAAATCTCTTCACACAGCACTGCTAATGCAGTCAAGGTTGACTGAACAGTGTGGAGTGGCGAGGCTGGCAACAGGGCCCAGATTGGCAATGCTGGCGCTGTGGCAGGGTCTGTCCGGAGCACGGGCTGGGCAGCTCAGCTCATCATGGATGCAGCTGTGCTGGCTGCAGATGTGCTCCAACTCCTGCTATGACCCCCTACTGGCATTGAGAAGGCCACTGAGTCCACGCGGCAGTGGCAGGAGCCTAGCCAGGTAGCAGCCTGTGCCACCCGGTGCCTCAGCTGAGGGCAGCCCGTCATGCTGATGTTTTTGATCTTCAGCTACCACCACTGCCCCTGCGTACCTGATGCCATCCTTGATAAAACTGCTCCTGTCCGCAAACAGAGTGAGATCAGAGTCCCGCAAGGGAACATCCGTAAGATCTCGGCGAAGGCCATGCTATTGGTCAAGCACCTCAGTTTAGTCGTGCGATTTGGCCTCCGGGTCTGGGTCAGGTAGCAGCGTGGCTGGGTTGAGGGCTGAGCTAGAAGAAAACACAACTTGGGGCTGATCTATTAATAAAAACTAGTAGTGGGTTAGCCGGGCATTAGAAATCCATTTATGAGGCGGGCTACACAAGACTCCCTTGATGGCATGCGGGGTAGTGATGGTCAGGGGCTGTCCCATAGTCAGTTTATCAGAGTCTTGCTAGTTGAGCGATGGCCACAACAATTCTAAGGCACCTTGGCCATCCTGAGGCCACTAGGTCTAGCTTTTTAGAGAGATAGGCCACCGGCCTTTTCCATGGGCTGAGTGTTTGAATAAAGACTCCTTTGGCTATTCCTTTATTTTCATCAATGTATAGTTGGAAGGGCTTTTCCAGGTTGGGTAATGCTAATGCTGGTGACTCCAGGAGTGATTTCTTTATAGTCTGGAAAGCCTGCTCTGTTTCTTTAGTCCATATAAAATTCTTTTCCTTTCCTTGGGTCAGCTCGTATAGGGGGTGCACTATCTCTGCAAATCCTGGGATTCAGAGTGGGCAGAACCCAGTGGATCCCAGGAACTCCCTCACCTGCCGTGGCGTACGTGGGGTGGGAATCCCAAGGATAGTCTGTTTTCTTGCTTTGGATAGAGAGTGTTGTCCCCTCTTGGGTTGGAAACCCAAGTAAGTCACCTTCTGGATGCAGAAATGTGTCTTTTTAGCAGAGACTCAGTATCCCAGTTCCTCCAAGAGAGTTAACAGGGACTTGGTGGCCTTTAAACAAGCGTCCTCGTCGGGTGCCCCAAGCAGTAAGTCATCTACATGTTGTAGAAGGGAAATGTCAGGCCACTGATAGACTGAAAAGGGGCTCCCTGTCTCAGTCATGTGCCCTATAGCACATGAGGTAAAGATGTGAGAGGAGTGCTTTGCGGACGGCTTAAAGGACTGACCTGAGCGCGTATAGGTTGGGCTCTAGAGATCAGAGGAAGGCAGTGCTATATAAATGGTGGTGGTCAGGGGAACAGTCAGGACTGGAGGGTCTGCAGGGACCCTATACAGGACGCAGTGACCGGCTTTGGCTCCCTCGGTCCCAGTGGTGGCAGAAACTGGTGGGGTAGGGAGGTGGGAGACCCAATAGGTCATCTGGGTCAGAAGAATTGAATGGAGGAAGGGGAGCTGGAGGGGGTTTCGAAGGGCCCTGAACCACCAGGGTTGTATGAGGCTGTTTAGGGTGAACATAGAGTTGCAGCCATGCAGGTGGCCACCTGAGGAAGTTATGCCAAGTAACAATTATGGCATCTGATCAGGGTGACCAGGATTGCCAAAGATGACCTGGAAAACATAATGGGTTTGGTTAATGTCTAAGGATCCCATGGGCAGCCATCCAGTACCAAAGGCTGGCCATTCCAGGTTACAGAGGGTGTGGAGCTTTCCTGGCTGCTCCTTGCCGAAGTCTCGGGCTCATGTCTGGAAATCTGAAAAGTGGTCAAGGAAGAGGTCTAGGGGTGTTACAGAGTGAGAAGAAGATTGCTCCATGGTGGCAAAAGTAACAATCAGGGCAAACAGCACAATCAGATAGATAACAGAACAGACATGGACCAGTAGAAAATGAAACGAAAACCAGACCAGGATGCTACTTTGCGTCTGCAGGACTTCTTGCCACAGAACCAAGAAACAAGTGGTGCCCACTCAGATGGAGAGCTGGGGCGGCCCCCAGCCTCCGAAAACCAGACCAGGACACTACTTTGTGTCTGCAAGACTTTGTGCCACAGAACCGAGAAAGGAACTAGCGGCACGCACCCAGATGGAGAGCTGAGGCATCCCCCAGTCTCCAACTCAGAGAGTGATTCTGCATCCAGATTCGCTCTTGTGAGTCCCAGAACCAGAGCTCGAGCACAGAGACTAATAGAAAATATCCAGACTCACTGCTGAGGTTCAAACCAGATAGGCTGGCCAGGCAGGTAGCTCTTGAAATCCTGGGCAAGCCCCCAAATGTTAGGGTCTGGATTTCAAGACACGACGCAGTGTCTCTTTAAAAGTTAAATTTTATTAAAATTGTGCCCATTAGGAAAAAAGGGGGGCTGGTGCACCAGGGACACACTCCAACCACGCAGAGCTGGAGGCGACCCCCAGTTTCCCTAGTGTGCAGCATTTAAACCATGAAACTGCAAAGCAGGGAGGGGGAGCTGACCTTTGCATTGATTGGCTGAGGCCATATTTCTGTAAGCTACAAAATATAGTCGTTAGTAAATGTTTCAGCCACATGGAATTCCTGTTAGTTGTAAAATGTGGTCATTAGCAAATGTTTTCATAGATTGTGGTCAAGGTCTAGGGGTCATTTGTAAGGCTGTCTCCAGGCTTTGTCTTGTGACAGAGAGATGTTTTGTAAGACAAAAGTGAGATTACTCTATGGCATTTTCTGCTATTAAATTGTTTCCTGGGGCTTTCTACTCTAATACCTTGAATTTTTACTGTGCCCTTCCCCAAAATGGAGTCACTTATGTCTCATTTCAACACAAGAAACAGCACTAAAGTTATTTAACTGAAGGTCTTAAAATGAGAAAATCTTAGCTTTTTCTTCTTAAATCCAGTGGTGTGATTTTCTGACTTTGGAATCTAGTGATAGGTCCAATCTTTGAATTCAAGGGAGAGAACACAGGAATAAATTAACTGTTTATTAAGAAATTAGAGAAAAGTTTGTTGTTTTCACAGCAAAAACAAAACAAAACAATTCTTTCTAGTATTAATGGTCTTAAAAAGCACATAAATGAAATCATTAAAGTTTTGTTAGACAAAATTTTGATATTAAATGTTTTTCAATATAACTCTTCAGTATATATCTTCAAACAGCAAAAATGAACTCACGCATTGACTTAATATATATTTCCTTTGTTGCTTGAAATGCAAACCTATGTATAGTTAAACTGTGACACATATCTATTTAACTCAATTTATTATCAGTAAGTTGTCTTAAAGGTCCTGGAAACTATTTTTAAGCCTGTAATTGTTTGTTTAAACATTACAGGTTTCTATTTAATTTTTACTACATCTCCTGTTTTTTCCAATTTAAGTTTAGCTCATACAATTTCTGTGAGCTGGCTTTGGGAATTACAATGCCTCTGCTCAAGTGACCAAGTCACTTGCTGTGATTCAACACACTTTTTTCCCTTTTTGGCAGCAACATTTTACACATACAGCAAACAGTCAGCCTACAGGAATAGCATAATCTCTCAGACATGTTCCAGATAAAGTTACAAACTGGCAGTCCCTGCACTTAAATTCAAACTTCACAAAAATAATGAAGGGTTGAAAAGCGGGTTGCCAGACAGAAGGCCAATGTGGAAAGTAAAGACAAAGACAGAAAGACAGAAAAGGGGCTGCAGTCCTTTTTAATGGTAGTACTGGTACCACAAGAAATTTGGAGAAAAGAGAATGATACAAGGAGATGGAGCACCAGCAGATTCCGTTCTCCTAACTGAGGTGATGGTTATAAAGGACAGAGTAGGAAGCGGGAATATGATCCTAACATCTAGGTCATACAGCTGATTAGACCCCAAGTGATCTGATTCAGCTTCCAGAGATCAAACTAGCAAGTTCAGTCTCCCGACAGGTGGCAAACACAGATACCTCTTCCCCAAAGCATGCAAGGATGCATCTCTTTTAGTACTAAATGACAGAAAATTTTCTTAAGGGAAATTACATTCAAAGGAGGGAACGGGTCAATCTTCATGAACAGAAAAAGATCCCATATAAATTTGGGGGTGCTTTTTATAGACCAAAGCAGGGAATTATATCATAAATGGAAGGGGGGAGGTAGTTACTTGGCTTCTGATTGGGTCGGAGACCACCACAGCCACTTTAACAACTGCCAGGAGAAACTGTTCTGTTTGCATTATAACTGCCAGGGAGAATTGTTCATACGAGGCAGATCAAGTTCCCCTAGTAAACTTATCAATATTGTGTGTTCTATAAGGCAAACCATGATCTTTGTTATCCCTAGGAAGTGTTAGATTCTGGAGTAAAGTATGTTAGTATGTGGCAGCAGAGATCATGTTCCCTAGCTAACCTTGACATCTATCATAAGGTGTTATGTACATCTCTTTCTGTTAGCAAACATCTAGGCATTATGGAAATTTTCCCTATGACTTACTGCAAAATGGGTATCTGGGCCTGGCCTACAGAATACAAACCAAGTTTTACCGAAGCAAAAGACAAAGCAGGCCAACACAACCAAGGGTGATCAGTCTTCAGCCTCTTGTTTAAACAAAAATAGAGAAGGCAAAACACAAGGGCAAAAAGTAGGTTAATTGCTCTGTGGAGGAAGGAGAAGAAAGTTGAAGAAGTAAAGAATAAAGATTTCTCATTCTCCTTCCTGTTTACAAGCTGGAATAGCCACTTACTTCAAGAGAAGGCTTTGAGTCAAAATTGCTCCAGTGGCCACTTGCCTTGTCCTGTTGTTGAGGTGGCTTGTCTGTCTCTGTCTGTGGGGTGTGGAAGGTCCAGCTGATTTTGGGGGTGCCCTCCTGCATACCACACTGTCACCAAGAGTTTCTGAAGATCCTCCAGGTGTAACTGAAAAATGCCATTTTCCTCTACAAAAAAGAGAGCACTAGGGTGGAAAGCCAGAACTAATTTTTTCATCTATTTTTCAGGACTGAGCTTGTACTTGTCTTTTTACTCTTCCTGTCCCTGGCAGGAAACCACACTGAAGTACCCTGACTCACGGCGCGACCCCGAATTCACTCTCAGGAGACGTTACTTGATGCAAACAGCAAGAGGATTTATTCCAGCATGCCGGGGCCCAGATCTTACTCCCAACAGAGCAGAGGAGCTGGGCCCCGAGTAAAAAGAGTACAAGGTTTTTATGCAGGTTGGGGGTGGGGTTGGGGTACAGAAGAAAAAAAAAGGTGAGGATGGGGTGAGGGTCATGCGGGGCCCAGCACATGAGCAAGGCTCTAAGCAGATGGTCATCTACAAGGGCGATGGTCACCGGGATGGACAACAGATGGTCACAGGGTTGGGCAACAGACAAAGCTATCCAGGAGGCACAGAGGTTTGGGCAGTGTACTATTTCTCAGAAATGGGGGGTTGGTTATATTCCCAGAAAATAGATGGCCAGCAGAAAGGAGTTTTTTAAAATAGTTTCTAAACAGTTTCTTCATTCCCAACTCTTCTGATTTGTAAATATTTTCTAATCATAGAAAATTTCAGATATTTGTGTTTCTATAATTAGAGTGTTGTTGCAGTGCTTGATGTTGTTGTCTGAGTAATCAAATCTGCACCGAGCTTACTCTTTCTCTAATGAATCTTATTAGCCTATTGAGGATGCAGGGTCCCAGTGTTACAAGTAATAGTAGTATCAATAGGGGGCCTATTAGGGAGGACATTAAGGTGGTCAGCCAGGGGGATCTGGAAAACCAATTTTCACACCATCCCTGTTGGGCCTCTCGGTCTCTTCGTCTTTTGTCTAATCTTTCTCTTAGTTTGGCCATTGAGTCCTTGATTATTCCTGAGTGGTCAACATAAAAACAACATTCTTCTTTCAGGGCAGCGCAGAGGCCTCCATCTTTTAGGAATAATAAGTCTAGTCCTCTCCTGTTTTGTAGGACTACTTCAGATAGGGAGGTTAAAGATTCTTCTAACTTAGAAATTGAGTTTTCTATGGTCTTTAAATCTTCATCTATTGCTGCCCTTAAGGCTGTGAATTTTTGTGTTCCCTGGATTAAAGCAGTAGTTCCTGTGCCTACTCCAGCCACTACTCCTGCGCCCAGCAACACGGCTAGGGTTATTGATACTGGTTCTCTTCGGACTCTATAGTTCTCTGAATCAAAATGATCTTCGAATGATTTTGAATCATGGTATATGATTCTGGGTACCAATTGAACTAAAACACAAAAATCTTTAGAGTTATTAAAAACAGTGGTGGTAATACAAGGGGTGAGTCCGGTGTTGCAAGCCCACCATCCTTCTAATGGGGGTACGAGGTAGTAGTTAGTGGAGGTGTGAGGGCTAGTTAATGTCTGATTACATAATTGTTTTTTGTCTGCAGGGACGTTTCCCAAACAAGTTCCTTTTCCTGTTACTTCGGTAAGGGTTAGTTTATTTTGGGTTCCCCAGGTGCATAAGCTGTGGGAGGTTGTATTGCTGAAGTTTCCTGAAAATGCCACCCCTTCATAATAGGGAGGCCTGGAAGTCAGGCACAACCAGCATGACTTAGTAATGTTAGAATTAGAGGTGTTAAGTACACTGAAAGTTCCCTGTACTAAATTCAGCAATCTCTGTTCGGTGTTGCTGGGGGCTAGGAAAGTTGTAGGGGTCACTGGGGTACTAGAGGGTGGGGGGTCAGGGGGTTTCGGTTGGGTTGGCTTCGGGAGTGGTAGTTGAACTGGGCTTTTGGGGGGAGCATCTAGCTTGGATAGCACCTTATTTGGGCCTATCGATTGGGCTGGGAGTTTTTCTATGCTGAGGGGGACCCAGAGGCCAGACCCGTCTCCTCCGCCGTATTTCCAAAATACTATACCCCAATAAAAACCCTCTATCCACTTTGAGGTGTCAGTTTTTCCGGCTTCTGTAAACCGAATTCTTATGTAATCTAAGTCTTTTTGAGAGCATGGCTTATTTCTGTATGGGTTTGCAGCAGCTTTAAGGTAAATCATTGTTGCAGTTTTACCGGGCCCTGGATGTACAAAAGAAAACTTTAAAAGGTCCTGTTTTTTTGTTTTCCATCTCCAATCCCCATCATTTGAGGTGACACAGCTCCATCTACCACAGAAATAGCTATCCAGTCCCCCACGGCTCTTATCCTTATTATGCCCTGGGCAGCTATAAAACCCATAACTACGCACCAGGTTAGGAGGAGTGCGTTTTGCTGAAGGGATGATTTGTCGTAGGCAGAAATATAAATCAGGCCACCAGGTACCAGGTGGGGCTTGGTGGCTGGTGCTGTTGATAGTGGCACCCGTGTCTAAATCTATAATCTTCCAAGTGAGCTGTTGGGGAGCATGGGGGTTGGCCTCGAGGAGAGAGTTAATTGCCAGTAGCCACAAGGCGGACACGAAGTTTAAGGGGGTCATCAGTCTTTTCTAATTTCCACTCCTGTTCTGGTGGAGGGGCTACTTTAACATGGGATGCATGAATCCAAGCGGAAATGCCATCTACCTTAACAGCAGTTGGGGTGGTTAAAAGTACCACGTAGGGTCCCTTCCACCGAGGTTCAAGATTCTTGGTTTGATGTCTCCCACTTGGATCGGATGTGGAACTGTTGTTTCTCCTGGAGTATAGATCTCCCGTAGAGGTTCCCACACTTCTTTCTGCACGGCTTCGAGGGCCCACAACCTTTCAAGTAAAGGGATATTAGTGACACATTCTGAAGAGTTATGTAGATGAGCAGAAGATATTGGAGTTGGTGCTCCAAACATAATTTCAAAAGGAGTTAGACCGAAACGACCAGGTGTGTTTCTAACCCGGAACAAGGCTGCAGGAAGGAGGGCTAACCAATCTTTTAGGCCAGTCTCAATGGTCAATTTAGTTAAGGTCTCCTTTAGGGTTCTGTTCATTCTCTCTACCTGTCCTGAGCTTTGGGGGTGATATGCGCAATGTAATTTCCAATCTGTCCCCAAAATTCTTGCTAAACCTTGACTTACCTGGGCAGTGAATGCAGGCCCATTATCTGACCCGATTACCTTGGGCACGCCAAATCTAGGGAAAATCTCCTCTAGAATTTTCTTCGCCACTGTCAGTGCAGTCTCTTTCTTCGTGGGCAAAGCTTCAGTCCACCCTGAAAAAGTGTCTACAAAAACTAGTAGATATTTAAAATTATATTTAGTGGGTTTTATTTCAGTGAAATCCACTTCCCAGTATGATCCTGGGCGATCTCCCCGTAACCTTTTTCCGGTACCTTTGTAGGTTTTTGGTATGTTGACAAGTTGGCACGGGACACAGTTCATTACTGTCTTTGAGGCCAGATCCTTAAGTCCAATTATATAGTAGGGAGACTTCTTCACTAACTTAATTTAGTCTCTCCTAAATGGGTCAGGAGGTGTAGTTGTCTTAAATAGACCATGGCGGTTCTTTTGGGCAAAATATTTTTACCTTCCTTCGTCTGGCAAATTCCCTCAGCAGTTTTTAGGGTAAACCCTGCTTATGTGATTGAGGTCTTCTTCAGTGTACTGGAAGGGCTGTTTGCAGGTTTGGGTGGGATTGAGGGAAGGTAGGAGTGGTAAAATGCAAGTTCCTTGGGCTGCTTGTTTTGCTGCAGTATCTGCCCTTTGATTTCCCTTTGCTACGGCAGAGCTGTCTTTTTGATGTCCTGGACAGTGTATAATGGCTAATTCTGCCGGTAGATGTATGGCTGTCAATAGCTCTAGAATTTCTTGTTTATTTTTTATGTCCTTTCCAGCTGAGGTAAGTAAGCCGCGCTGCCGATAGATGGCCCCATGCACATGGGCAGTGGCAAAAGCATAGCGGCTGTCGGTGTAAAGATTAAGTCTTTTTCCCTCTGCTAGTTTTAAAGCCTGTGTCAGGGCTATGAGTTCGGCTCGTTGGGCTGAAGTTCCTGCCGGGAGACTGCTAGCCCAAATGGTGGTTGAGTCATCAACTACTGCGGCTCCTGCCACCCGCTTACCTTCAGTCATGTAGCTACTCCCATCGGAATACCAGGTCAGGAGAGGGCTTCCTTTTAATGGTTGATCCTTCAAGTCTTTCCGCGTTCCGGTTTCTTCGGCCAGTATCTCCTGACAGGAATGTATTACTTCGGCTGAGGTTTCAGGCAGCAGGGTGGCTGGATTCAGAGTAGTGGGAGCCCCGAACTCAATCCGGTCCCGATTTAATAATAGGCTTTGATAGTGAGTCATTCGGGCATTTGACATCCAGCGCTCTGGGGGTTGCCGGATGATGCTCTCCAATGTATGGGGGGCTATGACCGTCAATTTTTGCCCCAAAGTTAACTTGTCTGCGTCTTTCACTAGGGAGGCAACAGCTGCGATAGCTCGGAGGCATGTAGGCCACCCGCTAGCCACCGGATCTAGCTTCTTCGACAGGTATGCTACGGGTCGTTTCCATGGGCCTAATGGTTGAGTCAATACGCCCCGTGCTACTCCCTTACGTTCGTCTACGAACAGAGTGAAAGGCTTGGTTACATCGGGCAGGGCCAAGGCCGGTGCTGTCAATACCTGTTTAATGGTATCAAAAGCTTCTTGCTGTTCCAGACCCCACGTAAAGGGGGTCGAATTCTTAGTCAGAGGGTACAGGGGCGCTGCCAAAGTGGCATATCGGGGAATCCAGAGTCGGCAGAACCCAGCGGTGCCCAAAAATTCACGTACCTGGCGGTGAGTAGAGGGTACAGGTATCTGAGTCACAGTCTTTTTGCGGGCCTCGGTGAGCCATCTTTTTCCATCTTTTAGGACATACCCCAAGTACGTCACTTCTCGTTGACACAGCTGGGCCTTCTTTGCAGAGGCCCGATACCTCAACCGGGAGAGTTCAGCCAACAGGGCTCCTGTGGCCTCCCGGCACTCAGTCTCTGTTGCTCCGGCGATGAGGAGGTCATCTACATACTGTAAGAGAGTTACCTGGGGATGTGAGGCGCGAAATGGCGTTAAATCTTGATGGAGGGCCTCATCGAAGATGGTGGGTGAATTCTTGAACCCTTGTGGCAAACGGGTCCAAGTTAGTTGTCCAGTGACCCCGCCCTGGGGGTCTTTCCACTCAAAGGCAAACATAGGTTGACTGGCTGGATGTAATTGAAGACAAAAGAAAGCATCTTTTAGGTCCAGGACTGTATACCAGGTATGGTCGGGTGGCAATGAGCTGAGCAAGTTGTAAGGGTTAGGCACCGTGGGGTGGATGTCTAGTACTCTTTTGTTGACCTCACGGAGGTCTTGTACGGGGCGGTAGTCGCCCGTGCCTGGTTTCTTTACAGGGAGTAAAGGGGTGTTCCAAGGTGACTGGCATTTTATCAGGATTCCAAGATTTAGAAGTCTCTGTATATGAGGTTTTATTCCTTCTCTGGCTTCTAGAGTCATGGGATACTGGCGGACAGCCACGGGGGTGGCTGAGGCCTTCAGTTCCACTACTACTGGGGGCTGTAACTTGGCCAGTCCCATGCCTGCCGTTTTGGCCCAGGCCTGGGGAAAAGCCTTCAGCCAGTCCTCTGGTGTTCCAGTGGATGGAGGGAGACTATAAATCCTATACTCATCCTCTAGCTGCACAGTGAGGACGCTTATTGGGACTGAACTTTTATCTGTTATCAGGGGGCCTCCGGGGGAAAAGTGAATCTGGGCTCCTACCTTTGTCAGGAGATCTCGTCCCAGCAGGGGGCTAGGACACTCGGGGATGACTAAGAAAGAATGGGATACCCGGCCCATTCCCAGATCGACTGTTCTTCGGGTAGTCCATGAATATTGCTGTTGCCCAGTGGCCCCTATCACCCAGGTCTTTTTTCCTTGTTTTAATTTTCCTAGTGGATGAGTGAGGACTGAATGTTGAGCTCCGGTATCGACTAAAAATTCCACTGGTTTCCCCTCCACTTTTAGAGTTACCCTGGGTTCGGGGAGGGGCCCCGAACCCCGTCCCCTCTAATCTTCACCCTCACCAAGGGTCAGTACTTTGGGTGAGGGGCGCCTTGGTTTCTTTGGGCAGTCCCTGACCCAATGTCCTTTCTCTTTGCAATAGAGAAGGACCAGTGCGCCTCAGCCCCCAAACAGGCCAAGAGCGGGCAAATAGGGGTGGTCTTCTAGATGCTTTGTTTTGCCCGCTCTTGGCCTGTTTGGGGGCTGAGGCCCTTTGCCTTTTTCTTGAACTACTGCAGCTAGGATTTTAGAAAGGTTTTTCTCCCTCCTCTTATCGCGCCTTTCCTCTCTCTCTTCCTTTTCCTTTTCCCTCCTTTGTTCCTTTTCTTCCTCTGTCTCTCTTTTGTAAAACACCTTTTCTGCCTCTTTTACCAGGTCTTTGAGGGATAAGTCTTGTAGGCCTTCTAATCTTTGTAGTTTTCGTTTTATATCAGGTGCTGCTTGCCCAATAAAGGCCAGTGCCACCGAGGCCCTGTGCCCTTCTGAGGTTGGGTCAAAAGGTGTATATCGTCTAAAAGCATCTATTATCCTTTCTAAAAATACTGATGGGGCCTCGGCTGGTCCCTGGGTTATTTCCCTTACCTTAGCCAAATTGGTGGGGCGGCGTGCAGCCCCTCGGAGACCTGCCACCAGAGCCTGGCGATAGATGGTTAGCCACTCCCTACCTTCAGGAGTATTGAAGTCCCAAAGAGGTCTCGTCAGAGGGAACCCTCGGTCAATCTCATTAGGGAGCTGTGTAGGTCTTCCATCAGTCCCTGGCACGTTCTTTCTTGCTTCTAAAAGAATCCTTTCACGCTCCTCAGTAGTGAAGAGCACCTGTAAGAGTTGTTGGCAGTCATCCCATGTGGGTTGATGAGAAAACATTAATGATTCCATTAAGCTGGTGAGTTTCTGGGGGTCATCAGAAAAAGAAGGGTGATTAGTTTTCCAATTATACAAGTCAGAGGAAGAGAAAGGCCAGTACTGAAGGGGTTGTACTGGGGGAATCTCCCTCGTTGGGACCTGGAGTGGGCGGCCCGTATGCTCGCAAAGGGAAAGCAACTGTGGTATCAGGGGTGGCTGCCCTGCGGCTTCTAGTCCCCCGTGCTGGGCCCTGGCTGGGGGGACTGCTGCCTGGGCGGCCTCTTCTGGGGGGGCAGAGGGCCTTGGGGGAGGATAAGGTGGGGGGTCATCTAGGAGTAGGAGGTCCTGGGCCTCGGGATATACTGACGATTCAGGCCTCCGCTTTTCCTCCTCCGGGGGTGTGGAGTTAGTGGTCATTATGTGGGCTGAGTCCACTATCCACGGTCTCACCCATGGAGGAGGGTTCTGGACCAAATCCTGCCACACGGTGATGTAGGGTTGTTGATCAAGATGTCCTCTTGGTGGTCCCTGGAATATAATTGATTTAACTTTCAAGATTAGAGACAGATTAAAAGACCCTTCGGGGGGCCATCCCACATTGAAGGTGGGCCACTCAGAAGTGCAGGAGGTTCTCCAAGGCTCCTTCTGGACCTGTACGGACAGATTACGAGCCCTTTCCTTCACCTCTGTCCAGTGGTCAAGAGTCAGAGTGAGGGGTGTAGTCATTATCTGTCCCATCGTCAAACACACACTCAACACAATGAAAACAAGACAAACTGAAAACAAAACCAGACTGCGGCCGCACCGAGTTTCATAAAAGTACCGAAATGAGTCCACAGGGGATCGTGATGATCCCGGCCTTACAGAGGAGGATTCCTCGTTATTAGACTCTACAGAGGAGCCCGCCAGGCGTCCCTGGTCTCTCCTTCCTCCTGGGGCGTCCCCCAGGACAGCAACCTGTATCCTTCCTAGCACGTCTGCAGGATACTGTCTCTGGTCCCTCACGGGGCCAGAGACGGTCGCCAAACCAAAAGTGTACACTTCATAGACAACAGAAACACAGAAATGGGCCCTTACCTCCAAGGTTGTCTCTGGGAGTGAGGGGTGGTCGCCGAGGACCCGTTTCCCGGCCAACGCACCAAAATGAAGTACCCTGACTCACGGCGCGACCCCGAATTCACTCTCAGGAGACGTTACTTGATGCAAACAGCAAGAGGATTTATTCCAGCATGCCGGGGCCCAGATCTTACTCCCAACAGAGCAGAGGAGCTGGGCCCCGAGTAAAAAGAGTACAAGGTTTTTATGCAGGTTGGGGGTGGGGTTGGGGTACAGAAGAAAAAAAAAAAGGTGAGGATGGGGTGAGGGTCATGCGGGGCCCAGCACATGAGCAAGGCTCTAAGCAGATGGTCATCTACAAGGGCGGTGGTCACCAGGATGGGCAACAGATGGTCACAGGGTTGGGCAACAGACAAAGCTATCCAGGAGGCACAGAGGTTTGGGCAGTGTACTATTTCTCAGAAATGTGGGGTTGGTTATATTCCCAGAAAATAGATGGCCAGCAGAAAGGAGTTTTTTAAAATAGTTTCTAAACAGTTTCTTCAACACATTTAACTGACAGGAATCATAGAAACTTTTTGCAGTTTTTTGCAAGCTTTTTTGTTTGTTTGTTTTTTGCAGTTTTTCAGATGCCTGGCAGAATCCCTTGGTTCAAATCACAAACTAAAGCATTCTGGATTCCTTCTTCTGACAAGGACTCCAGAGGCCTTTGAATAGATTCTGCACTTAACCTCTAGTCAATCCCATTTTTTCTTTGACATTAACACAAATACCTGTATTTTCATTTGTGTGCTACCCAGGTCCCTGATATACCTGTAGCAGGAAAAAAGGTAAGTTTGGCCCACAGAGCAGAAAGCATCTCAAACACCACTTTGTTTGTAGAGAAAGAGGCATTTATTAGCCAGTGCTGTGGCGGATCGATTCAAGTCTGAAAAATAGCTGCAGACTCTGTTCTGTTATCAAACATACCTATTTGTACGGTTTTTTCCAAGAAGGCAGACAGAGGAATTTCCATATATCCTCTAATTGGCAGCTACAGTTACACAGACTTTCATGTTGCTTTTCTATTGGTATAGTATACTTCAAGAGACACTAGATACGCAGTTAGCATTGGGTTACATGAGAAGAAGCTACTCTTTCTTTAGAAACTGGGCTTATCTCAAGGATTTCTGTAGTGGGAGGAAGGAGCATCTTCAGGCTGGTGCCAGAGAGCGACATCTGGGCTTTTACCTTCTCCTTAGAAGCTAGGCTTATCTCAAGACTTCTATGGAGGGAGAAAGGGGGAGCTGGTATCTCTGACACCCCAACTCTAATTTAGGCATCATGTAGCTCCTTTTATTTAGTGAACAGAGCAGTTACTCATGTAGTAAGGCACGCATTGATTAGAATAGGGTTTGGGAAGTTCCTCACAGAGCAAACTAGTGCCTTCTTATCCGAACAGCATAACAAAGGCTACTTCCTCAGATGAATTCACCCCTCAAGGTGGAAAGCACTAGGTCTGGGTGAGGGTACAAAGGTCACATTCAGGGGCCAGACCCACTGTTTTTGAGGGTCATGCACTCCAACTGTTTGGGGCTGTTTACATTTACTCATTCACAGGCTCAGAAGCCCTTCAACCAAGTCATCTAGAATTTAAGTGGTATATTCTTAAAAGCTTTTTCTCCCTCTCTCATACCCTACCCTCACTTGATAATTTTTAAACAGGTACTAGATGGAGAAATATCAGTCTGTTGCCTGTGTTACTAGCACACAGACAATAAATGTCTTTTTAAACCACTAACCCAAAACACTTGTCTTAGAGATCAGCTATTTGGGACAGGTGATGAGACCCTGGACTTTTGTACACTAACAATCTTCACGAGCCTGCCAGGAGAAATCACTACCTAAGCTCCATGATCCCCTACAGGGATCGGGGGCCTACAGGGATTTTTCCTTTTTTAAAGCACCTGCAAAAACCGTTGGGTCTCTGTTGGCCTTCTTCTTCCCTCCCAGATGTCATCCAGTTCTAAACAGCATAATCTTAGAGTAAATGATTAAAAATTCTTTGGGGGAAAATAGTTTTTTTTTGTTTTTTTTATAGTTAATCAGTTAATTTGTTGGTTTGCTTACAGGCAAGCAGGCAGGCAGCCCCATGAAAGTATAGGATGGTCTCAAATCACAGGTTTCCACACGTATCTCTCCCTTTGACTGGATAGATCCTGATTTTCCTCTGTTGGAAAATTTCAGAGCAATCTGATAACTGTGTGTGTTAGGGAGGATCCTGGAGGGCAGGGTCTCCTAAAGAGTTGCTGTATTCCCCCAGGGAGGTTAATTCTATCAGTTGGGATATGTTGGTTGTACCCCTACTGGAAAGTTCCATAGCTATGGCAGCTGTGAGCATTTCTGTCAGGGCATTATAGGCATGTGAGTGGAAGCTGGTCTTGGAGAGTTAGTGATGTTAGTGCGTGTGTGTGAGAGACTAAATGAGAGGACTGAAGGAGTCAGGTGAGAGCATTACTGTGGCCTCTCAGTGCAGGGCATGGTGACAAATTAAAGAACCTCCATTTTCCACTGTTTCCCAAATGGAAAGTACTTGCCCATTTTTCAGAACTAGACTGAATACCTGAGGATTGCCAAAAAAGAAATCTGTGAAAGACTTAAATACACCGAAATGGTATTACAATCAGGCTCCAAGTTAGGGGTAAGATAAAAAACAGCTCCAAAAATCTCCTACAGAGACCACAGCGACAAAAGCTGAAGCTCTTTCACTCTGAAAACTGAGTTCTGAAGTTACAGCTTAAGAAAGAGAACTACCTAGTGACCATTATGGGAAAACGGACCCCTAGGTTACACTTTTCAGGACTGAGGGAGATTCGGATATGACCTGATGACCAAAAAGAAAAAGGTGACACTTTGCACTGTGATTTTGGAGATGAGTACACTGGCCTGAATTCGGGTCACTGGAGCAAAGCATGATTTGTAAACAGGACTTGTTTTGCTAGAAGAAAGTAAAATGGAGAGAAATTCACTACATACAGGCTTTTATGTCATTATACCAAAAAACACATTCCTCCAGAAAAATAATGTACCAACAAGAGAGAGCCCCCAAGTCTAAGGTCCTTCCAGATTCCTCCGCTGAGGACTTCCTGGTGGATGGATGTATGGCTCAAAGCCCTGCCACCCCTCCAGCACCTCTACACAGTCAACCAATGCAGATAGAGAGACAGCCACAGCTGCCCTCTGTTGTCACCTGATAAAACCGCTTCAGACGTCTCCTCCTCCCAGGCCTGCCACAGCTGCAGCAAATTCTCCTGAGGTAAACTCCACTTTCAGACTGGTCTTCCCACCTGATAGTAGGTAAGGAATCCAGTTTGGTGAGGGCAGCAACTTAGCCCAGGCAGGACAATACCCCTTCAGGGAAGTGCAGATATGAGTGGATGCTGTTTGACAGCGTGGGGTTTTCTGTCAGTATATACCCTGTGTCAGTCAGCCTACACTACTCCCATCCTTCTGGTGTTAAAGCCAGGTACCCAGTAGTTTTGGCTTGTCTAAGACTTCAGAAAAATAAACCAGACTGTAGAAGAAATCCATCCCACAGTTTCAAATCCCTATATGCTCCTCATAGAACTCCTTATGGACTGTGCCTGGCTCATGGTGCTAGACTTGAAGAATGCCTTCTTTTGGATCCCAGTGCATCTGGAAGCATGGCCTATGTTTTCTTCTAAAAAGACAGATGTCAAAACTGGAGTGAAATAGCAGCTTAAATGGCAAGTTTTGTTCCAAGACTTCAAAAAATCCTCCATTATCTTCAAGGAAACCCTGTCCCAGGATCTCAGGAGCCTAAAACTCCCAAATAGAGTTAAAACATGTCCATGATACACTTGTGGCCAGCCATGCCCAGAGGAATCAGACCTGAACACTAAGCCCCAATCACCTGGCTATATGTGTATAAAATGTGTCTCCCAAATAGGCCCAAATCACTTGCCAACAAGTATTTGGGCTTCCAGATTTGTCAGGGTAAGACAGATATGCTGCTGACTGGAAAGAAGCTGTTGCTAGGGGTAATGACCTCTGCTACTAATAGGAAACTATAGGGGTCCTTGGAAATGGTGGGATTTTGCAGAATTTGGATAGCTGGTATGGCCTAATAGTTATTAAACCTCTCTCTGAGGCCTTGAAAGGGGAGGACAGATCCTCTGATCTGGACTTCAGAATGCCAATAGGTATTTGAAAAAATTAAGGTTTGCTTCATGTCTACTCTAGCCTTGGAGTTTCCTGAACAAACGAAGCCATTCAATGTGGTCAGGGAATGGGCCCTTTCTTTCTGAGCAGTAGAAGCCACTTGTGAAGCACTCCAGGAGGCTGTAAACTTCACCCTGGAACAAAGTATAGTTGTTAATATTCCCCATACAGTCTTCCTTCTTCTGGAACAAAAGAGAAGTCTTTGATTGACTCCTGAAAGAATGGCAAAATATCAAGCAACATTGCTCAGAACCCAAATGTCACTTTACAGACAGCGGCCACTTTAAATCCAGCCTCCCCTCCATGACTGTTCCAAGATTATAGAAGAACATCTGCCAGCCAGCTGGACTTGACCCATGTCCCCTTAAAGGAACCTGATGGTACCAGCGTTACGGAAACGGGAATTCGAAGGGCTGGCTATGCTGTGGTCACTTTAGATGACACTTTGGAGTCAGGACCCTCCTCAGCACCCCCACCTGGGACCTTGGCACAATGGCTTGTTTGTAAATGTCTGGCTTTCCTGCAACAGGCTGTGGGGTCTGGGATTGGGTTAGGAGTGCTCAGGTTTTTGTTAGGAGACTTAATGGCATCTATTAGCATTTAATAAGCTCCTTTCTGTAGGGAGGATCTGACAACAGGGGTTGAACTTAACTGTGTCCCTGCTATCACTGAACCAAAATTAAGGGGAGTAAAGGGAGACATCCTGCTACCCTTCTCTGAGGCTTTACTGGAGCCTGTGGAGCAGTCTCGCTGCCTTCCTCCCTGGCCAGGTTTCCTGGAAACCTGCACCCTAGAAATTGTCCTTGAGACTGGACCAGTTAGGGTATCCCTCCCCTGTGGGTTGCTCCCAAGACTAGGGCATGCCCATAATTCTCTGTTTTGGGTATCACAATACACCAGTTTCTTGGGAAACTCCATCTGGCTACCTTAAAGTTTTCCAAAGAAGTGGTAGTAGAACTAGAACTTAAAGAGGAGTTACAACCCCCCAGAGGGCCCTTTGGTATGTTTGAGAAAGTTCCCCAGGAGATTAATATTTTGGAGGACATAGTTAAAATAGAAGAATGTACCCAAAGGGCTTGTGAGGAGACGTTTGCTGTGAAAGCTCAATCAGTGAAGGATCAGATAGGGACTTGGTCTGATTACCAGATATGAAACAGGTACGTAGGTACTGGAGGGGCCCTACAAAAGGGGCAATGCTAGAGCTCATTTTGGCCTGAAAAGGGACCAAACAGAATGTGACTTTGTGAGGGGTCCCCACATACTACAAAGGCGGCTCCTTCACAGAAGTCCCTATCATTTGCCAGCAGGAGAGGAAAGTCAGGCCAGAGAGGAACGAGCTCCCAGGTGTCAGCAGCGAAATGTCAAGGTTATACAACTGATTAGACTCTGAGAGACCTGATTCTGGTTCCCAAGATCCAGCTAGCAAATTCCAACTCCTGATGCATGGCCAACTGGGCTCCACCTCCCCCAAAGCACACGAGGATGGATCCTTTTTGGTAGCAAACAACAGAAAATTTAATTAAGGGAAAGTATGTTTCAAAGAAGGAACAGGTCAGTCTCCATGAGTGGAAAAAGACCCAGCATGGATTTTGGAGGTACATTTTATTGGGAAAAGCAGGGAGTAATATCATAAATGGGAGGTAAAAGTAGTAACTTGGTTTTTAATTGAGTTTGAGGCTACTGTAGACACTTCACAGATGCCAGGAGGAATTGTATATGCATCACAAACTGCCAGGCAGATCAGGTGCCCTTGGTAACCTTATCACTACTGTGTGTTCCATAATGCAAACCAACACCTTTGTTGTTCCTAGAAAATGTTAGATTCTGGAGTAACATACATTAGTTCGTGGCAACAGAGATAATGTTCCCTAGCTAACCTCTACCATACAGTTTTCAAGGAGAAACTTTTGATTAGCAGCTAAATTCTTAACCACAGCATAGAGTCCACAGTAGGTGCTGGATTCTCCTCAGAAACTCTGAAGACTGTAATGCAATGGAATGGGATATTTAAATTGTTGAGAGGAAAACACTATCAGACAAAAATGCTATCTCTATTGTAACTGTATTTCACGAATAAGTGTGAAACTAGGATGATCTTAAAATATTCCCAGACCAACCCTACCAAAAAAAAAAAGAAAGAAAGAAGGCTAAAAGTCATTAAGATGAGAAAAAAGGGATTGTGGAAAACAATATTATAACAAATAGAAAAAAAAATCTCCAATGAAAGTAATTAAATAGAAAGTATAGATTACTTTGGCTTGAAAATTCTACCCAGCGTGTTGTTCATATTTTATAATGACAAACATGTAAACAAAATAAGTAGAAAAATGATGTTACATGACATTTGATGTATAAGGATGTAAGCAGTGACAACAAACCAATAAAATCCTGTTGAGGGTTTTTTTTTTTTTTTTTTTGGCTTTCTGCCTCATAATGCTGCATTAAAAATAGTACTTCCTTGGCTGGGCTTTCTGCCCCATCTCTTTGTATTTGAATTCCGGCTTTGTATGAGGTTATATGTAAATACAATGTACCTGTGTGTTGACATAACTTGTATGAACTCCCAACGTGTAAACCCCACAAAGTAAGTTGTCTTCTTGTCTTGCAGGAGCAGTCTTGGCAGCAATAATTCCTACTGACTCATTTTCCGTGTACCAGGATTTCATCCAGTAACAAGTGTGGGAAGAGTTGCTAGAGTGCTGATAAAATGTGAATAATGTAACTAGTGTACTGAAAAAAAATTTTTGCTTGTATATATATATTCTAATACATATTTACATGTAAAGACACAGAGAAAGAGAACAGATAAAAAGATATAATGTCAAAAATTCAATTCATCAAGAAGATAAGACAACTACAAGTATATAAGAACACAACATCAAAGCATTTAGATGTGTAAAGATAGCAGTAATAAAATCAAATGGAGAAATAGCACCAAAATGCTTAAAAGAGTTCAATACCCCACTTTCAGTTATGGACAGGAGGAGATGAATAACAGTGTAAACCAGATAGGACTAACAGACATGTATAGAACACAGCACTCAACAACAGTACAATATATACTGTATACAAAGGTGGAACATTTTACAAGGCAGACTACATACTAAGTCATAAAGAAACTCTTAATTAAAAATATTGAAACAATACAAAGAATTTTCTCTGACCCCAGTGAAATAAATGTAGAAATTAAGAGCAAAAAGAAAATTAGGAAATAAATAAGTATACAGAACTCAAACAACAGACTATTAAACTGTCAACAGGTCAATGAAAAAAAATCAAAAGAGAAATCATAAAATACTTAAAATCAAATAAAAGTGAATAAACAACCTATTAAAATGTATGGGATACAGTGAATGCAGGCAACAGAGGGAAGCAGTTAATAGCAAAAATTCCTACATGAAAAAATAAAATTTCAATTCAGTATCTTATCTCCATTGCTTGAGAGAAAAACTAAGCACAAAACTACCAAAAGAATGGAAACAACAAAGATCAAAGCAGAAATTAATGAAATAAAAAGCAGAGTAAAAATAGAAACAAGTCAGTAAAATGAGAAGTTGGTTCATGGAAAGATAATGTAAAACAGACAAACCTCTAACTAGCCTGACAAAGGAAAAAAGAAAAAAAGATTAAAATAACAAAAATAAGAAATGGAAGTAAAGAAATTACATATAATAAAAATAAAAAGATTTTTAAACAGAATATTATGAATGGTCTCAGCCTACAGACTGGGGAGATATGATTTCTCAACTAATTTGACAACTTACGTGGGTCAGACAAATTCCTCAAAATGGACAACATTTATAAATTTACTCAAGAAAAACCCAGAAAATACAACAGACCACAATAAATGAAAAGATTGAACCAGTCAAAAAACCTCTAAACAAAAAAAATTCTCAATTAGATGACTTCACTGGGGAATTCTTCCAAGCATTTTGAAAAGAATTAACAATATTGTTCAAAGTCTTTTAAAAGGTAGAGAAGGAAGAGAAAATTCCCTAACTCATTCCATGTAACCAACATCAGCTTGATATCAAAGCCTTGTGAAAACAACAAAAGAAAACCAGACAGCAGTGTCTTTCAGGAATATAGATGCCAAAA